>JANAVB010044619.1:7024538-7624538 GCA_029216955.1 Iris pallida
ACTTGGGCACCAGTGACCTAAGTGCATGACGTTCAAAAACGACATTGGCCAACCTGAGAGGCTCAACATACCCGTATCTCCAACGGAGCTTCCGGGTTACAAGGGAAGTACAATCGAAGCCCATACGACAAGAAAATGTTCTCCCTACCCAATGTACCTATCATGTCGCATCCACGACCATGTAACTCTACTAACTGTCAAGTCTTCTAATATACAACTATTGACCGTTAGACCTAACGCATGCACATGGGGGATCAGCCCACACACAAGAACCTCTACATGCTACTCATCTCACACATCCTCGTGGTACAACTGTGTCAAGGTATATGCAATACACTACAACGGTAGTCTCTTAACTCTAAGTCCATATGAAATCAAAGGATAATAACAAAGTACATCTAATATCACTGAGCAGACAATAATCAAGAACTGTAAGAACTGAAAATAAATGAACAGTGATATGTAATAAAATATAAACTAAAAATAAATAGTATAATGTCAAGGTATCTTGCCTGGTGTGTCGCCTGGTGGTGCGATGTTCTGACAAGTCCAGTCTTGTCCATTAGCCATGGTCATTGCGTACGCGTCCAAATTTTTCGAGAACAAAGGAGCATGGGATTAGTCATGATCAACGGTGATAATTGAAGAAGATATTTGTGGAAAGAATTATGTATAATATTTTTAGAAGGTACTTTCAATACTTGAAACTAGATTTTTATTAGAAAAACTAATTTTGGTTGATACTTGGAAATCAAAAAGATCATTTTTATTGAAAACTCTAGATTTCTCAAAAAATAGGATTTAGGTAAAAATATATTTTTATATTAATCAAAACGCTTTTAGGAAAACCTCCAAGTTGTAAAATATAATTCTTAGATAAAACAATAGTTCATTTATGAAAATATTTAAAATGATTTAAAAAATATTAAGAAGTCATTAGGGCAAAAGCTATATCTTTGTCGAAATTATAGATAAATACGAAAATCTAGAATATATATATTTTTGGTATTGAAACTAAATTTTTGTCATGGTAACTTTTGCTCAAGCTATATTTGAAAACACCATAATATAATATATTTTAAGCTAAAATCTAATTTGGAATCCATATGGGCAAAAACCCTAATGTTATAAATTTTGCAAAATATTATCCATCAATAACTATGTTAATAAAAAATAATATTAATACTAATAATAAAATTATTTAACAAAATGATAATAAAATAAATATTTTAATATTTTTATTAGTAAAATTGTATTTGATAAATACTTGAAAGTCATGCAAAATCATCTTATACCAAAACTAAAATTTTATGTCAAGAAACTTTATTTAAATTACCAATAATAATAATAATAATAAAACCTAAAAACTAATCAGCCACTTCCCTTTTAATAATACTAATAATATTAATGATACTAATGATAATAATAGTAATAACAATAATTACTAAACCTTATAAACCACTCCCCTGTTACTTCTTAAAGCACCGAACAAGAAAATATTTTAATACTAATATTAATAAAATATTAATAGTTCACTTTGCTTCCTTCGAGAAGGGAGTTGAAAATTTTAACATCTATTAATAGTAACAACTTGTTACTTCTCTTCGAGAGAAGTGAAAGAACAGGAAAAAAAGAAAAAGAACTTAAAGTAAAGGGTGCTGAGAGTGGGTGAGGGAAGGGGGTTTACTGGAGAGGGCTAAGGCGATCGACGTGGAGGCGGCGGATCCGCGGCCGGAGGAGGCGGAGAACGCCGGGTTTGGCTAACGGCGGACGATCGGCGGGTGGTTGGCGCCGGGGTTACGCGGAGGCGACGGCGGCGAAAGTTTGTCGGCGACCGTGCGTGCTCCCGATGGCACGGCGGCCGGGGGAAGCGGAGAGCGCCGGGCTCGACTGGCAGATTTTTTTTTCCGGTGAGGCGCGGAGGGAGCTGTTGGACGGACGGCGGCAAGGGGTGGGTTTCGGCGGACAGAGTGCCGCCACCTGGGGACGGCGGCACGCAGGGCGGCTCGGATGGCCACGACACGGTTGGGCTTCGCTGGCGAACTCACAGCCGGACACGACGCACCGGCAGTGGCGCGACTGTGCGGGGAGGCTCGGACAGGTTAGGGTTTTCCCTCCTTCTTTTTCTTCTATGGGTGATCGTGGTGAGGCTAGAAGGGTTCGTCGGGGCCGGGGGAGTGTCAGGGTCGACACGACGGACAGGCAGCTGTGGTTGGCAGGGCTGATGATGACCGACTGGGTTAGGATTAGGAGTCTGGCATGGTGTCCGGGTTGTATCTTGCGAGATACGAGGGAATGAAAGGGATGGTGTCCGGTGTGTCGGACACGGGGTGGAGAAATACTGTAATTGTAATGGAGAAATTTTAGTGGATGGAAGACACAGACACGATGCACATCTGTTGATGGGAGAAGTTTCTGGAGGAATACCTCTCCTTTTATAGGAGGTGGAAATTCCCAGTTGGATAGGGATTGGGATTTATTTAAATCCCCAATAGATAATTCATCATTTACTTAAATAGATTTAAAGCCAATTCAACCAAATCCAAATCCAATTTAAATCACAACTTTAATTTAGAACTATTTTAAATAAAGATAAGATAACTCAAATTTAAATTGCCATAATAATCAAACATTAAATCAAACTATTTTAAAATGTCTTTCTATAAATAATATAAAATAATAATAAATTAATTTCAAAAATCAACAATATATACATGAATAAATTTCATGTACCTTGTATGCAAACAAAATATTTACATAATTCATGGTTTTTCTAAATTACTACTAACTTTAAGCAAGAAATAAAATAGTCTTTCAAAAAGTAGAAATAAAGTTTTTGACAATTTTCGTGGGATGCCTTTTTGATAGAAAATACTTGCTCATACCATAAAACAAAATATCGATTTCTATATAAAAACAATAACCAATTATTTTGTATATGAATAAATAAAAATTTCATACTTACGTACGATACAAAAATAAAAATCCATATCGTAATAAATAAATTTAAAAATTATAGTAAAAATTTTGGGGGTTTACATCCTACCCAACTTAAAAGAATTTCGTCCTCGAAATTTAGGAGTAATTAGGGTAGGTAGGGTGGAGGGAATGGTAAGAGTTTGTTCGAATAGATTTACGAGATCTTCTTGGGACGGGAATGCAAACAAATATTCGACGAGGAGGCGAACGACATTCCAATGGCAATATGTCATTTGATCGACTAGAACAGAAAAATTCGATACGATCATGTATATGACAACCAATCAATGACTAAGCACGATCAACCCTAACACTAACTTTAAAAGGGGCAACCTCATAAGCAGGTAATAAACTCCTTAATCCTTTAATATCATCAATATTCGTGTAATCTCTCTTATCATAAATCCTTCTTTCCATTAATTTCTTTCGTACCACGTCCCGTTACCAAAAATTAATATGATTATAATTGTATTCTAACTTCCTCTATCTCGTCATAAAATTGCAAATAGTCTCAATTTGAATTCCATAATCTCCATTATACTAGCTCGCTTTATATATATCTTCCCAAGTTAAAATTTTCCTCTAAAATTAAAATTCCAAAACTTTCAACCAATTTGGCCCAAGTAAAAGTTAAAATCTAGTTTCTACAAATTTGTATTTATTGGTCATTGTATAATGCATCCATAGGTACCAAAATAAAAGTCCGTCTTCAATGTTCGATAAATCTCGAAAACTAACAGTATACCTTCATAACTCAATCATAATTGAAAATTTTCTAAAATATTTATTAGTCTCTCTCGAAAATTGGATTCAACAATCTTTTCTTCTTGATGGTAGAAATGAACTCATCTTGCTTCATATTCATAATCATCTTAGAACTTGATTCTCCATGCATCAAAATATAAAGGTTTCTTTTTTCAACAATTGGTTATCCTTGAAAAATATCATCATAACACTATATGTTATCGAAGGCAACGCCAACATTGTCTTTATCAAAAATTTGCATCCATAAATTTAATATATAACTTTGGTTCTTAAACCACCAACACTTTAGAAAATTCTTCACTCGATACAAACTTTTGGAATTCAAGAAGTATTTACTCTTGAGTGTTTCATCATAATATATCATTCCTTACTTCATCTATTTGGATTTATCGCACATTTTTATTTATGTCCCATCTACACCTCATAATCTCGTAATTATCTTTAACCAACTACATTATTTATCCATGATGTGAGGCTCTCTAATCTAACCTCTACTAACCCAAGATTGTCATAATCACATTTTTCTTCGAGCAAGGAAATCATAACATGAGCAAAATTGCATAAACCATAGAGGAATCAAGGTGAAATATGACAAGCAATTTTGTGAGAAGGGAAAAGAGTAAGGGTTACAATATTGAAGAGCTAAAGATGTTATGTGTCTAAGTGAATTGAGATAAGACATGAAAATAAATGACAAGGGTTAAGCAGTCAAGATAAATGCGAAGTTAAGCATTTAATAGATGGCAATCACATATTAGGTCAAAAATTTGAGTCGAGATTGAGTCCAAATATATAGTCAAAAGTATTTCGGTACCATGGTATAGATTATAGTTAGTCTTTATGACCCGAAAGTCGTACCATAAAAATAGAGTACAAGGGGACGTGTTTTAGTGGGACATGATATACCTACATGAAAGTGAGCTCGTCTAGGTCTTGTATGTGAAATTTGTTGGAAGGAAAAGTCTAGTGTTGTGCTCCAATTATCAAAGTCACGATGGAGAACGCCAAATGATCAAAAATAGAAAGTGGATTTTCATAAGGTACTGATTAATGCACCAAAAATAAAAGGTTAAAGCACGAAATAAAGATAATTAGGAGTCTCGTAGATCAAGGTAAAATAAGTTAGAGGCACAGTTTCTAGAAAAAAGTTCATAGATAAGGGTATGGTCAAGGGGATGGTTCTAATCTTTTCTAGTTTCAAACAATTAGATGGTCATGAATAATGATCTAGATTTGAGGGAAGGTCGAGTAAGTCAAAGATATGTTCATCGGTTTGGTCGATGACTAACTTGAGTATATGCAATATCATAATCATAGGTGGTATGACAATCTAATGTGGAATACTTCTATCTCACTAGGGTGACCTTACTTGTTTCTTGGTCCTTCACCAATATATGTTCTAATCTAAAATTTCAAGTTCCTCGAAAGTTTCTCAATAAAATTTCCAAGATATTCCACCAGATTTCCTAATCATCTTAGGCTGTCAAGTTTAATCCAATTTAAATTTCTAATCAATCTCAAAACAACCCTTGTATATCGCAAATCGAATAATAACTTCTTCTTCTTTTTTCCAAATCTTAAACTCAACATTTAATAAGTCTATCAGCCGAATTTCATACTACAATATAGAACAATTAAATAACTCCCAAATTTAATTATATATCCTTCAAATGTGTATATCTATCTTCCAATAAGTCATAACTACTCTTCAAAGGTAAAAAAAATTTTTTACCAAAATATAAATATCCATAACCAAGGCTTTAAACTCGAAATCTAAATAACTTGATAAACAATAGATCATATGACGTAATTAAAAATATTTTACCAAAATTTATCAATCATCCTCAAACTTTGGTCAATCGTAAATCATACTTCCACTTTTAAAATTTTATGATCATTTTCAAATCAAATTATATCCCTTCAAAAATATATAGCTATAACTCAATAAATCATAATGTTCAAAGACCTTCAAAAATCAAAACGCAAAATCAAATCAATTTGTTTTCTCCATCTAGTTATCCTCTTGTGTATACCACTTTGTAATATCAAAATTAAATTCCAACTATCTTTTGAAGGCGTTAATATGCTACTACCCAACTTGAAATTAACTAATCCTTAAAATCATATTTCTAGAAAAATAAATGCCGTTATAACTCAAATAAAATCTCAATGCATATTAATTGTCAATGCAATCCATCTAGCCAGGTGTTTAACCTATGGCATATACTAGTGTAGTCATCTTACTAACACGAAACTAAGAATTTTCGGTAGAAGGAGTCAAGCAAGATGTAATTCAAGGATGGTAACGGGAGTTCGGAATTTGATGTCAAGAAAGGATTTCAAGTAGGTGGATGAGATTATAGACTCTAATCCTATATTGCAGGCCCACATCGGTACAATTTCATAACCGAAGTGACAAACTCGACCTGCATGGGCCACCACAAAAATATGTAACGCCCTAGTCCCAAAATACGTAGGACTAGGAACGTAGACATGCCAGCCGTATAGTATATATACGTAAGCTGTAAAATGCAGTAGAACCATAACTAATCTCATCCACACAAAATAAAAGATATCATATAATGATAATAAATTGTCTTGATACAATATGTTAGGCGGAGACAAATCTACTACCAACAAGTAAGAAAAAATACATGGAAAATAAAATGAGTTGGGCGAGCGAAGCGAAGACGATCAAAGTGCAATCATCCTCGAAGAAATAGCGACGATCATGGCCACGGCTAGAACATCTGTGAAATACAAGAACACACACACCTGGCGAGATAAACAGGTCCTCAGAGGGACGTAACAAGATACAATAAATATGCCATATAAATACTGAATATAAATATGCCACAATCAAAGAAAGTGACAAGACATAAATAAGGTAATCTAACCAAACTAAAGTGAACATGCAGTTGAGAACAAACCTTCCGTCGTATGAGCCCTGGCTGTAAATGGGATCTGGTATAGTCCCCACATGGGCACCAGTGACCTAAGCGCATGACGTTCAAAAATGACAGTGGCCAACCTGAGAGGCTCAACATACCCGTATCTCCAGCGGAGCTTCCGGGTTACAAGGGAAGTGCAATCGAAGCCCATACGACAAGGAAATGTTCTCCCCACCCAATATACCTATCATGTTGCATCCACGACCATGTAACTCTACTAACTGTCAAGTCTTCTAATATACAACTATTGACCGTTAGACCTAACGCATGCACGTGGGGGATCAGCCCACACACAAGAACCTCTACATGCTACTCATCTCATACATCCTCGTAGTACAACTGTGTCAAGGTATATGCAATACACTACAATGGTAGTCTCTTAACTCTAAGTTCATATGCAATCAAAGGATAATAACAAAGTACATCTAATATCACTGAGCAGACAATAATCAAGAACTGTAAGAACTGGAAATAAATGAACAGTGATATGTAATAAAATACAAACTAAAAATAAATAGTATAATGGCAAGGTATCTTGCCTGGTGTGTCGCATGGTGGTGCGATGTTCTGACAAGTCCAGTCTTGTCCATTAGCCATGGTCATTGCGTACGCGTCCAAATTTCCCGAAAAAATATGAGCATGGGATTAGTCATGATCAACGGTAATAATTGAAGAAGATATTTGTGGAAAGAATTATGTATATTATTTTTAGAAGGTACTTTCAATACTTGAAACTAGATTTTTATTAGAAAAACTAATTTTGGTAGATACATAGAAATCAAAAAGATCATTTTTATGGAAAACTCTAGATTTCTCAAAAAATAGGATTTAGGTAAAAATATATTTTTATATTAATCAAAATGCTTTTAGGAAAACCTCCAAGTTGTAAAATATAATTCTTAGATAAAACAATAGTTCATTTATGAAAATATTTAAAATGATTTAAAAAATATTAAGAAGTCATTAGGACAAAAGCTATATCTTTGTCGAAATTATAGATAAATACAAAAATCTAGAATATATATATTTTTGGTATTGAAACTAAATTTTTGTCATGGTAACTTTTGCTCAAGCTATATTTGAAAACACCATAATATAATATATTTTAAGCTAAAATCTAATTTGGAATCCATATGGGCAAAAACCCTAATGTTATAAATTTTGCAAAATATTATCCATCAATAACTATGTTAATAAAAAATAATATTAATACTAATAATAAAATTATTTAACAAAATGATAATAAAATAAATATTTTAATATTTTTATTAGTAAAATTGTCTTTGATAAATACTTGAAAGTCATGCAAAATCATCTTATACCAAAACTAAAATTTTATGTCAAGAAACTTTATTTAAATTACCAATAATAATAATAATAATAATAATAAAAACTAAAAACTAATCAGCCACTTCCCTTTTAATAATACTAATAATATTAATGATACTGATGATAATAATAGTAATAAAAATAATTACTAAACCTTATAAACCACTCCCCTGTTACTTCTTAAAGCACCGAACAAGAAAATATTTTAATACTAATATTAATAAAATATTAATAGTTCACTTTGCTTCCTTCGAGAAGGGAGTTGAAAAAATTTAACATCTATTAATAGTAACAACTTGTTACTTCTCTTCGAGAGAAGTGAAAGAACAGGAAAAAAGAAAAAGAACTTAAAGTAAAGGGTGCTGAGAGTGGGTGAGGGAAGGGGGTTTACTGGAGAGGGGTGCGGCGATCGACGTGGAGGCGGCGGATCCGCGGCCGGAGGAGGCGGAGAACGCCGGGTATGGCTAACGGCGGACGATCGGCGGGTGGTTGGCGCCGGGGTTGCGCGAAGGCGACGGCGGCGAAAGTTTGTCGGCGACCGTGCGTGCTCCCGATGGCACGGCGGCCGGGGGAAGCGGAGAGCACCGGCCTCGGCTGGCGGATTTTTTTTTTCGGTAAGGCGTGGAGGGAGCTGCTGGACGAACGGCGGCAAGGGAAGGGTTTCGACGGACAGAGCGCCGCCACCTGGGGACGGCAGCACGCAGGGCGGCTCGGATGGCCACGACACGGTGGGGCTCTGCTGGCGAACTCACAGCCGGACACGGCGTACCGGCGGTGGCGCGACTGTGCGGGGAGGCTCGGACAGGTTAGGGTTTCCCTCCTCCTTTTTTTTCTTCTATGTGTGATGGTGGTGAGGCTAGAAGGGTTCGTCGGGGCCGGAGGAGTGTCAGGGTCGACACGACGGAGAGGCAGCTGTGGTTGGCAGGGCTGATGATGACCGACTAGGTTAGGATTAGGAGTCTGGCATGGTGTTCGGGTTGTATCCTGCGAGATACGAGGGAATGAAAGGGATGGTGTCCGGTGTGTCGGACACGGGGTGGAGAAATACTGTAATTGTAATGGGGAAATTTTAGTGGATGGGAGACACAGACACGATGCACATCTGTTGACGGTGGAAGTTTCTGGAGGAGTGCCTCTCCTTTTATAGGAGGTGGGAATTCCCAGTTGGATAGGGATTGGGATTTATTTAAATCCCCAATAGATAATTCATCATTTAATTAAATAGATTTAAATCCAATTCAACCAAATCCAAATCCAATTTAAATCACAACTTTAATTTAGAACTATTTTAAATAAAGATAAGATAACTCAAATTTAAATTGCCATAATAATCAAACATTAAATCAAACTATTTTAAAATGTCTTTTTATAAATAATATAAAATATTAATAAATTAATTTCGAAAATCAACAATATATACATGAATAAATTTCATGTACCTTGTATGCAAACAAAATATTTACATAATTTGTGGTTTTTCTAAATTACTACTAACTTAAGCAAGAAATAAAATAGTCTTTCAAAAAGTAGAAATAAAGTTTTTGACAATTTTCGTGGGATGCCTTTTTGATAGAAAATACTTGCTCATACCATAAAACAAAATATCGATTTCTATATAAAAACAATAACCAATTATTTTGTATATGAATAAATAAATATTTCATACTTGCGTACGATACAAAAATAAAAATCCATATCGTAATAAATAATTTTAAAAATTATAGTGAAAATTTAGGGGGTTTACAGCGTGCGTCCTGACAAACCGGGCGACATGGTCGTGCACTATATGCATCGAAAGGAGCGTATGGATGTTTCCGACATGTGGGAACTGACGAAACTCGATTTCGTTGCGTGTTCGCGACGAAATCAGTACGTATCCATCAAGATACCCCCGTATCGACCTTTTGCAAACTTGGCCATAACTTCGTGCACGTTCGTCGGATCGACGCAAAACTTGTGCCAGCAGAACCATATCATTTTTCTGGTCTTGTATGTCAAGTTTGGTCCGATTCTGAGAAGGTTGATCGGAACGCCTCGTGCCCGCAACCCAATCCAACGGGCGATTTTGTGCACGGCTCATCGGAATCCAAAATTGGACATACCGTTGGGTTCGTCTCCTCAAATCAGATCCGTAGACATGTAGTTTGATGACTTTAGAGACCGTAGACATTGGCACGCATTTCGGTATAAAACGGGTCCAATGGCGAATATCGTTTTGACCCAAAATTATGATTTTGTCCCTGTTTTAGAATTAGACTTTTGGACAAGCATTTCCTAGGTATATCACTTATTTCGAGTATGTTTTTTATTTTTGTTTCAGCATCTGGAGTTGTTTGGAGATTGTGACATTTTTTTTGCTGACATTGTGAATCTTGGACTTGCCACCTTCGTACCACCAGGCAACATACCTTGCCACCTTACTCTGTGATTATTATATTCTTATTTTTAGTTGTTATTTTCAGCATTCTTATTTGTTGATATTATAAAACTGTGCATCCAAGTCACACTTGGGTGCAAGCGACTATATCGGTCGTTTTCTTGCTTTTATTTATTTCTCTTGTATTGACTTAGTCTAGTGACCATTGTTGATGAGGTATTGGTATATCTTATACGGCCTTGACACTTACTTTACCACGTATTGTGAGTATAAATGTAGGACACGTACCCGCGTAGTCGGCGGGCCACCGATACGTATGGAGCGTACGACGGATAGGAGTAACTACCAATAGAATTACATGCTAGAAGACTTAGCAGTTACTAGAGGTTCATATCAGTCATGGAGATGATGATACTAGGCATTAGGTGGGGAGAACAATACCTGACATATGGGCTTCAATTACACTTCCCCTGTAACCCGGAAGCTCTGCTGGAGATACGGGTATGATTATCCTCTCAGGTTGGCCACTGACATTTTTGAACGTTATACTAGATCCTATATTCTGCCAGGGCTCATGTGTCGAAGGATTGTATCTCAACTGCATATTCACAGTAGACTGGTCAGGAACCCTATTGCATGTATCCCCTTTTCTTTTATATTATATATCACAGTTTACATGGCATGGTATTTTCTTATATCTTGTTACGTCCCTCTGAGGACCTGGTTATCTCTCCAGGATTAGACAACTTTCTGCAGGAGTACGGAGCGGCTTTGGATCCTTCATACATTGATGACGAGACAGTTCCTACTGATTTCTAGTCTATTCCTTATTTGAGACATTAGTGGATATTTTTACATCTCTTCCCTTTATATTTTGCGGAGGTTGAACTCCGATCTTATGAGACTATTTTTATAGCTGTTTGGAGTGAGTATGTTCATCCGGCTATCATTAATACACTCATTTATTATTTGGACTTTATTATCTTCTGTGTTGAGCTGTGATGAGATTAGATTATATTATTCTGGCCTGAGATGATTTATTATACAGCTTATGTACGTATACGAGGGTTCCATATATTAGAGTATTTTTCGTATATGTGCAGCTGGCATGTTCACGTACTTAGTCCTATGTATTTTGGGACTGGGCGTTACAAGATTGCCTCAAAAGGCTTGCATAAGTAAGAGTGTATAGAGTGAGTATCCTAGCTAGTAGTATATCGTAGTACCTAGTGTGTATAGAGTGAGCCTCCCTACTCCCCTTCTTCTCATTCGGGTCATGTGGCCTCCTATTTCGTATCATATGATATCCAACTCAACCAAAGCCTAGAGAAGTGTAAAAATATTAATATTAACCAAGGTTCACAGTATCGGTATCGGAATCGGTATCACCATGAATCTCATGGCTTCCGCTACCAGAGCAAAATGTAAAACCAAACGTGAAGCAGAGCTTAATATTCAAAACATTAGAAAAAAAGTTTTCGATTGGTGGTAGGACGAGCCAGAATCCTTTGACGGAGCAGAGCTTAATATTCAAACATAAGTAACTAAGATAATATGTTATGCGGCTACCATTAAAATATATGCAGCTAAAATATTTAAATTATCAATATGTGTTTACATGTTTTATTACAAGAAATAACCCTAGAAAATGAGAGCCTTCGTTATTTGGCATTAGAACCGATTAAGCAAGCAAAGCCTTGGCCAGGCTATATCGTTAACGGCTTCAAGTTTAAGGCAACTCAGAATGCTATAAATGTCGAATTTCTAAATGACGGCTTCAGTACAAAGGATTTTGGGATTTCCATTAGAGGCACCATCTATGATGACGAGCTAGACTTTGACTATTGTGGAGTACTTCGGGATATTATAGATTTACAATATCCTCTCCCTTATCATATGCATATTGTGTTGTTCAAATGTGAGTGGTTCGATACGACACCAAATATCGGATGGAGAATCGATAAACAATTTGGAATCATCGATATAAACTATCGCAGGAGATATAGATGGTCCGACACGTTTGCGATAGCAAGTCAGGTTGTTCAAGTCTACTATACAAGCTACCCAAGGCGTCATAGAGATCGATTTGACTGGTAGATAGTATGCAAGATTAAAGCTAGAAATACATTCAACGTTGGAGACCCAGCATACCAATTGGACCAGGTCGAAAAGCCCCAATACTTGGGACAACTGTCGGATACCATGGATGTTGAAGATATTATTAAAGAAAATAGAGCGAAGAAAGATATTGATACACAAGACTTAGCCGTCAACCATGGGACAAAGAAGCGTCTTGTCCCAATTATTGATCAGGCTGAAGAAGAAGAAGAAGAAGAAGAAGAAGAAGAAGAACTTGATGAGGATAAGGATACAGATGAAGTCGAGGATGAGGATATCGATGAGGACGAAGACGAGGACGAGGATGAAGACGATGATTAGATTAAAAATATACTGGTAGATATAAACACTTCCAAATAGCTTGGTGAATTTACTTTTACCTCATAAAAACACTTACAACTAACTTAATGAATTTATTACCTAATAAAAATATTTACAGCTAACTTAGTAAATTTATTGCAGTTTAGTTATTTCAGTTTATACTTCTACATTATTATTTCATTTCATGCTTCGATTCATCTAGTTATTATATGATTTTCTTTTTACAGATGACACTTTTAGTTTTCCTGTTGGTCGCGTCGGCACTTCTCGTACTGCTGGTAGTATATTTTAGTTTAGTCTTCTATTTATTTATACTTATATATTGTTAATTATGTTTATGTGTTCTATTTAAAGGTCATGGCCACAGGCGGTCGCGACGACCATGGTGGTCGTGGTGGAGGTCATGGTCGCCTTCACCAGGATGTGACCCCATCTATCGAGCCCAACTCGGAGAGTACCCTGGAGACGTCCTCATCCTGCCATCGATCTACCTCGGGGGTATCGCCATCCATTGTCTCTGGGAGGACGCCAGATGCCAATCCATCGTCCGTTCTGCCAGCGGAATCCTCTAGTTGCTGCACGGTGGGCCCCGGAGTATCCACGGATTCAGTTCTATCCGGTTACTGGCGAGTACATTCGCGGACCCGTGGATCCTCCGACGCCACCAGAGAGACCGGCAGAGGAGTTCAGATGGAAGCTATGGCCCTCGAGTGAACTGTAAGTAAATTTGTATTTTGTAAGTTACTTTTTAAATTTGTTTTATTTATTCAAGTAAATAATCCAGTCGTTGCTTCTTTGTAGGTTTTTTTCCATGCGATGCTACCAGGGAGCTAGGGCTCATTATTAGGAAAAACTTCTACGGCCCCTACCTCAATTTTAGTGAGGTGCCCCCGGAGTTGCGGTACATCTGGCTCGACCAGATGAGGGTATGTATATATATCTTTTGATTACTTAATTATTAATTATTCTTTAATCCACCATTTTTCTAATTACTTGATATTGGAATTTGTATGTCAGTTGACGGTCTGGTGGCCCCCCATCGCGAGGCAGAGATCATCAAGACCTACAAAAAAGCCGCCGAGAAGAAGCTGCGGGACGCGAAGGATGACATCCGCAGTGGGAGGAAGGTTTGGCTCCGGGAGGACTTCTATGAGCAGATGCTTGAAAAGATGAATACGCCCGAGTTCAAGAATAAATCGGCGAAGGCGAATCGATAGGCAGTGGGTCTGCATACGGGGGGATCGAGGCCCCACGTAGCAACGCTTGGAGATCTGGTGAGATATCGAAAAAAATTTATTTTTTTAATTACTTGATATCGAAAAAAAAACTTTATTATATGAATATTTTGTACGCAGGCGACAAAGGCTGCAAATGAGGGAAAAGATCCCCGCTCGGTCACCTTGGGCGATGTATTAGAGAGTACATACAAGAGAAAGAAGGACGGTAGCTTCGTCGACGAAAGGGCCGAACAGACTCATGTAAGTATTTAAGTTTATGAGATTTATGTTTTAGAATTGAAAGTAGTTTACTTTATAATTTTTTTGATAATAGTGTGAGGCCTTAGGATTTAGATTATAACTTAGGAAAACTCATAGTAAACTAAACACATTCATTGAATAGGCTAAGTATCGTGCGGCCGTTAGCACGATTAAGCCCACTCCTGACGAGGGTATCGACGAATCGACGTCCGCCCAGTCATTCCCTTCCATGACCGCTCGCTTGGACAACTTGTTCGTACAAGCCGCAGGCAGAATAGGGAAAGGCGGGCACGTCTACGGCACCGGATCCATAGCACCGTCACAGACGTCTTCGAGACTTCCACCGTCGCTGCCGCCTCCTGCTCCCATGACTCAGGTCGACGAGGATGTGAGGACACAACTTAGGAATCTAACATCAGTGGTGACGTCCATGCGAGAGGAGATGACCCGAATGCTATCGCAGTACCCGGGTCCTTCTGCTCCTGGTCCTTCGGATGGTGCCGGTCCTTCTTCTGTCAGACGCGTTTCTTTTGATGCTGCTGCCGCTTTTCTACCGGCTTCGTCTACGATTGCTCTTCTAGACCTGATGTCGTCGGCAGATCTACGCCGAGTTCTACAACAGATATTTGATGGTCTGCCGGCTCACATCGTTCAAGCGTATCTTCATAAAGCGCAAGAGGCACCATCAGCCGATCCAGCCGATCTTTTCTAATTTTTTTTTTGTATATGTAATGTATCAAAATTTGGATAATTTTAATTTATTATGGATATTTTGTGCCCCTTGTGGATTGTTGTGATTATGGATAATTTGGATAATTTTAAGTTATTGTGGATTGTTGTGATTATGGATATTTTTGATGTTTATGGATTGTTGTTATTATGTATATTTTGTTCTATTTCTGGATTGTTTGTGGATTGTTGATTATGAATACTTTGTTCTGTTCTGTTTGGGATTGTTGATTTTGTTAATGATTAATTGTGTAAATAGGGTGTTGTGAATTCAGGAATTTTTTTTTAAACAATTTTCCGTTAGCGACGAATTTCTGACGGAAGCGCGACGCTCGGCGACGTACAAGCGACGAAATATCCGTCGCTAAGCTTCTGCAAATTTACATATATCCAGCTAGCGGCGGATAGTGACGGAAAATTGACGAAAAATTCGTCGCCAAGCTTCTGGAAATTTACATATATCCAGTTAGCGACGACATACTGACAGAATTGCGAAAAATATTTCGTCGCCAAGCTTCTGAAAATTTACATATATCCATGCAGCGACGGATAGCGACAGATTAGCGATGGCATGACGAATGAATTATCCGTCGCTAAAATGTCGCTATAGCGTATCAGAAAGTTTCTGATACGCAAATTTCAACGGATAGCGACAGAATAGCGAGAGCATGGCGACGGAATTGTCCACCGCTAATATGTCGCTATAGCGTATCAGAAAGTTTCTGATATGTAAATTTCGACGGATAGCGACGAAATAGCGAGAGCATGACGACAAAACTGTCCGTCGCTAATATGTCGCTATAGCGTATCAGAAAATTTCTGATACGCAAATTTCGACGGGGGTCGGTCGGCAAGCCGTCACTAAGTTGTCGAATATGTTCGACGGAATTCCATCTCTAATCCGTCGAACTAGTACTCCACCGCTAAGTCGTCGCTAAGTTGCCGCTACCCATCCATCGCTTTTCTGCCACGTTTTTGTCGAAGCTTCGACTATCTAGCGACGGATTATTTTAGCGACGAGTATTTTACCGACGACCAGTTTTGGCCGAAAAGCCGTCGCTAATCCGCCGCTAATCTCATTTAGCGACGGATTCGTCCGTCGCCAATTGACTGTTTTTTGGTAGTGGTGGAAAATCAACTTTGATGGCGCATTCCTGGATGGGAGGATGGCAGCCGCAGCTGTCCTGCGGAATGGTGAGGGTCTCTTCATGGGTGCACTATCTAAGAATCAAGACGACGACTCTCTAGTTGAAGCAGAAGCTCTGGAAATTCATTTAGCCATTATTCTTATTGAAAGAAAACAATTGCAGCAAACAACGGTGGAGGGAGATTGCAAGGTGGTTATCGATGCCATTAATTCTCAAGAAGCTCCTTCTATCTGGCTTGTTCGGCATACATTATCAGATGCTAGAAAGGCTTTGTCTTCATATAGGGCAATCTCATTCGCTTATGTTTACAGGCAAGCTAATCATTGTGCTCATCAACTAGCAACACATGCTCTACTATGTAACTCTATGAACTCTCTAACAGTTCATAACTCTATCCCAGATTGTATATTTGAACATGTCCTTTGTGACATACTGTCTGTAACTCTTTTTGAATGAAATTTAAGTTTCTCCCTAAAAAAAAAAAAATATAGTCTTGACATGTCGGTCCTGGAATTTTGGAGGTTCTGTAAGAAAATAAAAAGGTACCCTCTACAATGCTCAAAATGAAAATATAACTCAATAAATTGTAAATAGACTATGTACTGGTTGCTAAGTGCTAATAGTCACTTGAACACATGGGTCGAGAGAGATGGGTGATGGAGACATGGACAAATTATAAGTGAATTCTGAGCCAATATAAGTCATGGTCAAATATCATAATACAGTTAACAATGACAAGGGTCATGCTCAAATATCATAATCCAATTAACAGCCAAGAAGTCTTCCTCGTTGAAAGTCAGAGAAAATGTTTAAAAATGTGGAAATTGTTGGAGTTTCATAAGACTATTATAGTCAAACATGTGGAAGTTGTGAACTGATGCGGAGAGTTGATGGAACAAGCAACCTTCAAGCCTACAATTGTGCTTAAAATTGAGTTTTTGGACCTATATACAACTCATCACCCATTCTTCTCATTAGAAAAATGAATTTTGTAGTTTGGAGGGGACAAACGAGAAAAGGACTAAATGAGAATTCGAAATGGAGTGAGAAAATGACAAGTTAGCGACAGTATCCCTAATTCAATTGTATATTTGGTTCAATGCTGATATCGCTCTCAAAATGCAAACATTTGTATCCACTGCACAAACGAACGGTTGATATGCATATTCAGAAATTGGACTCATGTGAACGTTCGAGCGGATGCGACTGGTCCGTGAACGTACCTCGGGATCAGAAAAGCTACCTCGTCTTGTGTGTCCGGTCGAACGGGTCCGACCGGTCCGTGGACGTCCCTTATCTCGTGTACGACCGAGAGGGTGCCAGCGTTGACAGAGGTGCAATGACAATGATGAAATGCCGTGAGGACGAACGACCGTCCCACCCACGATCCCACAACATCAGGGACCTGATGAACGTGGTATAATCTCAGTCTGCACGAAAAAAAAAAATTCCAAAACTGCATATTATCCCACAAACCTAACCTACAAGAATTTCTCACCAATCATAAATAAATTAAAAATACATCAATAAGAAACTCCTTGTATAGATGACTTCCTCTCTTGTACAAGTCCCCCGACAACAAAACATAATCATTCATCAACGAAAGCTACGGTGACAAACATATACAAGAATGAGAAAAAGCAAGTTGGAAGTAACATGCCGAGACTAGGGCTGAGCATTATTCAGTTTTGGATCGAGAACCAAACCGAACCGAACCAAGTAAAAGACTTGATTCGGTTTGAAAACTTTTCAGCTCGGTTTCGATTTTGAAAATACTAAAATTGCTTATTCGGTTTTGGTTTAGATTATGAGTTTCGGTTTCTATACAAAACCCTAGTTCGAATAAAGTATGAAATTATGTAAATATTCTTAATTGTACATATCTATTATAATTAAAATTGTGTATATTTTGAAATGAACAATTCTATGTATATTTTTTTGAAGTCTAACTTTGGATAAAACTGTTAATATACGACAATAGTATGTTTTTCCCCAACAATTGTATGTATAAAAATTATATTTTTAATATAATTTAATCACAACTCAAACTTTGAATTCGACCAATTAAACAACAAAAATACCCCAATCGAACAAACCGAATAGATTATCTCGGTTACTTTCTAATTTAGGTTCGGTTTAAATTTTGGTTTATTCAGTTTTGACTATTTTAATTTGGTTTTGTTAGATTCGGTTAAATACACGGAATGTTCACCCCCTAGCCGAGACAACCCCGAATTTCTCACCATAACAATTATTGACAGAATATCAAAAATATCAGCAATCTGAACCTTAAATAGAACAGACCTTTGTAAATTGTAACGGTAAATGGTAACTTACAATAACACTTGAGCGGAAACTCATTGTTACTTTCAATGAAGTCTTTGTCTCAGGAAGTACACACAATTTACAGTATAGATCTTCACAATTTTAGACTTTTTATGTGATGCTGCATTCTTCAAATTTAGCAAGAATAATTCTATAGAGACACACTTTTATTAACATACTTTATTGACACACTTATGTGGCAGATGATTTGGCATTCCATGTCACCCGAATTAATTGAGAGCTTATTAATTATTTTTTTGGTATGTCCAATTTTGTATGTATGGAAGGTTTCCAATCTTTGGCATGTGTTGCAATTTTACATGGCCAATTAATAGCCACACTTATTATCTTCTTTATTTTTTTCTGCTCATCTCCATTTCCTTCTTCTACTCATCTCCATTTTAAAACTTTGTACAAAATTATTTTACTTTCGTTGGAGACGAGGGTGGATTGCTTGAATTCTATACATGCAAGAAGATTGAGTCTTTTGCATGGATTGTGAACTAATTAATTTAACGGACAATTTTGGCAAGTGAATAATTAATTGGCCATGCAAAATTGCGACACATGAACTAGACAATTTTGGCAAGTGAATAATTAATTGGCCATGCTTGCAACACATGCCAAAGATTGTACATACAAAATTGGACATACCAAAAAAATAATTAATAAGTCCTCAATTAATTCGGGTGACATGGAATGTCAAATCACCTGCCACATAAGTGTGTCAACAAAGTATGTCAATAAAAGTGTGTCTCTATAGAATTACTCATTTAGCAAATGAACACCTCTACCAGCGAAAAGACAACATACAAGTTCTTTGATGATACAACACGGAAACGTCGACAAGTGCTAGAGCCAATTATCCTGGATACGAGGAGGAACCTCAATTCTCAGATACCCGAATTAAAAGAGACAAAATTCATATGGATCAACTAAAAATCAAATATCATTAATCAAACTTAGTTGTTTTCTTTTATAAAGTACTATTTATAAAAAAAAAAAAAAAAAAAAAAAAAACCTAACTTATATCCCAAGAAACTAAACCTAATAAAAACATAATAAAAATATAATATAAATTGTAACACAAAATTATGTCCAAATATTTCTAGAAATCTAACAAAATATTTTCTCAAAGATTCATAAAAAAATTTAATTAAAATCTATCAAAATCGCAAAAATAGACTTGAACAAGCATGAACCACACCTAAATCGGAGCAGCCCGTATTGGACTGGTTAAGGTATTGGACCGTTTCTAAACCAGTTCAGCCCGTATTGGACCGGTTCTGAACCGGTTGCATTGGACCGGCTCTGGACCAATTTAGTATGTATTGGACCGGTTCTGGACCGATTCAGTCTGGACCTGTTTGGGCTGTTGTGGACCGGTTTGACTTCAATCGTGTTCCTCGCTACTCCAGGTCTCCCCATTTGTGTCGTTTGGTTAAGAAAGATGTTACAAACATACATTGCAAGAAACTTGAAATTTACAAAAACATGAATGCTACCAACTGTTCTCCAACTACCCATGTTATGTGCCCATATGGAGGTACCAACCAACCTCCTTGTGCATTCAAATTGAAACCCAGATGCCGGCAATAAATTTCCTGGCTGGTTAATACGGAGTCCTTGGTGCAGTCAATCTTGTCATGTATAATAAATGAATGGTAACAGTGGCTGAGCAGAGGAAGTGATGGTTATTGGCTTCAGTCAATGGCATTGATATAAACCATACCAACATTTATCCACATCTGCATCTCAACAGGAAACAAATCTTCTTGTAGTCACAAGAGAGAAAAAAAGGTTCATGTTATCTTACTTACATGAAACCTCACATGTGTTCATCATATATACTTTGAAATTTGTAGCATAAGCAGCACCCGAAAAAAAGAAAAGAAAAGGAGGGAAGGACCCACTAACTGAACAAACTTTTATTAGGTTCCAGCCATATGGATGGGTAAAGTTCACTACGACAATAAGTAATATTAGCAACGTCTAAAAACATCACTATCATGAAAATAGCGTCGCTAAATTGCACTAGCGAAGTAATTGGTTACGTTTTAACTGGATCACGTATTTCCTAGTCGCAGCCTAACAAAACGTTGCTGTAGCGATATATTTAGTAACATCACTACATGTTGCCGAATTAACTACTTTTAGCGGCATAAAGTGATAATGTCGTGAATTGTCCATGCCAAATTAGTTTGTGCATCGCAAAAAGGACGACTAAATAGCGACATTATTTTGCCATTAGCGGTCGACGTCCTTAATGGCATGGCAAAGTCTGCCATGTTAGCAAATTTGCGACGAAGTTGCAGACGCTCAATATGTTTTTCATGCTAGCGACGTAGGATATGTCGCTAAACATTGCCAACTCTTGGATTATGTCCCAGGTAACGACATGCCAGCGACATCCTGATACGTATAGCGACATTTGGATAAATTTTAGCGACGTTGTATTTGAGTCATTAAACGTCGCTAAATATCTTTAAAAAATGCAGCAGATTCAATATTGCAGAATAGGAACTTGTAATTTATCAAAAAAATCTAATGCAATGATGTCCGATACACAAATTGATACAGTATAATATATCACGAAAATATATCACTAAATGTCTGATACACAAACATAATATAGCTAATATGTCACAATATATATGATATAATGTACGATACAAAACTGTCACATACAATAATGTCGGATACGATAACTGTCAGATATATAAGACCCAACTTGGGCTGATACATAAACTCATAAAATATTGTCCAATCTACAATTGTTGGTGAGAAGGATGATGAGCACCCTTGCGAAATGTCATAACCCGCACCCGGAAATCGGGCATGAGTCGTGGGTACGTCTAGTCTACGCCGCAGTATCGGTGATAGAACGCTGTATAGATTGTCTATACTATCTAGCATATAACAATAAGAAATATAAACCTGTCATCTCCGCACAGAGGAATAATATGACATATAAAATATATAACTCAATCACAAGGTCTAAAGAAAAATAAAGCACAATGTTTGAATAGAAGATAAAAGAAAATGAAAATGAAATAATAGCAAGAGTCATCGCACACATGAGTCTAGATGTCTAAGATGAATAAATACATATCCTGAATAATAATAATAGAACTCAAACCCACATTCGGAACAATCCGATACAATAAGAAAAACTAAAACACTAAGCCACTGCTTCGACACTTTCTACTGAGTTGGATCCTCCTGAGGCTCCTGGGTGCAACCCTCGCATATCCCCTGCTCATAGTAGGTATAACAACAATCTAAGTCATCTGAAAAATTTATCCAGTCAAGATGGAGCAAAGTACAAACCAATAGCTGTTCTAATTAATTGACAAGTGCTATGAAACAGTAAATAATAATGTGATACTTGATGAGCAATTTTATAAGAGGTAATGTACAAAATAGAGAAATAGGTAGATAAGAAACAAGATGTGTGATAGGAGAAAATATATAAGAATGTAAAGAAAGGCAGATATGTGAATATGAAAAAACCTGTCATGCAGTCTATATCTCTAGCAAGTATAGAATATTCCAAAAAGTTGTGTCTAAACTAGTGTTTTGAAATACCAAGTTGACATGTGAACGGCTAGAAGGTAATATCCGGCAAACCACACACTCCGTGTATGGCTGCTATTATTCCAGTAAGACCATGAGATAGAAAGGGTATGTTCATACGTCTCCTAGATATTTCTCTGCCCGACCAGTACACATGGATCCAGGTCCCGACACGAATCTTAATGGTCCAGGATAAATACATTAGTCCAGTGATTCATTAGTCTAGTAAAAGTCAATAGGCATGCAACCACGTATCTCAAGACAATGAATCCATACAATACCAATCCGTGTATCCATCGTGTCGAAATCAAATATAACACTAATATAAACATGCATCATAGGAAATATCAAATAATGGAAACTATCAGAGAATGTACTCATTTGTTGTCCTACGCAGTAAATGTGAATCGAGGTCCAAAGTGGAGTCACAAAGACCTATATATGAGATATGCATGTTACTTGGTGTTCTGGTGTGTCAAACATGAATATCTAATATACAATAAGTACTCTAAGTCAATTATAGGTCAAACTAGACTTTCGGGGTCAAACTAGGTTAATTGGACTCAATAGTTGACTTTGTAGAGTCAAACCAGTCAACTAGGTCCAATCTAGGTTTCTAGGTCATTATCTTGTCATACCAAGGTAATCCAATCTACACTAGACTTCCCTAGTCTCTATATTGACATTTACATGTTCATAGGGTATCTTGGGATACCCTACTCCTTTACCCCTACCCTATTTCCTTTCTTAGGTTAAGTTACCTACTATATTATATATAGGTAAAGCCCTATGGCCCTACTCCATAAAGGTTAACTTATATCAACATTACCTATCCTAGCATTACATTACCTACATAGGGTTCTACCTATACTTTGGTGATACTCTATAACCTATCCTAGTCATAGGTATACCTATAATCTTCATTACCTAGCCTAAGGTAATATCCTATTACCTATACTCTTGTAATTTATCCTATACTAACATATTGATAAATCCTCACATACTTTACCTATGCCTAAGTAAACTTCCATTACCTACCCAATCTTCCATACCTATCCAAATACCTTTACCTACCCAATACTGCCACATACTCCAATCCCTATACAGACACACTCTACATTTCCTACATACTAAATCCTCTCACTGATACTATCCCTCACTTGACATCATATTTCTTCCTAACACTTACACCCTCACTACATACATATATATAGGATAATTGATACACATATTCATATATATTAGACACGCACATAAACACAAGAGAGAACATCCAAATCTTTTAAAGAAGAAGAAGAAGAAGGATGAGAGGATTAGACGCCTGCATATTACCTCTCATTCACTGTCTCTTACACACATATGTGACACCAACACACCCTTGTGCAGTGGCCTATGGCTGTAGAAGCTTGAAAAATCTCAGCTGACAATATTCCTCTACTACAACGCGAATAATACAAACTGTGCAGACAAAGTGTTAAAAAGACCAAATAGAAGATATGGAAGAAAGTTCTTTTATTATCATGTCTAAAAAGGTCTAGTACAGATTCATCAAGGCTACATATAAAGGACCAATCCTACTCTTCTACAAAAAATTGATAACAGATTCAGCAAAGCCTAAAGGAGTCTACAAGGGGTTTAGTCTCCTTCAAAGTGCAACTCCCCTTCTTCTTGGTACACATACTGGAAGATTGATCTCCATTGAAGCGTATTTTGACTTTCTTATGGGCACAATCCTCCAAAACTGCATTAGCTGCTCGAATGAAGTGAGCAACTTCCTGAAGTAGCTACTGGCCCGGGTTTCCAGAAGGCGCAGCAGGTTGGAAAGCCCAGAACGAGCAGGACAGAGCACAATCTGTGGCTCTCCGGGTTGGCCATCCACCCACAAGCTAGGTCGTCATAACCTCGAAGACCTCCAAGGCGTCGTCCAGGTTCGAACTCCTCATGAGAAGCGTTCCAGCACGTTCTGAGGCTCATCAATAGTTCTTCTACGAAGACATAGCCCCTTGAACGAAAAAATCCTCAACCAAAATTCGCTTATGCAAGGTCAACCGCCATTCGAAGCTAAGTCCGGATCCAACATGGTGTTGAAGGATAAGAAGAAGAAGAAGAAGACGTGACACTTCAGAAGAAAATCCTCCTTTATATAGGGCAGGAGTGGTCCAAAACGCAGGCCACATTGTAGCACCCACTTTTTAAAATAAGGGTATTTTAGTCATTTTTAGTCATTTTAGTCATTTTGTGATTTTTTAGATATTTTTGGCTTGTGTTTGTTTTAGCATTTGGTTTGACCTTAGAAAATCTATATTAGAGGCTAACCATGATATATGAGGATTATTTAGGTAATTAGAATTTATTTTAGGCTTTGGTTTAATTTAGAAGGCTATTTGACCATTTTTGGGCTATTTAATTAATTGGCCTTTTTAGCCTTTCTGTTAGTGGGCTTAACTCAACTTAGATAGAGAAGAGGGGCCCATGAACCAACCCTAACCCTAGTAGGAATAGCCTGGCCGGCCAAACAGGAAACCCCCTCCCTGTATAAGCATTTGCATTGGTTTTGACACCCCCTTTACAAAACCCTAGTTTTCAACTCTCCAAAACCCTAAATTTTTTATCCGACCTCCGTTTCACCTTAAACAAAGTGCGTTGTGATCGTGGGAAGGAGAAAAACTTGCTGGAGCATTGCTAGCAAGGAGTTAGAGGCGTTTCCTCAGTGGAAATTGGTCGTCTCATTGATCGAGGAGTCAGTTTCATTGATATTTCAACTCTCAATAGGTAAACACCTAAACACTATAGTTTTTCCTGATTTTTCTTCATGGTAGAATGCATCTAGGTACCCTCGACCCACCCATGTAGTTTGGTGAAATTTCGTGTCTGTTTGATAGGCGTGTCGGACACGTATCGGATTAGGGTTTAATGTGTTCGATGATTTGTCTCTTAGAATTCAATACTGTTATTATTGCAAACTAATTTTGTGTTTTGATAGGCATTTAGATGTAGATTATATATATATAATTTATGTTGGGTTTCTGTGTCGTCTCGTGTCCCAAATCGGGTCGGACACGCAGCACGAGACTGCGTCTCGATGTCCGGCTACTGCCGTGTCCGTTCTCGCTGGACACGGTGACTCGACGCACAAAATTTGGTGAGTGGGTAGGGGCCATGTCTGACATGGTGCCCATAAAGTCTGGTTTGGGTTCGTGGAGAGTCGAGAGAGAAATCGACGTGGCACTGGATTTGGCCTGTCGCGCGTACGCCAGTTTTTGGCGTCCGATACGCGTATCGTGCGACTCGGACACGCGTCGTGTGGCCAGTGCAGACACATGGGCTTGTAGCCCTATATGTGGGCTATATGTAATAGTGACCACGTGTCGTAGTTGGGTCTGTGTCGAGCCCTAGGTCGCGTGACACGCGTGCACGATGTTTGGGTCATTAGGTTCGACAGTCTAGGTTCTGGTGTTTTGGACACATCGTGTCTTGTTATTTGGACACAACATGACCTGGGTAGCACCTACACACACGCAGGAATCATTACCAACCTTTAGTTTCAAACATCATTAAGTTTTTTGAATGTTTAGGTCATGTTAGGTTTAGTGTTTGAGTATCGAGTTAAGTATCAGATTTCCAGTTTCAGTTTTCTTCACTGATCAGTATTTTGTTCTGTTCCAGTTTCAGATTCGATGTGATTTCTGTGTAAAATCAACCTACAGATCCTATATGACCTATCTAGGAGTATCTACTAGTTTGCATAATGGAGAGGGTGTGTTCAAGTTTTAGTTATGGGCATAGGGTATTCGGGTTTGTACCTATATAGAGTACCATGAGATAGCATGCCTATAACTGATTTTTGGACTAATTTAGGATTGATTTCAGTTCAATGCTAAAGTCCACTTACTTGTTGGTTGAGAGTTGGGTATCACCAAGTTAGTTGATTGTTAGGATTTGGTTAAGTCCTGTTAAGTTGATTGATTAAGTTAAGGACTGTTATTGGAGTTAGAATAGAAATCTGAATTTTGAGAAGTATATATATGTATGTGTGTTTTAGGATGGAGGCTTGGGTGTAGGCTAACTGCAGTAGCAGTAGGCATGCCTATGTACATGTGTCCAAATATGTGGATGCATTGGGATGAGTTGTGAGGATGTAGAATTGAGATTTCCTTATTTTTAACTATAATATTCCTAAGAGATACCCTAACCTAGAGTTTTGGTAGAGGTTAGTCTAAGGTATAGATATTAGATATAGGGTATTATGAGTTAAGGTATTTTGTGAATTACATTGGTTGTTAGGATTATGCTTCCTTGGAAACCTAGGATAACACCAACTCAACACCTAAAATCAACACTAGGACTAGTAGTGACCTAAAATTTGACTTATAGGCTAGTTGACCAAACTTTGACCTAGCTTGGTTGACCAAAGTTGACCCAAGGTTGACTTTGACTTAGATTGACCCAAATTATGTAGAATTTGCATTGAAGGCTTTCCTTATGATATTTTAGGCAGTATTATGACATGTGGTTGTTTAAATAGGATCTTATTACTCCAGTCCAGTCACTTTTTATCATCAGCAGTTCGGATTGCCAGCGAGTACATTCTCTGACCTTTTTATGCTTCTTTGAATATGTACTCTTGTTATAGACTAGTATACTTGATGCTGACACGACGTTCACACGGATCAGTACCCTCTGGATCTTTTCATGCGAAGTTATCCCCTCGGATACATCGAGTATGTCATGTTCATGTACTTTATCATGGTCATCATGTACTCCATGTATTCCCATTTATCCATGTGCACTCATATGTTATTCATGTACACTCATGACCATATGAGCTCCATGTATACAGTAGTTGTTATCCATGTGCAATAACATAACATGCTTTGATCCTTGTGTATTGGTTGGGGGCAGGGAGAGTGTAGTTGGTTATGTGATCATTATCCCCAGTAGTTATCCATGTGCATTCCATAGCTGTATCCATGTGCAACCCAAGCTGTTTACATAACCAATTCATGCTCTGATTCACGTAGAAGGTTACATCTCTCTATTTATCATATTATGTCTCAGCTTATATATTCTCTCTTGTTGATTTCTCTTTACAACGATTCATGTATAGTTTTCTATAGCTTGCTTTATATGTCCATTCCTGATATGAACTGTTGTGAGAGATATGTGCTCGTTCCGTCCTGACTGGGCATGTTGAAAATTTTACAGGTGATGATGAGGAGTACTGTCCTACTTATTATGGTAGTGGCTTAGATGACACTGGCGACGTGGACCCACAGGAGGATCCCACAGTCGCTGAGGACTTGCCCATAGTCTAGCTGAGACTTAGTACTTTATTTGTATTTTTTGTTTGAGACTTTATGAGTTGTACTTGAGATTATTTCTGGTGGTTTACACCTAGACTTTTACTATGACTTTCTTAAGATTCTTCTTCTATTCCATCTTAGTATTGTGATTGAGTTACGTATTATTTTACTCTCTATTCGTAGCTTATTTAGATTGTGTTAGATATGGTGACTCAGGACAGCGTTCTACCGCCGACACTGCGGCGTAGGCTGGACATTCGTTACTTCTCGTGCCCTTACACTGGGTGCGAGTCGTGACACATTTTTAGTGGTGGCCCATACAGGTCAGTCACAATCACAACTAGTGTGATTCGTAGTGGTACTCTAACTAGAGTATCATTACAGCCTGCAGTAGGATGTAGGATAAGTTAAGGTACACAATCACATTAGGAAAACTCTTCTCAAATTCTTGTTGTTAATTGTCTCCTTTTGAAAATAACTGTCCTCTTTGATGATTTCATTTCTTTTTCAGTAATTGATTCCTTGTTGATCTGTCTTCAAGATAGTTAAGGAGACACGATTTCATCCCTCCAGTCCATGCAGGACCAGATTCGTATTAGTACGATATCGTGGTAGTACGATAATTTAATTGTATTACTACGAGCCTGCTATATAGTATAGGAAGTAAGGTGTTAGAATGAGAGGATACTCAATCACTATTAGAATTTTCTGAGAGATTCCTGGGACGACCCTTGAGAATCTCATTGTTAGCTTCGATTTAGATTTTCTTTTCCTTACTTTAGTCCACCTTCCTCCCTTGATTTTTGTATCTTGTTTGAACTCTTTTCACCAATACCCTTACTTCTTGTGTTTAATAATGGTTAGGAAGATGGCTACACTTCTATATACTCATTGGTCAAACCCATGGCAGGAAGGATTATATTAAGGAATTGGAATACACGGAGACTTTGATTAAGTTATAAGAGCTTTTCTAAAGGGATGATTTAATGATTAGTAGTTTGTAAGTTGGGATATTACCAAGGAAATTTATCTTGAAGATTCTAAGTAGTAATCACCCGAGGATTATAAAATTATATTTTGATACTGGAGGAAAATAGTTAGAATCTATATATATCGATTTCAGGAATTGATGTGATTCATGAATTATTGGATTATGATTATACATCCTTGAACGTATATAGATTGGTTTGATAATGATAAAAAAATGGGGAGGCAGTATGAACTATTAAATTGAGTCGTACAAGTCGCGATGTATATGTTTATTGAATTTAAGTGGAAGCAATGATATTAAAATTTTGGTTTAAAAGATTGGGAAGATATAAAAACGATATTTCTTTTTTGGAAGAAAAAAAAATCCTCAAATTTGGAATCGTGTCAATTGATTGAAGATTTAAAAATCTATTTAGATTTTGGTTTACGAAGTAGTGATTATGTTTCAATGACTTAGAAAGAGAAATTATGGTTGATAAGCGCGTTAAAATACTGAGCTGTAAATGCTAGATTGCCGTGATAAGCTAAGTGTCTATTTTAAGGATTATTTGAGACAATAGGAAGTTTTTTTTTAAGTTATGAAGTGATATAGAATTTTATGGATTCATGATTTATTAACTCTGGAGTTCAAAGTTGGATTGAAATGTTAAATTTTGGAAAGGTTAGTAGTAATGTGATAAAAGTTATTATGAGATTTATGAAAGGGATTTAAATGTTAGTCGTAATTAGATTGGAAGGCTTAGAGTGAATACAAATTGAGGTAGTTATTTTGAAATTTCTTTTAAAGGAATGTAAAGCTAGGCCATCAAGGTAACCTAATGAGATAGATGTGTTCCATACTAAATGCCATATCACTCATGACTATGATAGTAGTATATACTCCAGTATTGTTAGTCGTCTGCCAAACTATGTGACTGTATCTCAATCTTGACTTACTCAACCTTTCCTCAAACCTAGATCTTTCATTGTGACTTTCTAACCGTTTGTATTTGATCGTTCCTTAACAGTATTCTTCCCTTTAGAACTGTGTCCCTAAATTATTTTACTGGATTCTTAATTAAATTTATTTCCTGCTTCAACTTGATTTCCTTTATTTTTGTATTATTTGTCACCTCTTGAACCCTTACCATGATACTGAATTACTTTCTGACTTAAATTTGAGATCCAACCATGACTTAATTCTTTCGACCCGACATGTGATGGTGTTCTTCTTGTTTCTTTAAATGCTTAACGTTGTACCTTATCTTGATTGCTTGACCAGCTTAGTTAAGGATCTTGGACTATATTTTTTTCTTCATCATTACCTCTCTTACTTATACTTGACTACCTTATGTTGCTAATTTAGCCTTAGTTTTGCAAGCTTATCTCTTTTTCGAGCTTGATCATGACATATTTTATTGGGTCGACCCACTAACATATTGTCTAATCAGAATCGGTGTATGATGGTCTGATCAACATAGTGCACTTTGGTTCGCTTTCATATATTACTCTACGTGGATGAGACTCTAGGGCATCTGTCTCATCCACGACAGCTTTGGCAATTCTTCTTGAATTATTTTCGTCGTCTATGAACCACGTATTGTACTTAATAGCATCGTCTTTGAACTCTTATTGCTTTTGTCTTCCACATATTTCAGAAAGACAAGGCACTATACTTAATAGGTCAACCCAGGGTATCACGTTTAGCTTCCTTATCAAAAGGAGAAATTGACTTATTCCTATATCCTCGCAGTATCCTTTAGGACTTCAATAGTGTTGAATTCTAAATACTTGATCGCGACCAGTCGACTTGGTCATTCCCATATCATCCAATGATTGGAACCTTATTCAATTGAATTAATTCAATTGTGACATGGATCTCCAAATCTTGGATACTCATGCTCAGACTTCAATGACCTCGTTCTCCATCTTGCCCAAACCTCGATTCATCCTGGATTTGATCAACTTAGATCATATCGAGACTAAATTTTCTTATAGATATATAGTGTGCTTGGATTTCAGTGCTATTGACAAGTCGTGCTTTAAAGTTTCAATTTTGATCATCTTTAGAATAGTAATACTTTATGGTTAATTTTAGCTGTTTTTTTTATCACCAGTATTTGTATAGGATGATAGACTGCCTTACAGCCAGATGATTTATTATTTCCTTATCTTTTTCAGAATGGCACCCATGACCAGAGTTTGTCTCCAGTGACACAGCTGCAATTCCGGATGAGACCGAGATTGTACTTTCCTATTCTATTGCTCAGGAGGTGTTAGTAGACTCACCGGAGAATTTTCCTCCATCTCCTATCCTTCAGGAGAGGACTGCAGTTCAGTCGGAGACTGAGGGCCTTCCTTTGCCTCTTGGAGTGGTACCCCATGCCATTCCTGATGGAGCTCATATTTACAGACTTCTTCAGGATGTGCAGGAGGTGCAGAGACTTCAGGCTGAGCTTATGAGAGAGCAGAGTCTCAGTTTTTCAACTGTTGTGGGATTATATGCATTCGAGGGAGGAGCCTAGTCCCAAGAGAGTGAGGAGCAGTTTATACCCAGAGCCTCAGGAGTACCCAGGCTTTCAGTCTAGACCAGCCTATCCAGTTCATATTCCTGTCCAGCAGAGGCCAGTTGAGTGGATGCCTACCTGTACTTTCTGTAAGAAGCTTGGGCACGTATGGAAGGACTGTAGGAAGAGACTAGGATTGTGTCTATTTTATGGGTCAGCTGCACACAAGATACGAGACTGTCCTACTACACTTGTCCCTAGTTGAGGCCTACCTCCGGGAGAGAGAGTTCCAGCTACCAGACCTAGTAGAGGTGAGTTCTTGACCCATACCTTATCCTATCTTGATGATTACTATACCCTACCATAATGTTTGTATGCTTGATACCTTATTACTACTTTTGATCTGGTATGACTATAGTGGCTAGATGAGACCCCAGACTGATTACCTGCCATAATCATGTATGATATCTTTCCAACCGCATGATTTAGATAAGTTTTCTTAAGACCATGATTGTTGGGGATTTGACCTAGAAAGAGTAGGATCATCTTAATTTTGTGGACTGAAATTATTTTAAGGAGGGTAGACTTGTAGCACCCACTTTTTGAAATAAGGGTATTTTAGTCATTTTTAGTCATTTTAGTATTTTGTGATTTTTTAGATATTTTTGGCTTGTGTTTGTTTTAGCATTTGGTTTAACCTTAGAAAATCCATATTAGAGGCTAACCATGATATATGAGGATTATTTAGCTAATTAGAATTTATTTTAGGCTTTGGTTTAATTTAGAAGGCTATTTGACCATTTTTGGGCTATTTAATTAATTGGCCTTTTTAGCCTTTCTGTTAGTGGGCTTAACTCAACTTAGATAGAGAAGAGGGGCCCATGAACCAACCCTAACCCTAGTAGGAATAGCTTGGCCGGCCAAACAGGAAACCCCCTCCCTATATAAGCATTTGCATTGGTTTTGACACTCCCTTTACAAAACTCTAGTTTTCAGCTCCCCAAAACCCTAACTTTTTCATCCGACCTCCGTTTCACCTCAAACAAAGTGCATTGTGATCGTGGGAAGGAGGAGAACTTGCTGGAGCATTGCTAGCAAGGAGTTGGAGGCGTTTGCTTAGTGGAAACTGGTCGTCTCATTGATCGAGGAGTCAGTTTCATTGATATTTCAACTCTCAATAGGTAAACACCTAAACACTATAGTTTTTTCTGATTTTTCTTTATGGTATCATAAATCTAGGTACCCTCGACCCACCCATGTAGTTTGGTGAAATTTTGTGTCTGTTTGATAGGCGAGTCGGACACGTATCGGATTAGGATTTAATGTGTTCGATGATTTGTCTCTTAGAATTCAATACTGTTATTATTGCAAACTAATTTCGTGTTTTGATAGGCCTTTAGATGTAGATTATATATATATAATTTATGTTGGGTTTTTATGTCGTCTTGTGTCCCAAATTGGGTCGGATACACTGCACGAGACTGCGTCTCGATGTCCTGCTGCTGCCGTGTCCGTTCTCGCTGGACACGGCGACTCGACGCGCAAAATTTGGTGAGTGGGTAGGGGCCATGTCTGACATGGTGCCCATAATGTTTGGTTTGGGTTCATGGAGAGTCGAAAGAGAAATCGACGTGGCACTGGATTTGGCCTGTCGCGTGCGTGCCAGTTTTTGGCGTCTGATACGCGTGTCGTGCGACTCGGACACGCGTCGTATGGCCAGTGCAGACACGTGGGCTTGTAGCCCTATATGTGGGCTATATGTACTAGCGACCACGTGTCGTAGTTGGGTCTGTGTCGAGCCCTAGGTCGCGTGACACGCGTGCACGATATTTGGGTCATTAGGTTCGACAGTCTAGGTTCTGGTGTTTTGGACACATCGTGTCTTGTTATTTGGAGACAATATGACCTGGGTAGCACCTACACACACGCAGGAATCATTACCAACCTTTAGTTTTAAACATCATTAAGTTTTTCGAATGTTTAGGTCATGTTAGGTTTAGTGTTTGAGTATCGAGTTAAGTATCAGATTTCCAGTTTCAGTTTTCTTCACTGATCAGTATTTTGTTCTGTTCCAGTTTCAGATTCGATGTGATTTCTGTGTAAAATCAACCTACAGATCCTATATGACCTATCTAAGAGTATCTACAAGTTTGCATTATGGAGAGGGTGTGTTCGAGTTTTGGTTTTGGGCATACGGTATTCGGGTTTGTACCTATATAGAGTACCATGAGATAGCATGCCTATAACTGATTTTTGGACTGATTTAGGATTGATTTCAGTTCAATGCTAAAGTCCAATTACTTGTTGGTTGAGAGTTGGGTATCACCAAGTTAGTTGATTGTTAGGATTTGGTTAAATCCTGTTAAGTTGATTGATTAAGTTAAGGACTGTTGTTGGAGTTAGAATAGAAATCTGATTTTTGAGAAGTATATATATGTATGTGTGTTTTGGGATGGAGGCTTGGGTGTAGGCTAACTGCAGTAGCAGTAGGCATGCCTATGTATATGTGTCCAAATATGTGGATGCATTGGGATGAGTTGTGAGGATGTAGAATTGAGATTTCCTTATTTTTAACTATAAATATTCCTAAGAGATACCCTAACCTAGAGTTTTGGTAGAGGTTAGTCTAAGGTATAGATATTAGATATAGGGTATTATGAGTTAAGGTATTTTGTGAATTACTATTGGTTGTTAGGATTATGCTTCCTTGGAAACCTAGGATAACACCAACTCAACACCTAAAATCAACACTAGGACTAGTAGTGACCTAAAATTTGACTTATAGGCTAGTTGACCAAACTTTGACCTAGTTTGACTAGTCTGGTTGACCAAAGTTGACCCAAGATTGACTTTGACTTAGATTGACCCAAATCATGTAGAATTTGTATTGAAGGCTTTCCTTATGATATTTTAGACTGTATTATGACATGTGGTTGTTTAAATATGATCTTATTACTCCAATCCAGTCACTTTTCATCATCAGCAGTTCGGATTGCCAGGCGAGTACATTCTCTGATCTTTCTTGCTTCTTTGGATATGTACTCTTGTTATAGACTAGTATACTTGATGCTGACATGACGTTCACACGGATCAGTACCCTCTGGATCTTTTCATGCGATGTTATCCCCTCGGATACATCGAGTATGTCATGTTCATGTACTTTATCATGGTCATCATGTACTCTATGTATTTCCATTTATCCATGTGCACTCATATGTTATTCATGTACACTCATGACCATATGAGCTCCATGTATACAGTAGTTGTTATCCATGTGCAATAACATAACATGCTTTGATCCTTGTGTATTGGTTGGGGGCAGGGAGAGTGTAGTTGTTATGTGATCATTATCCCCAGTAGTTATCCATGTGCATTCCATAGCTGTATCCATGTGCAACCCAAGCTGTTTACATAACCAATTCATGCTCTGAATTCACGTAGAAGGTTACATCTCTCTATTTATCATATTATGTCTCAGCTTATATATTCTCTCTTGTTGATTTCTCTTTACAGCGATTCATGTATAGTTTTCTATAGCTTGCTTTATATGTCCATTCCTGATATGAACTGTTGTGAGAGATATGTGCTCGTTCCGTCCTGACTGGGCATGTTAAAAATTTTACAGGTGATGATGAGGAGTACTGTCCTAATTATTATGGCATTGGCTTAGATGACACTGGCGACGTGGACCCACAGGAGGATCCCACAGTCACTGAGGACTTGCCCATAGTCTAGCTGAGACTTAGTACTTTATTTGTATTTTCTGTTTGAGACTTTATGAGTTGTACTTGAGATTATTTCTGGTGGTTTACACCTAGACTTTTATTATGACTTTCTTAAGATTCTTCTTCTATTCCATCTTAGTATTGTGATTGAGTTACGTATTATTTTACTCTCTATTCGTAGCTTATTTAGATTGTGTTAGATATAGTGACTCAGGACAGCGTTCTACCGCCGACACTGCGGCGTAGGCTGGGCGTTCGTTACTTCTTGTGCCCTTACACTGGTGCGGCTCGTAACACACATGGCCGACGGTCAAAGTTTCCACATTAATGGGATGAACCTAGGACTCAGCACGATGAACCTCATTAAATAAGGTTCATTCGACTAGTCCTAAACTATTCTGGACCCTTTGAAATTCCCCAAGTAAAGATGGCAATTAAGAGGGAGTCGTTCATTAAGGAGCGGTCATTCATTGCTCTTTTAAAAAAGACTTCAAAGCCAATACCTTAAATCCAGAGGCGCAGCTTGTCACACCCCGATTCGGAGAATCTTTTGTCCTCGCTTTGATTCGCACTGAATCGTTCGTCTTCGCTAAGGCGTGATGCCATACAAGTCTGGTGTTACACTTGTACAAGGCAAGAACGTGAATTATTATGTCATTTAGAAATATTTGGAAACCCAGCCACATTTCAGAAACATAGAGGACACAATATAGGAAGTAATACTCATTTTATTGATAATTGTAGTTAGAATACAACTTTTCTCGATACTATTTGAAAGCCTCTTCGGTACATTAATTCATGAAAAGAAGTACAACTGATAGGCTGCATGAAATAACTTCGCGTTCCATACATCATGCCCCTTTAGAACTTTGAAATATAAGCAGCAATCTTTGAAAACTCCATAATACTTTGTGCGTCTTTAGGAAAACCAACTTGAAAGTAGTAGCAATTCAGAAATCCTTAGTTCGGTCGTGCGCTTGAGCCTTCTCCAGTACCTGTGGAGGAGGGGTCAGCAGATTATAACAATGTGCTGGTGAGCCCCGTTGGCCCACTCAGCTAAACCAACATTTTATTAATGACAAGCATTTTAAAGATATGAACTTATTAGGAATATGCAATATTCAGAGTAATTCACAATTAAAATAATATGGTATTTCATGAAACCATGTTTACTTTCCATCTGCCGAATCCAGCTTTCCTGCATAAGATACATGATAATAATATACTTACCGCTCCTGCATAAGACGTTAATTAGCATACATCCTTACAACATGACCATTGACGTTAGTGCACCATTTCGGACGTTGCCATATAGGACTTCGAAAAGTAATCGACGTGCCATTTCACTTGGGTTGTAAGCCCTAATAAAATGTCCCGACACCATGTACCCTTAAAGTACGTTTACACTTCCTCCATGGTCGGATCAGCCCCAGTGCTCGGCATACCGTCCGAGGAAGCAGTCACCCCTTGTATACAAGTTGTCCCTGGTCATGCGAATGTATGACCGACTCGACATATAGTGTGCATAGAATATTGAAGTACTAGGCACATATTCATTCTCAGCATTTCATGAAAGTGCATTTAAACCCTCCCTAGATTTGCCTCGTTTGTAAAATAACCTTTTAGAAAACTGAAGCAGTTTGCACCTCCCGAAAAACTTGTTTTGTTTATATGGCCCTTATCCGTTAAATGCCATTAAAATGGCCGTTAAGACTTTTAAAAAAAAAAACTACCTAAACTACCCCCACCCTTCCCTACCAGCCCCTCCCTTCCCTACCCCTCCCTCCCTCCGCTGGCGACCCGACACCGACCCGTCCCCCTCCGCCGACGACCCGACCCCGACCCCCCCCCTCCGCCTCCTCCCTCCGCCGGCGACCCCCCCTCGACCCCCTCCCCTCCCTCCTCCCTCCGTCGGTGACCCGCCCCCGACCTCCTCACTCCCCCTCCTTCCTCTGTCGGTCATCCCCGACCACCCCACTCCACCCTCCGCCGACGACCCCCCCCCGACCCCCGACCCCTCCCACCCTCCTCCCTCCATCGGTCATCCCTGACCCCCACTCTCCTCCTCCGTCGGCACCCACCCCCTCCCCCCATCCGTCCGGCCATCACCGACTCCCCTGACCCGCCCCCACCACCGGAGAGAGAGGGAGGGGGAGAGAGGAGGGTCAAAATCGTATTTTTAAGATGATTTTTAACAGATTTTAATAGCGGGGGGGGGTGATTTGAGAATTTTTGATGGACTGTATTTTTCGAATCAGCGAGTCTTTATTTGCATTTTCGTGACATCTAAGGAGGGTTTAAATGCACTTTACCCTTCCTTCTCTAGCTTCTTAGTGGTATTAATGGTGGCATTAGCAACTTGATATCGATCAATGGATGTTGCAAGACAATTATTTAGTTGGCATGAAGGAATAACGAGAGGGACAAAACCACCATAGAGATCCACACTCACAAAATTTAGAGAATCACACACAGAGAGAGAGAGAGGAATACTTGTGCGCTTAGCCTTCCGTCACGCGTCAATCTGCAATGGCACCAAAAGTTTGGTTAATACTCCGTCTTTATATTCCCTTCTCTCAGAATTCTCAAGAATGAATACTATGCAAGTCGATGAAAATGGACAAGAATCAAATCATCGAAAATCATTCAGAAAAGCATCCATCAAAATCAAGCAACAAAACCAGCAAAAAAAATCCAGAGAAAACTCTTGGACGCATTTCAAGAGAAAACAACCCATTAGTTGGAAAGGTTCTTATGCACTTGTCCGTGATCAATTTGATGCCAACGGTAAGTTTTCCCAATACTCGGTTCTGACCGAGTTAACCAAGCCACAAGCCTTACATAGTGAACCGCTAGGAGCGCGGCACTACACAGCTACACTCCTGCGCCAACCTTAGGCACAGACTGGTAATGTTTTTACACCACCTCAACTCCAACGTTGCAGCACTCTGCTCCAACCCAGAAGCTCAACTACCTTTCGTTAGAGACTTGGAAGATACCATTGCATCCAACACAAGTCTACCTACCGCTCCAAAAGCACAGTAACCTCATCAAACTGAAGCATAAGCCTATTCGTCACCCTAAATACAGTAACATTGTCGCTCGAAACACAGCCTTCTCGTCGCTCATACGCACAGAGGCTCCATCATCTTCGAAGCATAGTCCACTCGTCGCCTGAAAGCACAGAGGCACCGTTATTTCCAGAAGAACGGTCTACTCGTTGCCCCAGAAGCGCAACAGTACTCAGCCTCGCTAGAGGCACAGGAAGCATGCTTCTACCCAGTCGGTTTGCTTAAACCACTCTCTCAAAGATAAGATTGGGGTTAATCATGATTGATATCTTATCAAATTAATTTAAAATCTTATATGAGGATCAATCAGAATCCAAATCTGAGATAAAATCCTAAGATTTACTCGGCTGCATCCGAACAAGCAAATCGGCACACGCCACGTGTCTCATCCTTCAGTTATTTTTGATAACCACCAGAAATCTGATTGAGGAGAATCTCAATGTCCGCCACATGAAAGCGTCACAGAAGCCCGTACCGTACAATGACGGCAGATTCCTTCATATCTCAAAACCCAAATGCACATCGCATATGTACTTTTTTCCCTATAAATAGAAGGAGTTTTCCTTCAACAAGAAGTGACCACCAATATCAAATCTCCAGCTCCAGCCATCCTCTTGATCGCAATCCTAGAGTTCCATCAAAGGTATTAGAAAGTTACAGCAAGTTCAACCTCGTCAAATCGTCAACGGAGTAAAGGAGCCGCTGTAGTGCTCGATCTCCATCGTCATACTTTTCCAAAAACTTTTTCCCTTGTACTTAGAATATCTGTTTAGGACTTTCTTTTTGTACACTGGTCTTTCCTTGTATTTAGAATATCCTGTTTTGGACTTCCTTTCTGTATGCAGGTCTTTTTATGTTCAATAAACAAAAAGTTTTTTCAACCTTTTGTGATATCGAACAAAATGGTGACTCTTCTGGGGACTACCTTCTCCTCCAACGAGAAGGCGATGACGCAATCTGATGACGAATTATTGGGATATTTTCAGAAGATGCTGGTTGTACGCTTCAACCAGCAAGCTTTTGAAGATCTCATTTTGGATGAGAAATCGAATCCTTCGAAGCGGTTGTCAAACCGAAGAACATACGACGTGTCTGGAGGCCCAAGGCGGCTGCGACAAGCAGAACGATGGAGGGAACTACGATCTAAAACTCCTTTAACATCAAAGCCCCGAAGAAAATTTTGGTACTATAGCCATATCTACTCGTTCGCTTCCCACCATGGAAAGTATGTCAAGGAAGACGGTGTCTCTATGGCGGCATGATGAAGGCATAATGCCGAAGGAAGCGCGCACCAGTTCAACCCCTTACGATGAGAGTATTGTCTTGACCCGTCCCCTGATTAAGGGTACGAGAACGTGGGTACGTCTATCCTACGTCGCAGTGTCGGCGGTAGAATGTTGTATAGGTCATCTATAACATCTATCAACTAACAGTGTGAAGTATATAACCTGTCATCTCCGTACGAGGTATAATATGACATCTCAACTATATAATCTCAATCACAAGTCTAAGAAGATAGAGCACGATATGGAATCAATAAAAGGAATAAACTGAATAAATAGAGTTATCACACACACAATAGATGTCCAACACAAATAAGTACAAGTCCTGAATATAAATAAGTCTCAACTAACATTCGGAACAATCCGATACAAACTGAAAACTATAAATACTAGACTAAACTAGTCACCCTCTACTGAGGTAGATGTTCCTCAGGCTCCTGAATGTCTCCCTCATATGCCCCATAGAAGGTAGGGTAGTCACCATCATCATCTGTAATATTTGTCAACATATCCAGTCAGGATGGAATGAGCACATCTCATCTAAAAATTTCAAGTAAATGATAAGGACTATAAAAGTTATAGACAGTTATATTAATGAACATGGTAAGATAGAAAAAAATCTGTGAGAACAAGTAAATGAAAAGAACTACTATGTCAAGATTGAACAATGTAATGGTGAATTGAATGTATAAGGATATAATAGACAATGTGTTTTAGAATACCATTTGGATATGTGATCGACCTGGGATATTTAATGATTTACACTAAGGAAAGCTAGCTCAAATATACGTGCAATGTATGCTTAGCTAGTAGCCGATGATTTACACTATTAGCCGATAGTTCTTGATCACATATCTAACTAGTACTACCCCCGCCCCAACTGATACGATGGATCCAACCATGACACGTTACTAGCCAATGTTAACCAATATTTATCTATTGTTATCCAATACCAACGAGAACAGTATTCGATACCAATAATCCAATTTTATCCAATATCGATAAGAACAGTATCGATACCATCGCGATGAGTTAAGGTAATATCTCATGACTGAAGATCCAATAATAGTACCAATCCGTGAACCATCGTGCTAAGAATCATAGTAGACATCAAATAGAACTAACTAGAACTGAAATACAGTAATCATCAAGTAAATAAAGTACTATAAGAGAATATACTCGCCTGAGATCTGGTAGAATATGTCAACTGAGTCCAATACAGTGCGTCGAGGAACTAAAGATGAAATACTGCATCAATATAAAGTTTTGGAAGTAAAAACAAGTCAATCTAAGTCAAGGGTTAACTTACAGTAGACTTTTGGTCAACCGGTCAACTCTGGTCAACCCTGGTCAACACATAATCCATTCTAGGTCAAACTAGGTCGATGGTTGACTCACTGTTGACTTTTGGTCAACTAGTCAACTCTAGTCAAGTTTTGGTCAATTTTAGGCTAAAGTTGACTTTTTGTTGACTTTTAGTCAAAACAGTCAACCATGGTCAAACGGGCTCAACCTTAATCATGTACCCTATTCCTAACCATTACCAACCAAGCTATCCTAATTCTAACCATATCTTAATCATGTTATCTCATCTTAAATATAGGGTATTACCTTAACTCTTACCCCATTACCTTACGAAGGTAAACCCATTACCTTAGCCTCTAACCAATACCTTAACCTACGTTACCCTCACTCTACGTAACCCCCAATACCCTACCAAGGTATTCTAACCCTATCTTAGTATCTCGATACCGTACCATGGTATCTTGATATCTCACTTGCTAATAAAGTAAATATTCAATTACCTTAAGGTAAATGGTAACTTTGAGATACTATATTGGTATCCTTAAAATACCACCCTACTAAACTCTAACTAGCACTCTAACCAAGATACCACTTGGTATCCTATTCTAGACACTAACACACACTCTAACTTATCTAGGATACTAACATATATCTATTACCTACTATCTAACTCATATCATAACTTATCTTATATCATACCATCTAACTTTTCTAACTTATTACCTATCTACTATCCAACTACAACTCTATATTAACAATCTAAACCACATCCTTAACTTACTAACTCACTAACACTAGGATACAATATCAACCTTGGTCATAAGGTAAACTAATCATTTACCTTGAAGGTAAATGCAATTTCATATTTACCTTAAGATTCTAACTTGGTAACATGAGATACTAAGATACCCATCAAATATCTAATTAACTAACTATCTAATGTACTAACATAACATCTTAACTAATATCTAACATATAACCTATAGAGACTAACTTGCTAACATACCAATATCTAGAACTAATATAACCTACTAACATATCAATATCTAACATACTAGATATCTAACATCAACTATCTAACAACATATCAAATATCTAACAAATACTAACCGATACTATCTAACTAACACTCATATTAACAAATATTACCTAACAATAATATATATATATGTACTATATCATACATATACTCGATAACCTATGATACTTACATTCACTTAATATCCATACTACATAGGCTCATAGGTTACACAAAATACCTATGTCATATAGTCACTCTTCTACTTAAAATCAATACTATACCAATTGGGCCTTCACTAAATTCTAAGATTAAAGTATGTTGTATCCCTTCGTATTAGCTTTCCAAAACTTCAAACGGATCGCATTTTCGTGCCCGAAAGCTTCCGGAATCGCAAAAACACCGAAACACATTCGTCTTTCGTACAGCTGACACTCAAATAATTCTACAAAAAAGTTATAGAATGCATTTTATCTATTAATATATATATATATATATATATATATATATATATATATATATATATATATATATATTTGGAAAGCTAACTTCGATACGGTTCTTTTAAAAAAACGGAAGATTAATCAGAGTTCTAAGCTAAAAGTTATGATATTTCTAATTTGCTATGGCTACTAAAATCGTGGATAAATATTATGACGAATTTGGGTTGTTTGGACAAAAGAAACACATCTCACTCTCCACACCACTCAAGACATATATCAAACCACACTTCCCTCTCCTCTACCACAAGCACACCACTAACAACATATCCACACACATTTAAATATATAAAATATATCTAACATACCTATTATATATATACAAAATAGTCCATTGTATAAAGAGACACTAAATGACAAGTTGAGGCTAAAAATATGACATGTACTAAACCACTTAGATCTAACCATGGGTATCCAAATAAAACTCATTCTAACCATCCTAACTAACATCAATCCATCCTCTAACACATGTAAATCTGAAATTAAAAGACAATAAATCCTATGGGGCATAAACACAAACACATGGTGTGCCCCTTTTGGAATCACTCCATGGGGGACACCAAACCTATCCCAAACTTCTAAAGAGGACTCAAAAAAGCCTCTAAAACATTCCTAATGGTGGTTCATGCATGGGGGTGATTCCTACGAACGCAAAACTAACTAAATGGAAGAAAAAGTGAAATAGAGAGATGATTATACCTATCGGGAGTGGGATTCCGATGATACTCTCAAGGACACGGTTCCGATACGAAGATCCTTCCAAAATGGACACTCCTCCTTGCACTTTGATCCAAATCTTTTCTAGCACCCTCCCTTGATAGTATGAGAAGGTTGGATGGAAGTTTTAGTGGAGGAATGAAGAGATTTGGAGATCAAATTAAAGAGGAAAGCTCTCTAATTTGGAGAAGAACACTTTGTGAAGGAAAAGAGGCAAGATAAAATAAAATGAAAGGAAGGAAGGCTAACCTACATATAGTGGCTGCTATTAAACCCTATTTGGGCTTTGGGGGAAAGCCCAATAAGGCCTCAACTAGTCCTATTGGTTAGTTTTAAGTTAGGTTCAAGTTTGGGATCAAAAGGGTTAAATTTAAGCCTCTAACTTAACTAATCTAACAAGTGGGATTAGTCTAAGCTTACTAACTTAATTAGTGGGGTTTGTAGGCCATGACTAACTAATCTTGGGGTCCCGTCTAGAGTCTAAGCTACCCGGGTCACTAACACAAGTCGGAACGAAACGAAACTCAAACCCGACTAAACAAATCCAGTAAAATCAATATTAAAATATAAAAATTTCCAAAATATATATATATGAAAAATGATCAAAATCACAATACATCAATTTAAATATTATTAAAATAATCTAAAATTCACCAATTAATCAAAATCCTAAATAATCTAAAAGTCACAAAATGATCAAAATATCCTTAGCCTAAAAAGTGATAATTAGTTAATATAATAATATATGGTAGGTCTCCAAGGTCATGGTTAGTCTCTAGGCTAAGTAGCTCTAAGGTTACACTAGCAAAAGGACAAAATCATAATACACTAATTTAATGATATTAAAAATAATTAAAATTCACCAATAAATCAATAACATGGTCAATTTTACAAAAGTTTAAAATTACCCTCATTTTAGAAAAGGTGTGGTTACAAGTATTGTCGACGAGAAGATCCGTCTTAGACAGAATTACGTTCCTATCAGGCGAGCCTTCATTGGATTCTGAATACTATACACCTGCTGGAGGTAGTAAGAAGAAATCCAAGGTAGTACGTGCCTCACGCAACTCATGTACCATGCCTATGACCGACCAAATGCCCGCGTTGACAGTCACACGCACTGCCAATGGGAAGTTATACAAGACTGGTCCCCGTGCTCCGATGCCTCGACCAGTTGAACCCCTCTGTCGCTTAATGTCACCCCCAATTTTCAGGAATAGGGGTATTTTGGTTATTTTTTATTTTTGAATATTTTTAAATTTATTTTATTATTTATGATATTATTTTGGGGTTATTTGAGTCGGGTTCGAATTTCAACTCAATCCGACTTGTCTCGAAGACCCGGGGTAGTTTTGACTCTAGTGGGACCCACTCATTAGTTAGACATGGCCCACATGACAATATTTAAGTTAGTATAGTTAGACTAAATCTTCATGACTAGGTTGGGTTAATTAGAGACTTAAACTAGACTAATTTAGCCTCCAACCAAAAGCCTAACTTAAGTTGAACCATTAAGGAGAATAGAGGGTTTTTAGACTTTACCAGAGGGGACACCTAGGCTAGTTGTGGCCGGCCACTTGGAGGAGAAAGGGGTGAGTCACTTCATTTGTTCTCATCCACAAAAACTCTCTTGTTCTTCCCCAATTTTGAGAGGAGCCTCCATTGATTCCACCTCAAAATCAATCTATTTCTTCATCAATCTTCTTCTTTTCTTCTCTATTTCAATCAAGTAGAGAAGCTAGCTAGTTTGGGAAGTTTTGGATCTTGTTCGTGTCCATTTGGAGGCTCCTTCGTGTCGGTGTCGTGTCGGAAGGTGTTCCTTTGGATTTGATCTTCCAGAAGGTAAAATCTTCCCTCTATTTCACTCCTACATGCATATAGGACCGTTTTGAACCCATAGGAATGACCCCCATGGTTGTGTCTCCATTTGTGTCCATTTTGGATCCATTTGGAGATCATTAGGATGTGTCCTTGTTGAGTTTTGTGTCCAAGTGGAAAATCCCCAATGTTGGACACACCAAGTGTTTGATATATTGTATAGATGATTTTATTTGATTTTAATCTCAGATTTTGGATATTGGAGACATGTTCCTTAATGTATCTTCATGTAGCTTTTAGTATCTTAATGTATCATATTAGTTTATATACATTTCATTGTATATATATATATATATATATATATATATATATATATATATATATATATATATTTTATATATATACATATATATTATATATATATATATATATATATTATATATATATATATATATATATATATATATATATATTGTGTGTGTATATATATATATATATATATATATATATATATATAATATATATATTGTTTTGAAAGTTTTGATATATATAGATATAGAAGGTGGTATCTTGATGTATATATATATTTATTGGTGTGTGTGTGTGTCTATATCTATGTATCTTGATCGTTATGTATATGTTATGGTGTTGTGGTTGTGGTGTTGTTGGAGGGTGGTATGGAGGTGAGTAGAGAATAGAGAGTTAGAGAGTGAGAAGAGAAGGTGTTAGAGAGGTGTTAGAGAGAGATGAGAGTGGAGTGAGGGGGGAGGGAGTAGGCTGCTGCCTTGGCAGCAGCAGGAGCAGCAGTACTAGTAGCTGCTGTCCTCAGGACAGCTGTAGGGAAGAGTTTGCAGCAGCAGTAGCAGTTCACATATTCAGCCCCCTCCCTGTCATAGTTCAGCCATCCATCCATCCAATCCTTTTCCCATTCAACCATTCATTCATTTCAGCATATATATATCAGCCATATCCTCCATTTCACATTCAGTCAAGCCATTCATCCATTCATTCATACATTCTTCTATCCTTTCATTCATACATTCAGTCATTCATTCTTTCATCCATTCATTCATACATTCAGTCAAGCCATTAATCCATTCATTCATACATTCTTCCATCCATTCATTCATTCATTCATTCATTCTTCCATCCGTTCATTCATACATTCAGTCAAGCCATTCATCTATTCATTCATACATTCTTCCATCCATTCATTCATACATTCAGTTATTCATTCTTCCATCCATTCATTCATACATTCAATCATCCATTCATACATACAAATCCATTTTTCCATTCATTCATTCATTTCCCCATTCACTTCAAGTCCATACTTCCCATTTCAAATCAGTCCACACTCATTAGTGTGTTGAATACCATGTATCCCATATTCACATCATACCATATCCCTTTTCATCATTCTCTTTCCATCTCATCCCCTTCCATGATTGTTTGTTGGTGAGTGTGTCTAAAAGATATGTTAGTTGAGATATGGTATTGTGTTAGAGTGGGGTTGTAGGCTTGTTAGAGTTAGTATTAGAAGTTTGTATTAGAGTTAGAAGGGAGTGGAATCGTAGGATACCAAGTTGGTATCTTAAGGTAAATAGGATTTACCTTATTTGAGTTAAGGTATTGAGATACCTTCGAGATACGATGTTAGAGTATCAAGATACCATGGCATGGTATCGAGATACGAGGGTATGGTGTTAGGATACCATGTTGAGGTAGAAAAGTGCCTAAAAACTAAGGCAGAGGCTCGGTAGTAGATTTACCTTGGTAAGGGTAATAGGGTAAGTTAAGGTAATTACCTATAACTATGGTATGTGATTTAAGGTTTAAGATATAAGTAGAATTTGGTTCCCTTGGTTGGTAATGGTCAGGATTAGTGCTCTTAGACTAGTTTTGACCTCGGTTGACCGTTTTGACCAAAAGTCAACGAAAGTCAATCGAAAGTCAAACTTAGCCTAAACGTGACTAGAATTGACCCGAAACCAAACCAGAGTTGACCAATTGACCAAAAGTCAACAGTTAGTCAACATTAGCCTAGTTTGACTTGAATTGACTTTCTGCGACCTTATTTGTTCTAGTGTGACTCTGTGTGACCTAGTTTGGCTCAGTATGACCTAGTTTGGATTAGACTTGCATATCATGACTAGATTAGCTTTTCTTTCATTATTAAACCCTGTTTTGACTTATAGTATCTCATCTTTAGGACTGTGATTACTCTGAGCATCTATTCACCTTATCGGCTCAGGACCGCAGGCAAGTACATTCACTAATAGTTTTTATTGTCTTGATATCTGCTATATCCAATTCAGTTATAGTGTCTTACTTGATTCCTAACACAATGGTTCACGAACTAGTATGTGTTGGATCCTGTCATTAGATGTTGTTCCTGGATTACTTGGTATATTGGTACATTACTCGACTTGTTACCTGTAATTGTATAGACATGGACTTGGAAGCGGGCTGGCCTCCTGCTCTTGAGTCCCGTATCATGACGTGTCATGTCCGGATCCAATATACTATTAGGGGATGGGGAGTTATTAGTGGTTGTGTGATCAAAATCCCTACTTGTTCTTCACACTTGTACTTGTTACTTGTTCATAGCTATACCCTCGCCTCACGACGGGTAAAGCCTGACCCTACTTGTTCATAGCTTTCTATGGTGGCCGGCTTGATCCTGCTCCGTTATACACTTGTTCATAGTCGGTCAGATGGAAAGCCAGATCCTGATTCCCAAGCCGATCACATAACACACTAATAATTCATGGCACATTTTATATTTATTTTATTACATTATATATCCTACTCAGTTCTACATTCAGTACTTTTCTCACCATGTTATGATATTTATTTCTCATATGTTCTACATGATCTTATGCTATACCTTGATTGGAGGCTAGGTTCTGTTCAGGAGAAGGGTTACAACCCCGGTCCTTGTTTGGTTTACGGGTTGTAACTCGGCTTTCGAATAGCTCCCAAGTCATCCTATATCTTTGTCTTGTATTTATTATACTGTCTCTTATAGAATTTGTCAATTCATATGGAACTGCTGTTAGTGTTTGTACTTACTCATTTTCCTGATAGAATAACATTGATATATTACAGATATTTCTGAGACAGACTGCTCGACCTACTATGGGGTCGAGATAGATAGAGACTTAGTCCAGGACTGTGGCCTGTTAGTTGAGCCACTAGATTTTGCACACCCAGAGTAGTATAGCATAGTTAGGTTTGCCTGGACTGCGATCCAGCTAGTGCTTTCAGACTGTAGTATTCTATATTATATTTTGTGACTCTGTGATGTTATTTATATCTCTGAGCTGGCTTGGACCCTGAACTCATTTCCTGTTTTCACTTTTATCATATTTTCATTCCGTGCTATCTACCTTAGTTTTATCTTGTGATTGAGTTATGCCATATTATATTCCTCCGTACGGAGATGACAGGTACCCTTATACTGTTTAGTTGTAGTATTTATAGACGACCTATACAGCGTTCTACCGTCGATTTTGCGGCGTAGGCTGGACATACCCACGTGCTCGTGCCCCTCATCAGGGTGCGGGTCGTGACACTTAAGCACCCCTGTACGTGATGCAAGCCAGAGGGTATATCCTGTAGAGAGAGGCTCGTACGAGCAGCATTCCTGCAAGCCTGATAGGAGTCTGCATCATCAAGTCCTCTCTAATCGTACCCATGTTCAGCTTTTCTGTGCGTACAATGGGGGTACCACGATAGAAGACCTGGTGCTGTCCTAAGCAGAAGAAGAATCGGCAGCGCAGGGTATGCCTAAATCAAGGCATCCTTGTACCCAGATTATCATCAACTTCTGTTGTCAACAGGCAATTGTACCACTACCGAGGAGGTGCTCCGTCTTCCAAAGACTTCAACCTACGTCGATTGCATGTCAGAGACTCAACAGAGGGTCAGTGAGCAAGAGCGAAGATGAAATCTGTGTCGCCATATGCAACGTGGGTGTAGGGTTGTAAGAATCTTGAGAAGTCATCCAAGAATCCTTCCATATCGGCCACTAAGCCCAAGAAGCAGCCCAAAAGTGGCAAGGCAAAGGTACCCAGCACAGGTGTGTTCCAAGGCATGTGTTCCAAATCTCCGTTGGGTGTCACGTCAGATGCTAGGGGTTGCCAACCTCCTATTATGTATGACAATGTCGCATTCCAATCTGAGGAGAAGCCATACAATACAGATGCCTTCACAGGCGCAGCTAGCCACCAGATTGGAGGTAGCAACTGTAATGAGTCTGAGGAAGACCGCAACCTTCCAGTCTATCCACAGTATGACGAGGCTCGAATATCTCAGCCATAGAGCGAAGGATCTACTGTCCCTTCCACCCATTCACACATAAGGTCCATATTTATGGCCGATGGTGATGATGCGGACAATAGCGAAGCGCCTGACCAGCTGAAATGCATCAAAGCTCTCGAGACGAGTCTAGATATGTTAAATACCACAATGAAGACTCTGTTTTCTTTCATACTAGAGATCAATGGGAATTTAGTACCCACTGCCTCCATACCTATGCCTGGTCCAGCAGCCAATGATGGATCCTGTAAACTGCCGCCGTCCATCAGGCGGGACCATCGTCGTCTATTCCACCGACTACAGGCCCGACAATGTCGACCGAGATACAGTAAGCCATCAAAGAACTGTATGCTCGCTACGATGCCAAAGAGAAGCAAGCAGCACTCCGAAAGATAGGGATTAGGTAGCCATATCCCGTCGAATGGGATACGTAGTTTATCCTTCCAAGTACAATCCACAGACGCTCACACCCTACGAGGGAAAAGGGTCTCCCCGATGATACTTGAGGTACTTTGCCTCAGTGATAGGGTACTTGCTGAAGGACGATGCCCTCCTTTCTAACATCTTTATAGGAGCTTTGTAGGGGGTAGCTTATGAATGGTTCTGCAGCCTTCCGGATGACTGTATTTCATCGTTTGAGGACCTGAATAATCTATTCATAGATCGATTCTACGAAGGAGGGATGGATATGACAATGTCAGCTCTCATGGAGGTCATCCAGAGAGAGAAAGAGCATATTCGTGCATTCATTGAGTGCTTCCTGTAAGCCCACTTCCCAAATTTTTTATTTTTTTATTTTATTTGTTTATGATTAATTTTATGGCAATTGTGAGTCACGCCAAAGCTTATAGGTGGGCTATGACCATATTAAGGTCATATGACCTCTAGATAACTTATATATATATTATTTAGCTATTTTATATTTTTCTACAATTTTTGAATATTTTTAGGTATTTAATATTTAAGGTTTTATTATTTTTAAGGAATTTCAGGATTTACCGTAAGGTCATACGGGGGTATTTCTGGACCAAATATTTTTATTTGGGCTTTAAATGACTAAAAATATTTTCTAGAATATTTTAGAATTTTTTTTGGATTTTTTAAAATTTTTGGAAATTTTTATATAATTAAAACATATCGAATTTATACTTTATAGGTTTTTGGAATTTACTACGAGGTCACACGATAATATTTGTGTTAAAATATTTTATTTATATTCTAGACACTTAAAAATATTTTCTAGAATTTTCTAGAATTTTTCTGGATTTTTCTGCAATTTATTTTGATTTATTTGGACTTAAAATAATTTTTAAATGATTTTTTGAATTAAATAAATAGTTACCCAATAATCCACCCGGGGGGGCCTACCTGTCGGCGCCCGCTACAGCAACCGCCTCTCTCTCTCCTATATATATACATTGTATATTAACAAATCCTAATTAATTATAGCCTCCTCCTTTTGGAGTTTGATCCTGGTGATTCTCCGACTTCCCGAGGCGATTGCCGTCAACTCGGACCACATTTTCGTGTGCTGTTTTTTTTATTGGAAGCGTATTGAGGTATAGTTTCTGAATATCTAATTTATTTTCGTAATTTCTGAACTTAAATTTCTGGAAAATTCATAGAATTTTGGTTGTCCAAAACTTGACACGTTTCGGTGTTTTCGAGATTTCGGGAGAACCAGAAATTGAAATCAAGAACCGTTTGAAGTTTCGGAAAGCTAACACAGAGCTCTACGACATATATTTTTTCCAGAAATTACTCCTTTCATCTATTGTTTTATTTATTCTGTTGAACTCAGAACTGATCGATTGATCCCTATTTTGGTCACGATTAGCCATAACGGCGATATCTTTTGACCAAAATGTGATTTTGCTGCACGGTTGATTCCAGCGCACTCGTGGCACTAAAATCTACCAAGTTGCACTTTCAAAATCTAGAGTTCACAGTGTTTGACTAAAAAATCAAAAGCACGTCTCGATTTACGTGCCATGGTTTCCAAAATTGGAAAACACGACTTTTGATGGCCAAACTTGCATGTTTAGATTATATTCAGATTATTATTAGGTTAAATTAGGTTTTTAAGTAAATTATTCTAGAATTAATTATTATTAGATTAGTAACCCAACTAGCCACTATTTAGAACTAGAACATTAGAATTGATTTGTGGTTTTCGTGCACGGTTCGTGGTACGATATGTGTTATAGGTTGACAGCTTCTAGATCAGAATTTTCCTCATCCTCTACTTGTGGCTACGGTTTGGGCAAGGACTCAGGCAAGTACAGTATTGCATTTATATTTTAGTTTATTATAACGTTTACTCTATAGTTTTCTTGTTTGATATCCCGTTGAGTCATTGCTTGATATTCCATTGAGACACGATTGTGACACTATAGTTATCATATCCTTCTTAGTGTATCATTGACCGTTATCGATTGTTAGAGAGTCGGGAGGGAAAATACTCGATAAATACGTGAACAAACCCAATTACCGTTACCGAATGATAGCTAAGTCATACACACCCACGTATGAGTTAGCGGTACCAATTACTGAATGATAGCCATCGTATGATGTGCCGTATTAGCCCAGTCGTTCACGTATTAAAAGGTATTTCACACACACATAGTGGTTCCTATTTTTCCTTTATCTAGTCCATTATCTTGTTTGTTCATATCTTGCTAGTTTACATCTTGCCAGTTTATATCTTGTTAGATCCCATCTTGCTAGTTCATATCTTGATCGTTCATACCTTGCTAGTACTAGTTCTTTATATACTCGTTGTCATCATTGTTTCTCGCTTGTTCTAACTTTTTGGACTAACAACATTAATTACAATATGGTTGTACTCTGCTCCTTTCCTGACTGGATCGTTGTTATAGGTGAGGTTGACGTGCCTACTCTTGCGTTATGGACCATACGAGGGGGAGATAGAGACTCAAAGGCTAAGCCATAGAAGACTAGTTAGTTGTGTGGTAGTTTTCTATAAATATAAAAGCTTACATTCTTCTTCAAATGTAAAACTTCTATATTTTGTAAACTTGATTTAGTTGTGGTGAATGAGCAGTTAGTATTTATAAGCACTTTATTTATTGCGGGCTAGACAGCGTACTACCACCGATACCGCGGCGTAGGCTGGGCTTGGACACGTCTCGTATCCAACAAGTGGGTGCGGGTCGTGACAAGTTTTTATGGTGGCCCATGTAGGTCAGTCTTCGCAAATTGTGCGAACTTGTGGTAGTACCAATATTAGTCATACTACTGCAAGCCTGCGACTAGGAAAATACTCATTCACAACTAGGACTAATTTAATTTTAGGAGAATGAATAGGACTAGGAGTCCCTTATTCAATTTGACCCCTGGATAGTTAAGATAGTTAAATAGGCCATGTCATTTAGCTAATGATTTATTGAAGTCTCGGTATAGATAAATCGAAGATTTTTTTTAAGAAAATATGTTATTTTGTTTTGACATGTTGGTAGGATCCAAGGTGGGTAGAATATACGTTTGGTAAGTTAGGACTTCGTAGAATTCAATTCCTAATTTTGATCATTTTTTGTGCCATTTTATCTTTTGCCTTCTCTAAACCTCGTTTTATTTTCAAAACTATTTTACGATCATTTTATTTTTATTCCTAATCTTGGTTCAATTATCTATATTTTAATTCAAGTTGTCTTCGTTCATTTTGTGATCGTTTTGTTTTCAAAACTGATACTTTTACTCAAGGACAGATACTCATATTTTCTTATCATGATCGACTTATTTGAATTTATTGAAATTCCTTTGAAATTCTTATGGATATAGTTAAAATAATTTTGGTGGCATACAATGGTAAGGCAGATGTGCACTGTCCCCATTTACTTGAATTATGGAGACTGCGGGTTCACTGCAGTCAGCAGCGCACTGACGTGGCATGACCCCTAAGTTGAAATAATTTTAAGTATGCGTAGGTTGTCGAATATTACTAAAACTATATCATATTTATATTATTGATCTTTTGATTTATTATGTCAATATTGGGTAGAGTTGATAAAGTGTTCGATAACATATTATACTTGAGTCATGAAACCAAGGGTTCACGGCAGCCAGATGTACACTGGCGAGGCATGAATTCTCGGTTAAATGACTTCGGATATACTTATGATTTTCTAATATCATAGCGACTATATCTTTTATTGGCATACGACTATTATTTTTTCTTTTTTTTCTTTTAAATTTATTTGATGTCTTATTTCTTGTTACCACCTTCCCTACAACTAGTAGTTCTTATTTCTTCATATTTTTCTATTTTCGAATCGTCATATTTTAAACCTATTTTGATTTCCTTCCACTCTATTTCTAAAACGTATTTATATTTTGATTCTATATGCTTAATCAATTTCGATCATTCATCACATTATTTTCTTGATTATATTTTTTTTTGTCGTACTTATTCATATCGATTGGTCATGTCATATTTGATGATATTCTTGGTTGTGCCTATTTGTATCTTTTGAAATTTCGAGAACGAAAATTTTCTAAGATGGGTAGATTTGTAAGCCCACTTCCCAAATTTTTTATTTTTTTTATTTTATTTGTTTATGATTAATTTTATGGCAATTGTGAGTCATGCCAAAGCTTGTAGGTGGGCTATGACCATATTAAGGTCATATGACCTCTAGATAACTTATATATATATATATATATATTATTTAGCTATTTTATATTTTTCTACAATTTTTGAATATTTTTTGGTATTTAATATTTAAGGTTTTATTATTTTAAGGACTTTCAGGATTTACCGTAAGGTCATACGGGGGTATTTCTGGACCAAATATTTTTATTTGGGCTTTAAATGACTAAAAATATTTTCTAGAATATTTTAGAATTTTTTTGGATTTTTTTAGAATTTTTGGAAATTTTTATATAATTAAAACATATAGAATTTATACTTTATAGGTTTTTGGAATTTACTGCGAGGTCACACGATGATATTTTATGTTAAAATATTTTATTTATATTCTAGACACTTAAAAATATTTTCTAGAATTTTTTTGGATTTTTCTGCAATTTATTTTGATTTATTTGGACTTAAACTAATTTTTAAATGATTTTTTGAATTAAATAAATAATTATCCAATAATCCACCCGGGAGGGGCCCACCTGTCGACGCCCGCTACAGTAACCGCCTCTCTCTCTCCTATATAGATGCATTGTATATTCACAAATCCTAATTAATTATAGCCTCCTCCTTTTGGAGTTTGATCCCGGTGATTCCCCGACTTCCCGAGACGATTGCCATCAACTCGGACCTCATTTTCGCTTGTCGTTATTTTATTGGAAGCGTATTGAGGTATAGTTTCTGAATATCTAATTTATTTTTGTAATTTCCGAACCTAAATTTCTGGAAAATTTGTAGAGTTTCGGTTGTCCAAAACTTGACACGTTTCGGTGTTTTCGAGATTTCGGGAGAACCAGAAATCGAAATCATGAACCGTTTGAAGTTTCGGAAAGCTAACACAGAGCTCTACGATATATATTTTTTCAAAAATTACTCCGTTCATCTATTATTTTATTTATTCTGTTGAACTCAGAACTGATCGATTGATCCCCGTTTTGGTCACGATTAGCCATAACAGCGCTATCTTTTGACCAAAGCGTTATTTTACGGCACGGTTGATTCCAGCGCACTCGTGGCGCTGAAATCTACCAAGGTGCACTTTCAAAATCTAGAGTTCACAGTGTTTGACTAAAAAGTCAATGGTACATCTCGATTTGCGTGCCATAGTTTTCAAAATTGGAAAACATGACTTTTGATGGCCAAACTTGCATATTTAGATTATATTCAGATTATTATTAGGTTAAATTTAGGTTTTTAAGTGAATTATTCTAGAATTAATTATTATTAGATTAGTAACCCAACTAGCCACTATTTAGAACTAGAACATTAGAATTGATTTGTGGTTTTCGTGCACGGTTCGTGGTGCGATATATGTTATAGGTTGACAGCTTCTAGATCAGAATTTTCCTCATCCTCTACTTGTGGCTATGGTTTGGGCAAGGACTCAGGCAAATACAGTATTGCATTTATATTTTAGTTCATTATAACGTTTACTCTATAGTTTTCTTGTTTGATATCCCGTTGAGTCATTGCTTGATATTCCATTGAGACACGATTGTGACACTGTAGTTATCATATCCTTCTTAGTGTATCATTGACCGTTATCGATTGTTAGAGAGTCGGAAGGGGAAATACTCGATAAATACGTGAACAAACCCAATTATCGTTACCGAATGATAGCTAAGTCATACACACCCACGTATGAGTTAGCTGCACCAATTACTGAATGATAGCCATCGTATGATGTGCCGTATTAGCCCAGCCGTTCACGTATTAAAAGGTATTTCACACACACAATGGTTCCTATTTTTCTTTTATCTAGTCCATTATCTTGTTAGTTCATATCTTGCTAGTTTACATCTTGCCAGTTTATATCTTGTTAGATCCCATCTTGCTAGTTCATATCTTGATCGTTCATACCTTGCTAGTACTAGTTCTTTATATACTCATTTTCATCATTGTTTCTCGCTTGTTCTAACTTTTTTTGGACTAACAACATTAATTGCAATATGGTTGTACTCTGCTCCTTTCCTGACTGGATCGTTGTTATAGGTGAGGTTGACGTGCCTACTCTTGCGCTATGGACAAAGGCTAAACCATAGAAGACTAGTTAGTTGTGTGGTAGTTTTCTATAAATGTAAAAGCTTACATTCTTCTTCAAATGTAAAACTTCTATATTTTGTAAACTTGATTTAGTTGTGGTGAATGAGCAGTTAGTATTTATGAGCACTTTATTTATTACGGGCTAGACAGCGTACTACCGTCGATACCGCGGCGTAGGCTGGGCTTGGATACGTCTCGTATACAAAAAGCGGGTGCGGGTCGTGACACTTTCGTCAGACAGCCTTAAGGCTACCGCTTGCTATGCCCGAGCCCATGCTTATGGACTCATGCCGCAAGAACATGCTGCCTCCGATAAAATTGTGGCACAGTGCTCCTTGCACAGAGTGGACGCCTTTTATTACAGAGGCGGATGTGGCACAAAGAAAAGCCTAGGATGCGCAGCTCCTGGGATTGAACTTTCCCTCTCTCGAAGACAAGGGAAGACGTTCGTCTAACAGCAATCCCAGGGACGGAAAAGGCAAGCAAGCCATGACCGTCAACATCTCCAAAGGTTCGGTAACCATGAACCCCGAGTCCGTAGAAACGCAGAAGACGAGGGAGACTTACTCCTTCAATGATGAAGATACGCTGGAACTTTTTAATATGCTAACGAAGAGTGGTAAGCTGTATCTTCCAACACCAAAGTACCCCTACGAAGTGGGGAAGGTGGACAACCCTAAATACTGCCATTATCATCAGTATGTCCACCATTCGATACGAGATTGCTACGTGTTGAAAGGACAGATTCAGCGCCTCATCGACGCCAAAGTAATATTACTTGACTATAAAGAAAAGACTATCACGACCAACATGGTTACTCTCCAGTTTGGAAGTTTTCTCACCATGGAGGCATAGGACGGGGTCGTCCCCATCCTGAGGGCGACAATGGAAGTAGTCAATCTTCCACCAGCGCGTGATAATGCTCAAGGGCTCATCCCGTTCTCCACACCACGAGGCGAGGTCATGTGGGTCCACCCCGACCTTTTTCCTGATATGATGGCACCTACAACCCCTTCTGTCAAAGGAAAGAACGTCAGGACATGTCGCATAGTCTCGGCTTCGATCGATGACATCTTGGTGACCAATCGCTTGGCGTAGCGGCAAAAGGAGAACCAAGCTTCAGAGGATGCAACGCCTCCACCAACTACAGCCCCTGTTCTTGATGTATCGAAGGCATATCCATCTCAAACTCCTGCCGCAGGTAGGCAGAAGCAAAATAAGGTTCCCTTTGACATGTCTCTCAGAAAAGACTCGATAGTAGGGCCTATCAAATCCTACAACTTTGACATACTGGCGCAGCTAGCCAACACCCCGACTATATTGTCACTTTTCGAGATCCTCTGTCTCTCCAAAGAGACCCGAGATGCGCTCAACGAAGCCATACAGAATGTCAAGTCCTTCTTCACTCAGGTGCGATAACTAAAGGAAGACCCCGCAGCCTGTCCACATTGTCACAGCGTGGTCGAAGTGATCCCCAGTATCACCTTCACCAAATAAGATATGCTGCTGACCAACAATCGGCATAATAGGCCTCTGTACTATACAGGGTATGTCGGTGCTATTAAATTCGATCGCATCCACATCGATCCAGGCTTCTCTCTCAGCATCATCCCAAGGAGTCTGCTCCAAACTCTAGGGATTCTGATGCATCGGCTGACTGCATCAAACACAAAAATCAGCAACTTAAATGTGAGAAGGAGCGAGCCTCTGGGCAAAATTTGCTTGAAGTACCAAATCGACGATCTCCACACCAAAGTGACTTTCTATGTCATCGATGCTGACATAAATTACAATATGTTGTTGGGACGACCATGGATTCATGAGTACATGATCATTCCTTTCCATCAGCGCATGAAGTAAGTGGCCAGCGATGAGACTATCAAGACCGAGCTCGCTGACATCGACCTGTTCCGGGGACTTGAAGCCTACTATATGGATGCTAATCTATACAAGTCAGTCCCTTGGGACGATGGGGGCAATGACGCTAATGACGAGTAGGAGACGGACTCAGGAAGCGTTGTGGTTGCCGAAGAACCTCTAAATGTTCGACTGAAGGGAAGACCCCCTAAGGTGTCTGCGCCTCTCGTCGTAAAGCTTCGAGGCAGAGCACCAACTTTGCCTTCAGTAACGTCAGATCATGGCCAGAAGCCTATCGCATAAGGCTACCTCAGAGGTCCCCAAGGCCAACCATGAAGGCGCAGGAGCCTGCGACCGCGACCCCTTTGGTGATCAAACTAAAGAGGAAGCGTCCTCCTCATCCGCCCTCGACAGCCCTGGTCCTCACCGATGAGGAGCTAGAAGACTACATTTGTGCCAACCCGGAAGCACACTCTTTTGATGATGTAGTCCCTCGAGATAAAATCTCTCATTTTATTAATAGAAAGCTTTCGAATTACTCTTGTGCATATTGGAATACTAGATATTTTCTAGACAACTCTCTATGTAAGCTGCAAACGCAAGTGACAACCGCCAACCATGCGAGCCAAGTTGACCCCTCTCGAGGTGCCTACTTTTTTGTTCTAGCAAGGATGAAAGAAGAGGAACCCATCATCTTTGGTCGAGTGGTGCATCCTCAGCGTCTAGTTCCCGAAGATCCAGAATCCGACAACGGCAAGATGCAGCTCTACCGCTACGCTACTCAGGCCAAACACCTCATACAGAAGATGGGTTATGACCTGAACAGCAACAAAGGGCTCAACTTTGGTAAAGGCCGATGCCTTTCCTTACAAATTCGAGTTCCAAAGGGAATGACCCAAAAATATTACCAGCACACCCGCCGGGAGTTGGATTATATTATGCCTACTTCCACTTCGGAAGGCTTGGAGACAGAAGTCATGATGCACTCACACTCTTGTGACTCCTCAACCTGGGACTCCGATACCAGTACCGGCCAAGTCTTCAAAAGGATGTTGTCATCTAACATGGCCTCTACAAGCTCTCCAATCAAGGTAGAAGACTAGGCACTCAAAATACCTTAGAGATGAACCTTGGGCTCAACGCCTGGGATTTCAATGGGAATGGCGCCGTGCGCAGTCTGAATCTTCCATATCTCAGTAAGTGTTCATGAATTCCTTTGAAAGAATTCATCCCTTCTGTACCTTTCCCTAGCAAAAAACCTTACACGTTCGTATTACCTCTGGATTGATTTCCTATACCTTAGTCAAGTTTCATCTACCATGTCCACATTATCTCTGAGTAGTCGCTTCTCTATTATGACTCCATGTTGTCATGACCACCTAGAAAACATTTCACATCCATATCACCTCTAAAGTTTTATTCTATACCGTGTCTACCATGTCTATATTACCTCTGAATAGTCACACTTTTCCTATGATAGCCTTGAGTTGTCATAGTTCTCTAGAAAAAAATACTTCATGTCCATATTACCTCTAAACTATTGTTCTGGAAAAGGGTGCTTGCCGTGTCTATATTACCTCTGAGTAGGCAACCATTCCATAATAACCCTCCACAGTTGTTACTCATTGAATCCTTCATATCCATATTACCTCTGAGTTGTTCTATACCCCCGTGGAATCTATCCTTGCCATGTCCGTATTACCTCTGAGTAAGGAAAGTGTCTCTACAAAAATTCCTGTGTTTGCTATGTCCATATCACCTCTGAGTAAACATCCAGTTCCCAATAGAGTTATCTACTCTAAAGGGAACTCTTACTTCTGTACAAAATACACAACCATGAAGACGGACATATAAAAAAAAGTGAAAAATTTCATATATAAGTGAGATGATGTTTTCTATTATATATATATTCTCTCATAAACTGAGAGACAAGAAGAAGAAAGAAGTCAAAGATGGGAAGATCGGTTCTTTAGCTCTTCCAACCGGCTCTTCAAATGAGCCCTCTGCTGCCCAACTAATGCTTGGGCCCTCCGCTCAGCCTCCTGATGCCTAGCAGTTTCATCTTCAACAGAGGACAAAGCTTGACGCGCAAGGGCCAACTCTGTCTGACGAACGTCGATATCCTCCCACTCCTGAATTAGAGCGTTCGAACGTTGGCAAAGGACTTCTTTCTAGTCCTCTGACTTCTTTAGATCACCCTCAACGATGACCAGAGCCTCCGCCAATCTCTAAATATATCTTCGGAGGTCTTTGCATCCCTCTTCTGCATCTATGCGACGACGAGCCCGAGCTTTGTCAGCATCAGTCACTTCCTTGAGTACAACCTCGATTTTCGTAAGACGGGCCCACAAATCCTGGTACCGCTGTTCATACCAGGACACTTGAGAAGCAATTTTCTTCAACTCTTCAGCAACAAGAGTAGGGACATGTTCTTCGAGATTCTGTAGTTCGAAGGCAACGACTTCGGATTTAGCCATTAGGTTGGCTATTACATCCGCCTTGGCCTTATATTTAGGATAGCTGCGCAAAAAGCAGCAGCTGACTATAAACAATAAAGCGGACGTGCTTGAGCGATTCATTATGCTGTAAGATGCCCTCCAACCTACGTGACAGAGCATAACAAATAGTACCCAGGAGAAGGTCTGAATAATATTTGTTATCTACTAAACCCGTTGAGGTGATGGGAGAAGTCGGGACAGTGACAGTCGTAGAACTTCGTCTAGACACTAATGCAGGAATAAGAGGAGCCACCGGTGGGATATCCAACGGCATAGAAGTCACGACCGGCTCCTTGACTATTTCCATAGCCGGAACCGGCTCTACAGTGATTTCATCGGCCAAGGTTCCATCAGCCGGTTCGTCGGTCGTATCCTCGAAACTCTGCAGCAATAGCATCGGCAGGTTCATCAACAATGGCAGCATCAACCACCCCACCGGCGACTTCAACCGTTTGTTTATCAGCAGCCACATTGGCCAGTTTTTCCGGTGCCCTCTCTAACGTCTCCCCAAGCACCCGATTAGCCAATCATTCAACAGCTACCTCTGCGACTTCGAAGATAACCTCCTCAACAAATCTTCCAATAGTCGGCCTTTCAACGGTAGGTTTGGGTAATATCTTCTCCGTCCGCACAATAAGATCACCTCCCGAAGGATGAGGGGGTACGACGACAGGATCCAGGGCGAAAGCTCCGGCCCCTGCACTTACCTCCCCTCCGGTTGGCTCCACAGGGATGGTAGAAAACCTCGCAGCCTCGTCCCCATTCGTCCCCACAACAGGGTCTTGCGAGGATGAAGCCGACGGCTCTAATGGACCCTGAGTCTCGTACTCAAAAGAAGCAGGAGGAGGGGCATCCACTGAGTCAGAACTAACAACAGGCTTAGTTCCCACTCCGATCTTGATAGCTCGGGAAACATCAGGCGCAGGCTCTTCAGAAAGCTTCCTAAGCCTGTCTGACCATAAGGGTGTCAAGCGATGATGATACATGAAAAGCAGACAAAAAAACCTTAAAGAGAGGAAAATACTGGGACTTACCTCGAAGAAGACCCAAAAAATGGGGCACTTAGCTCCAAAGAAGGCGGATGGGACGATGCGCCCTGCGAAGGTGCAAAAGCCACCCTAGCCCTCTTAACAGGAGGAGAGCTAGGCCTAGAAGAAGCCGGATTCTTTCGTGGGTCGCTCAAAAGCATCTTCTCTTCCCTTCCTTAAAGTGACGAGTTAGAACCACCGATAGTTTTGCTCACCGAGGAGGCAAGCCTCTGAGGGCGCTGCGAAGACGATCGAGGTACCTCAAACTTCGTCCCCTCGAGTAAGCTACATTGGCGGTCATATTCCGAAGAGAAGTTGTTCATAACACAGTAAAATTTTGAGGCCGAATACAACAGACGCGTCTCCACGCGCATTGAAGGGATGGTAAACCCAGCGTCGGTACGACCGTCACTGAAATATCCCCAAGCTCGAGCACAATCCAGGAGACTTCCTTCAGAACCAAGACAGAAACTTGGGTTGCCCATCATAGTTTGGCTATAGCCAAACTATCGAGCAAAGTGGCTTGTCAGGTAAGGTTCCAGATATACTCGGTCTTGGTTGCGATACACCAGATAAAAGGGGCGGATAGACTACAGCCAATGGAACGCTCCGAGAGTTAGATTCGCATCTGCCAGCACCTCGTCCGCCAAATAGCCATTATAAGAAGGCAAAACCACACGGATGGAATATTCTCTCAAAATGCCTAGCATCCATCTACAGGTAGAAACTTCCTGATTGACCCATTGTGCAGCTTCATAATTATGCAGGTCACATCCCCTGCCGCGTACCCCAAAAGGGTATTGGGAGCTATCAAACCAGGGCAGTGCAAAGCCAACCAAGCTATCAGGTAATGGTAGGGAAGTCCGACCGAGGGGAAATCTTCATCCTTTCCTCCATGATCGATTATTCTCCGAGAAAATTCTCGCAAGTCGTACAGAATGTCACAGACCATGGCCGACAGCAAGGCCAAGGAATATCTGAAGGCAAGCTTTACGGCCGACAGGATCAGATCCTGACTAATCTGACCAACAGGTCCTGAGCCTCATAGAACCATGGTCTTTCGCAGCCAAATCATCAGGAAAGCGGCTAAGCCCGCTTTATGGCTCAGAGCAGTCAAATTTTGATAAAAGAAATTATGGACTTTGGAAGTAGGCTTCTCCTCAGCATCCACTAACGGAGCCGATAACCCAGCCTCGGCCATCATATCATCTACTTCGTCCGTATTATACTCCTGACGCGTGGTGAAATAGGCCTGCCCCGGCACTGAGGGAAGCCTTGTGAAGATGTAATTAGTCAGGGTCCACTACAACAAAAAGACCTATTAATGACGCTTGATAAGTGGATTTCATGACGGCTGATAAAGAAGCGTCATCAAAGTTCAGTAAGGCTCCGTTCTATGACAGTGTCCAATATAAATGTTATTGATAGTCTTTCACTCATACGAGCATTATGAAAAAAGTACCAAAATTTAAGTCAAAACCTCCACTCTTCCGTACTTCTCCCGCACTTAAGAAAAAGCCTAAACCAAGAATCTCCACAGATACTCCCCCAAGGCCTTCGAAGAAGCCCTAATTTTTTGGCTCAAGTCCCTGTCCCCCCATCCTCGCCGTCCATCCCGCTCTCCTGGGTCGCCTTCGCCGTCCGTATCCTCTCCTCCACCCTCTCCTCTTTTCTTCAAGAGCAAACCCTAATTTAAAGCAAGTTCCTCTACCACGCCTCCGCTTTCTCATAGGAAGATGCCAGAGCTGTTGCTGAGGGCCATCTCCGGTGTTCTCCATTCTGCAAGCTGGTCCCGTTGTCGCTGTTGGTGGAGATGCTAGAGCAGATTTGAGATGTTCAACGTGTCCCATGACTCCCAGGAGTACCACTGGGAGACACTCCAGAACCTCCGCTGGGCCATGGAGAGCATCGGCATCCTCATTGCCGTCATGCTCGACACTAAAGTCTGATGTGTTTTTAATACTTAGATCTATCTCTATTTAGTTATTTGCAATTTTGATAGGGATTTTTTTTGTTCTTGTTGTTGCTTTCTATCTGTTTGATAAAACGCCAATGTGAAATATAGGCATGGAGTTAATGCACCAGAAAGAATGGGGCCTCTTAGAAGTCACTGGGGATATCCGACTGGCTCTCGCGGGCGCTCTCCGTCGCTTCCATCAGTAACCCTTCCCATGTCCAGATGCCCCTCTGCTGCTATACTTCTTATTTTGGTTAGTGGTTGATTTTATTGATGCATTCTATGTGTTCGATGAAATGCGCTTTTGAAATATTTACTCTTATTACGAGGAGGAACTCCCTGCGATTGTCGGAGTTTCGTTTGGAAGCGAAAACTAGTGATGATCAACTTTGAGTAATTAAATTTATATTTGATTGTTGTATAATGAAACTCCTTGAAATGTTAAATTTTTAATTCTATCATGTGCTATTGATGATGAATTTTCTAAGAATATTTATTTGTAAAATAGGTCTTGTATTTCAGACATCTTGTGCTTGAGGCATTGAATATTTATTTGTAAGATGAAAGAGATTTTGTTGACCATGTTATTGTGGGCAACTCTAAGAATTATCAGATTTGGTGAGTGTAATACTTGTTACTTGTTATTTTAAATATGTACATTATTTTCTTTATATATAGCATATTATAAATGAATTTTGGTCATAATCTGAAACTACCTAGATATTTTATTATTGGTTATTTCGATATATACAACTCAGGCATCATCAACGGTTAGTTTCGGAGAAGTTAGGACAATAAGCTGCAGATAGGGAACTGGAATTCACGAAGAAAAGATACTCTTGATGCTGAAAACTATAATGCTTGTTCTCATATCCAGGTGAATTAGCATTGGTTGTCATATGATAGTTTTGTTTATATTTTATTCAATGGTTTAGACAAGTATCTTCTGGCTTAAATATGCGAGGTTTTCTATCTGACATAAGCATGCTATCTATATAAGAGTCCTTGATGCTAAAATCGCCATGCCTAATCTCATAGACAGGTTAATTAGCATTGGTTGTCATAGAGTTCTTGATGCTAAAGCTTGCAGCCTAGCTAATGTTGTCGGACTTATTATTCTTCACTGGAGCTGTATGTGCTTCTGCATACTTGGTTCCAAAAGAACCTGTTACACAAGCTATATCTGATTTAAAGGTATTTATTTACGGTGTCTTCTTTAATGTCAATTTTGATGCTTAAATGGTTTTTGGTCACTCATGTCATACCAATTTTAAACTCAGATGAGTATCTCACTCTTCGCCTGAACATTCTTCAACTACTTGGGTTATTATACGAATTTTATATGCAAGGCTGAACCGGGTTGATTTTATGTAAGATCCAAACCTGAATGCCCAATAAACTTTTTGGGTGTTGGGGTTAAATTCGTTCTAATCAGTTTTGGGTTGAGTTTTGGACTTACATAAGACATTTAACCTATTATTTACTTCAAAATAGTTGTTCTTTTTTACTTTTTGGTGAATAATTTAGATGACTTTCACATCTTGCCCGTATTATATATTGTTTGTCTTTTATATGAAATTGTATCAAATATATGCGATAAAATCGATATTTCCTTTATGTAAATCAGTTTTGGGTTTCAGGTTTGGTTGAAGCTATATCCAATCTCTAAGCATTAAGGATTCGGGTTTACTTTTGGAATCCAAAACTATAATTCTAAAATAATCGAGTAGGCTTTTCGGATTATCGATTACCACTTAATATTGACAGCCCTATGTATGCCCATGAAGTCAGTGCCATGATGACTTGATGCATACACTTCGATTGTACCTTCAGTATTTTATAGCACCTTGTAATTTTTTAAGTACTAGGTATATGCCTTATTTTGAGTTCTTTCTTGTTTCTGTAGATATATACTTCTATTATTTTTTAGTGTTTAAGGCAAATATTGTTACTATTATTTTTTCTTTCGAAACTTCTATTATTTTTTTGAATTGTATTGTGTTGTCTTATTTTGAAGGCGGATATCATAAAAAGTTTGAGAAGTAGACTTGATATAGTGTGTGAGGAGGTAGAGGATAAAGTGGAGTTGACCAGTAACAATGATATGGATGCGAGCGATGATGCTAATAAGTCTATCCATCAGATTATCTTGCATCAATTAAGGTAGGCTGGGTTTATGCTTCACTGATACGATATACTATGTTTTTTTTCTAACCACAGGCATAGGAGAGTGTTTGTTTCATTTTTTAAGCATGAAAACTCTTATATACGCACTTGATCTTCTCTTGAAGTACTTGTCACCTTTCTGGACTTTCTGCTTCCCTAGGAAGACAATTTAAAATGAAACAGAAGCCTTCATCCAATCTTTGTTACTTTCCAATCGGTAATGAAAAATGTTTTTTATTATTTTTGCATCTCTCTGATCTTGCTAAGAATGATAGACTACCAAATCTAGATGCTTCATGTGAAGAATCATAGAAATCCTGCTAATAAACTATGTAACTTTGTTGTTCGAAAAGGACAAGTACTAAGCTGTACAATTAGGAAACTTCTTCCAATTTTAAACCCGAAATAGGCCAAATGTTTACCTATACAACCCAGAAATGGCTGAAATCTGGCTGAAACAGGCCCAAGCCGGACATCCTCAGCCGAAATTAAACTATATAGGGCTGAGATCTCACCAAACTGGTCAAAATAATGCTTGGCTATGAAGAATAGACCCCTTTGTTGAGTCCTTTTTGTTTAGTATACATGTAGGGGTCTAGCATAAAATATGCTATATTATCTGTACATAATGTTTGTTTTTAGAGTTACAGTAGATGACTAAAAGTTGGTACATCAGTAGATGCCATATTTGCTTACTAGTTTCTTACTCTCCATTTTTATATGTAATGGCAAGCCCTGCCCGACCTGATCAAGGTTGGCAGTTCGCTCTTCTCTTTCTTAGATAATTATTTTCCTGTTACATATTGCATGACTAAGAGAAATTAATTGGTTTGAGTACAGTCTTAGAAGAAGCTTTACAGAAAACACCATGATACAGCTGATGAGAGAATTAGAGTATGGTTCGGACTAAGGAAAAAATGAATGCAAGTGACAAGTTACTGGTAGAAACCAAGGACATAGCAGCAGAATTGCAAACCGGCATCTACATGGTACTTATTTATATCGATCTTGTCAAAATTGAGAATAACATGTATACTGTACTGTGTAAATCAGCCCGTCTAATCATTTTCTTGATTTAGCAAAATATCTAGGAGAATACCCCTTTGATTAATTGAGAGGCTTTAAGGGGGGATAAAGAGAGAGATATCAAATATTTTTGCTGATACAAAGTCCCTAGGAATGTCCCCTACCGACTTGCTTGGGAAGACCATTGTAGAACATCCTTGCTGCCAACTCTTTAAAGGTATAAACTGTTAATTCATTTTTATTTGGTTGCCTAACTTCGGAACATAGTTTCATTTTGATTTGGTTGATACTAATCCAAAACCATGTGCGAATACGCCTAGAATAATATGTCAAAACTTAAAAGGTCCAAACTATTAATTTAGAAATCGTAAATGTAAAGTATGTAGTAAATCTTGTCTCCTACATTCTTGAGCTACTGAACCATGATAATGCCATGGTTTGGTATGTAGTAGTTTCTCTTAGGAAGAAAGAGGTTTGTTGAGTAAAGATGCATGTTTCATTGTAATATTATTTAATTGCAACCCATCGGTCTCGTTTCTTTTATATGTCTGTAGTTGCTGATTCTCTTTGTCACTTGGCCCATGTTGCAGAGGGAAGGAGAGGAACTTCAGTGGCTTAGTATTCATGTAGATTTTCCTAAATGCTTTATCTGGGTTAGTGGAGATATTTTGATGTAGATAGTTTTGATGTAGCTAAAGTGTACTCTATATTGGATACTCTATAATTTTGAGAAGATGTATACAATGAAATGGAGAAATATAGAATGGTAGCTAAAGTACTCTATTTTGAGACAATGAAATATAGCTAGCTAAAGTACTTTATATCTGTGAGATGTTGATGTACCCTATTTTGAGACAATGAAATGGAGAATAGTACTTTATATTACATTTCAATATTTTATTGTAAATATGGTTCAAAGTGGTTGTTTTCGAATTGAATTGAGCAGTATTTGGAATGTAATGTATACTATGATGTATAGAGCGTTATAAATATGATACAATGATCATATACAGATCATCTATTTATAAAGGTTTTTATATAACTATCCATAACGCTTTGAAAATAAACCGTAGCAAAAATTCAACCTATTAATGACGGTTTTGGAAGAATTATTTAAACGCTTTTAAAAATATTTATAACACCCATTTTCATGACGCTTGGGTTGGAAAAAAAAAGCGTCATGGTTTGTAATTATTGACGCTTTTTAGCCGTCATTAAAAGGTTTTTTTGTTGTAGTGGCCTTGATAGACGGCTGATCTGGCGCTCCATCCTGGCATTTACATACCTGGTGGTGACAAAATAACTTTTTGTAGACAATCATCATCTCAGGATAAGTGTTCTCCAACATAAGAAACTCCTCCCTGCAAGGAGTGTACTCCTCGTAAGGGTGGTCCCTCCAACGACAGCTTTGAGATAGCGCACATCACATGGAGAGCCAAGCCCATCTCGCCACAAGGAGTATAGAACGTTCTGTGTGGTGATTAAAGAACTCCAGTAAAGCAAGAAAAAGGGGCGGTTGACCCCGATCACTTGTGCAGTAGCTTTGATACAGTGACTAAGGCCTGTATACTTCAGGTCCAACTTGTACCTTTCTGCCTGTCACGACCCGCATCCAGTTTTCGGACGCTAGCTCGTGAGCAAGCCAGCTACGTATCGAGCTGACTCCAGCCCGACTCGAGTACGTATAAGCTGTCCAGAGTAGGGTATCATGTCTAATCTAAACTATATCTCAATCCACAAGAATAATGTAAAACAAGAATGAACTAGTATGGATCGTGGTCTGCAGCCCACTAGCATATATGTCCGATTAGACTCTAAGAATAATATGAGTCTATAAAGCTAAGCTGATAAGCAGGATATATCATGAAAGCACGAGAAAGATAGTAAATCAATAATACTAACAAAATACCTGAATCATGCGATCGAAGTCAACTACCACATGCTCAGCTAACTAACTCCGTGCAATTAGCTACCTGAAGAGATCATCAGGTCCTCAGAGGACTAGTAAGATACATAAAATATGCCTACAAATATGACAGTAAATAACATGTAAGAAGGATAAGATCACTGCAAGGAGAACATCTAAGGACGATGAGTCGTGTGGAAATATAATACTAGACTTGGCTACCAATCAATAGATTATCCTCTATAGCTTGTAGTATAATGCAAGCTACTCCCAATCTATAGTAGATTTTGACTATGATACAATACAAGATACTCCCAGTCAAGATTAGCCAATTCTAGTATCGATCTTCTCTCCTAAAGGATACAAAGTCAAGTAGACTCCTATAAATCGTAGTACAATACAAGATACTACCAATTTATAGTGTCGCAAGTCAAGTCAATAAATCAATCAATATACGCTATAGGTCGTAGTACAATGTAAGATACTCCCAATCTATGGCATGTCTCAAGTCAAGTCAATCAAGTGATATCAAGGTAGAAGAATCGGCTATAGGTCGTAGTACAATGTAAGATACTCCCAATCTATAGTATGTCCTAACTGTAGTACAATGCAAGATACTTCCAGTCAAGAATAGTCAAGTCGAAAACAGATACAGAAACTGATAACTCAATCGCAAGGCAAGGCAACATGATAAGACCAATAATCTAGCAATGTCAAATACGCTATACGTGCACGTAATCTAGAACAAATAAGGCAATCAAGGACGAATCAATCACAATATGGAATCATGCAACATGAAAAAGAATACAATAAAGAAAGAGAAAACAATGTAAATACTGTATATGTTCGGCAAGGTATACTTGCCTGAGGGTTGCACGGAGAACCAACAATATATCGCCAATCAATAAGTCAGAGAGTCCAAGTCCCGCAACTGCCTCCAGAAGCTATAATAGATATTGCCAACGTTATCAGAATAGTCAAATTAGCTAGGATTGCCTGTCCTTAAGTCCAATTCTGGACACAGGAGCAAAACGATAATTTTGGGCAAAAATGGTATCCGCCATTGGACCCGCTTTATACCGAAAAGCATGCCAGAGTCAATGGTCTCTAAATTCATCAAACTACATGTTCACGAATTCATTTTGATGATACGAACCCAACGGTATATCCAGTTTTGGATTTCGGTGGGCCGTGCACAAAAACGCCCGTTGAATCGGACCGTGGGGCCCGCGAAACGACGATCCGATCAACTGTCGTAGAATTAGACCAAACTTGGCATACAGGACCAGAAAAATGATACGGTCCTGTTGGCACAAGTTTCGTCTGGATCTGACGAGCGTGCACAAAGTAAGGTTGACGACCTTTCGATGCGTCAATAAATAGTTTTGAAAACAGTTTTTTGCACCGTTCGAAGCCGTTACGCACCTTTCGATGCCTTTGGTTCGCGACCACGTCGCCCAGATTGGCGGGACGCACGTCGTATCGAAGGGTTTTTCTAGTTTTGAAAACAGTTTTTTGCCAAACTTTGGAATCCGATTTTTCGACGCACAGTCGACGAAATCAAACTCCGTAAGTTGGGTTACATAACCCTATAAGTCGTCTAGGTCTGTCATTAAATAGTTTTCGAAATCTGTTAATAGGTTGGCCACGAACTGCCTTTTAATATTGGGTCCAGAACAATTTTAATACCCTGTTCTTCGATGGTTTTTCCTGAAGTTTCAGGAATTTCTATAATTTATCTAGGGAAAACCAAATAAATATAATTGAAGGGGTTGATGGAGGGTTAACCCAGCTATCCATAGAAATTTAGAGGTCGAAGTTTCGTTGAACGTACGTGGAGAAAACATACCTCGAAGTAGAGGGGGTTGGGTCTGCTGTCGCTGTGTTCCTCTGTTATTGTGCGTGCGCGCTCGGCCACGTGTCTGTCGGCGGCCTGCAACCGCCAAGGGCGGCGCGCACGCGCGTGGGGGTGCGCCCAGGGGTTAGGGAGGGTGGCGTGCCATCATGTGGTGGTTAGGGTTTCCTGTGTATTCGTTTTCTTTGTCCTATATATATCTATATGTCGCAGCTGTGTGGGGTGGTCGGGCTCCTCTCTGATGTGAATGGGTTGAATTGCTCGGGCTGGATGGGACTCTCGGGTTGCATGGGGTGCCGGGTCTGTGGGCTGGAATGGGATTGCCCATGGCTTGTGGGGGTTTAAGCATGTGCCTGGCCTGACTCAGCTAGGCTGGGTTTTCCTCTTATTTAATAATAGCCCTATATCAATATATATATATATATATATATATATATATATATATATATATATATATATATATATATATATATATATATATATATTTATATATATATATATATATATATATATATATATATATATATATAAATATATATATATTTTTTATATATATATATATATACGTGTATATATATATATAGATATGTATCAAATATATATATATATATATATATATTATATATATATATATATATATATATATATATATATATATATATAAATATAAAATATATATATATATATATATATATATTTATATAAATATATATATTTATATATATATATTTATATATATATATATTATATATATATATATTTTATTTTATTTAAATAAAAAATATATATATATATTTATATATATATATATATATATATATATATATATAGATATATATATATATATATTATATATATATATATATATATATTATGTATATATATATATATATATATATATATATATATATATATATATATATATATATATATATATATATATATACACATATACATGTATTTTATATCTATACATACAAACACACTTATATAATATAAATATATATACGTACACATACACACATATATATAATCTATATATTTATATATACGTACACATGCACATATTTAATATATTATATTTGTGCATAAATTATAAATCACATGATAACAATTTAATATAACAATTTAATATAACCATTAAATATAACCAATAAAAAATAATATTAAATAACAATCCCAATAAAATAATAATAATAATAATAATAATAATAATAATAATAATAATAATAATAATAATAACAAAATTTAATAAACCAATAATGGTGTATATACCATTTTGCACCATCTAATAATCCTAGAAAATGTACAAGGCCTATCTTATACAAATATTATTGAATATCAACTGATAACAGTATTTATAATATTTAATTAAGAATATTTAGAAATATTTATTAGATCACTAAAATGGAATACGACACAATCATACCAAAAATGCATCAACACGAATGTCATTGGACGTACCGCATGACTACATGGGCTTGGGCTCAGTTCGGGTTCAGTTTGACTAGTTTGGTGCGACCGGGTCACCTACACGTCAAATAATATTAATAATGAATAATTAAACTATTTATAATGGTCATCTCACAACTTGGCCTGGTTTTCCTAGTTAGGACATCTCTATGGATCGATCTTCCTTGGCATGGCTAATACACTGGTCAAGGCACGCCACTGCACTATCCGTGCCATGATTCCTAGTTGTCTGGTACTTCAAAACTCAACTATGGCTAAAGTCATCTACCGTAATAATTAACTAAATAATTATTTATAAAATCTAAAAAAATCACCATCCAAATAAAATAAATAATAAAAAAATATTTCAAAAATTTCTGGGAAGGGGAGCTACACTGCCGCCCGTAAAGACAATCCCTCCACTCGGGGTCGAGATAAATCCAACCAGCGACATGGAAGGCACCCTTTGGGAAAGTACACTCGGTGGCCAACATCCTGGTAACAAATAGAGAGGCACGATAGGGATGTACTTCAGGGGCAGACACACCAGGGAGATGACCAGGGAGCAACACCCGCAGCATGGCAGATGAACTATCAGGTACATCCTTAAAAAAGTCTCTATGAGTGGAGCGCCCTTCCTTCCCAATAAGACCCGTCATCAGACAATCACGTCTCGGGGTTAAATCCCACTTCATGAGACGCACATTTGATAAACAGAAGAAAATAGAAAGTGGAGGATGACGGCTAACGGAGGGCACAAATAAAGGAATGCCATAGTTCTCGAAGTACCAACCCTCTGTTATTATTAAAAGCTCGACATTTTGTGGCACCAACTCATCACCATAGAGAAACCATGGCTTCAGCATCTTGATATTACCAGTGGGCCAGACAATCTGTCTTGATCCATCATGCGACGAAAGTAAGTAATTCGCTGCTCCTGGATCATAGCTAGGCAATTTTTTGGCTGACCATAAGCAACTAGCTGTGCAGTAGAAGCAACGAGTGCCTCCTCGCCACCGTGACCTCCGGCACAGTCTGTGAAGGCAAGAAGAGTATCCTCGAAGAGAGTTGGGGGCACAGTAACTACATGTAAATAAAAGGTGTCAGAAAAAATGGAAAGACAACAACATAAAAAGATGTCCGGTCAAGAGAACATGAAAATGGCATTCCTCCAAGACAACACTCCTAAGAGTCAATGCTCATGTATGAACAGCATGCCAAGAATCCAACAAAGGTGTCTGACACTTACCCGCAACAGGTGGCCGAACATCCCCTTTAACGGAAGGCTGCTCCACAACGACCGCTTTAGAAGCCAGTTGCTTTCCTTTGGCTTGACGGTGGCTCAATGAAGCCTCTCCGGCTTGCCTCACATACGACAACCTAGATAGCCTCGTGGGCTCTATAATCGATCGAGGACTATCCATTGAAGGTGTTACAGCCGGACGGGGGTTAGCCACTCCTCCACGAGCCTTCTTGGAACTCGCAGCGGGGGCATTTAGAATTCTTGATTTCTTGGGAGCCATGGCGGAAAAGGTTAGGGTTTGAAAGAAAAGGAAGTCTTTGACAAAGCTTTGGTAAAGGAGTAGGTGAAAAGAAAGTTGCTCTCTCACCCAAATATTTTTATATATAGGAAGAGCCATGCCACGTTGACAAAAGGAAGACGAGACGCTTCGTAAGCTCTCAAAACGACGTGGGCTCAGAAAAAGGTCATGATGAACCTTCGCGTGAAATGAGGAGTCATGATCGAAACTTAAGGAGGTGACGGCTAAAGGCATTTAATGCTGAAGCTTAAGCACGACGTCAGCCTGGCAACAGAGGTGATGGGCATTCCACCTACAAAGAGACACGTGTTCATGCTTCTGTTCAAAGTACCCCAAGCTTGATCCAAGTTTGGGACATTTTGAGGAAAGGTCTTGTAGAAGCATAAAAAATCTTAGCTAACAATATTCCTCCACTACAGCGTGAATAATACAAACTGCACAGACAAAGTGTTAAAAAGACAAAACATAAGATATGAAAGAAAGTTCTTTTATTATCATGTCTATAAAGGTCTAGTACAAATTCATCAAGGCTATATATAAAGGACCAATCCTATTCTTCTACAAAAAATCGATTACAGATTCAGCAAAGCCTAATGGAGTCTACAAGGGGTTTAGTCTCCATCAAAGCACAACCCCCTTCTTCTTGGTACACATACTGGAATATTGATCTCCATTGGAGCGTATTCTGAGTTTCTTATGGGCACAATCCTCCAAAAGCGCATCAGCTGCTCGGCTGAAGCGAGCAACTTCCTGAAGAAGCTACTGGCCCGGGTTTTCAGAAGGCGCAGCAGATCGCAAAGCCCAGAACGAGCAGGGCATAGCACAATCTGTGGTTCTCCGGGTTCGACATCCACCCACAAGCTAGGTCATCATGACCTCGAAGACCTCCAAGGCATCGTCCAGGTTCAAACTCCTCATGAGAAGCGTTCCAGCACGTTCTGAGGCTCATCAACAGTTCTTCTACGAAGACATAGCCTCTTGAACGAAGGAATCCTCAACCAAAATATGACTTAGGCAAGGCCAACCGCCGCTCGAAGCTAAGTCTGGATCCAGCATGGTGTTGAAGGACAAGAAGAAGAAGAAGAAGACGTGACTCTTCAGAAGAAACTCCCCCTTTATATAGGGCGGGAGTGGTCCAAAATGCAGGCCACATGGCCGATGGTCAAAGTTCCCACATTAATGGAATGAACCTAGGACTCAGCACGATGAACCTCATTAAATAAGGTTCATTCGACTAAGTCCTAGACTATCCTTGGACCCCTTGAAATTCCCCAAGTAACGGTGGCAAGTAAGAGGGATTCGTTCATTAAGGAGCGGTCATTCATTGCTCTTAAAAAAAGACTTTAAAGCTAATGAATTTAATCCATAGGCGCAGCTACACTCCTGTGCCAACCTCAGGCGCAGACTGGTGACGTTTCACACCACCTCAACTCCAATGACGCAGCACTCTGCTCTGACCCAGAAGCTCAACTACCTTTCATCAAAGACTTGGGAGATACCATTGCATCCAACACAAGTTCGCCTGTCGCTCCAAAAGCACAATAACCTTGTTAAACTGAAACACAAGCCTACTCGTCGCCCTAAAGCACAATGACTTTGTCACTCAAAACATAGCCTTCTCGTCGCTCATACGCACAAAGGCTCCATCGCCTTCGAAGCATATTCCACTCGTCGCCTAAAAGAACATAGGCTCCATTGTTTTCAGAAGAAGTTCTACTCGTCGCCCCAGAAGCGCAGCAGTACTCAGACCTCGCCAGAGGCGCAAGAAGCATGGTTCCACCCAATCGGTTTGCTTAAACTAACTCTCTCAAAGATAAGATTGGGGTAATCATGATTGATATCTTATCAAATTGATTTAAAATCTTAGACGAGGATCAATCAGAATCCAAATTTGAGATAAAATCCTAAGATTTACTCGGCTGCATCCGAACAAACAAATTAGCACACGCCACGTGTCTCCTCCTTTGGTTATTTTGATAACCACCAGAGATCTCGATTGAGGGAAATCTCAATATTTGCTACGTGTTAGCGCCACAGAAGCCCGTACATACAATGACAACAGATTCCTTCATATCTTCAAACCCTAATGCACATCGCATATGTGCTTTCTTTCCCTATAAATAGAAGGGGTTTTCCTTCAACAAGAGAGAGACCACCGAATATCAAATCTCTAGCTCCAGTCATCCTTTTGATCGGCAATCCTAGAGTTCCATCAAAGGCATCAGAAAGTCACAACAAGTTCAATCCGTCGTCAGATTGTCAACAGAGTAAAGGAGCCACTGCAGTACTCGATCTCGATTGTCACACTTTCCCAGAAACTCTTCCCCTTGTACTTAGAATATCATGCTTAGGACTTCCTTCTCTTTACACAGGTCTTTCCCTTGTACTTAGAATATCCTGTTTAGGACTTCCTTCTCTGTACACAAGTCTTTTTATGTTTAATAAATAAAAAGTTCGTTTAATCTTTTGTGATGTCGAATAATGGCCTACATAAGCCCAAGCAAGCTGCCAAATGCCTACCTAAGCCCCTGCTATGGCCTATTGGCCCTGGCACTACTTTGTCTTTCCCTTATTCCTGCTGTCATATGGCCTGCAGTGGCCAATGCCTGCAGATGGCAACCATTGCTCCCAAATTCCTGCAGTCCCTACTGCCTAAACATTTCACCAAACACCCATGGTGCACCCTTCTTGGTACACCGAGCCTATATGATATACCCTGGATACCTATTCCAAATACTAACTCACCTCATCCTTACATCAAGGACATATTTAATTATAAACATAGAGTATGATCACCACTAGAAATAGCTACTCTAATGCAATATAGAGAAACACATGTAACCTATTACTGATGTGGTATCAGTGTACTCTCACAACTGATACTAGAGCTTCCCGAGCTATCCCCCCTATGGCAGACCTTGTTGTTTACTAATGTGACACACACACAGGGAACACATAGGTTTTTGTCCTGTATAGGAAACAACCTCCCACTCACTTACTTCCCTGTAGGTAAGAACCCCTACCTATGCATTACCTATTCATGCTCCTCACTTGACACTCTCTCATATATTGTCACACCCAGTCACATGAACAACCTCCTTCCCTGCCCCTTGTCACTAAGCCTTTACCAATAGGGGCTGCCAAGGGGCAACATGACCTTTCCTCCTATCTGTACATCATGTACATGGAAACCCCCAACCTATGCAGGCCACACTCACATTGTCACTACCTGGACAGAGCCAAGTAAGGCCAATTATCTACTGCTCATGCTCCCAAACATGCCGTTTAGAAGCAAAACAACAACTGCTGCCACTTGATCTACCTGTTGCCCTTCTCACATGGCCTCATGACATTCACACACTCTCACTTAACACTCACATATACACACTTTTTCACTTAGACACCTCACTCACACAGGAATAACTCTTAAGATACTTAGTGACACTCACATCAAACTATAATAAGGGACACACTTATTTAGTCCCTAAACTCACTGTCACTCACATGAATAGACACTCATCTATGAGTGTCACATATACACAACCAACAACAGAGCCTACACTTACTGTCACAGGCCACATTTCAGTGACAACGCACACACATCAGTGCAACTAATGTTGCACTCACACATAGTGTCTTCACTGCAAATGAGAGTGCCCCCAACCCTTCCTACATTTCTCACTTCACTATCTATTACAACACTTAAGACACCACTTCACTTAGGACTCTCCTAGACACTCACACACTCACATAAAACCACACATTCATATATGAATTTGTATTGTCAAGTGACATTCCCCACTCCAAACTCAAAATAGGACCTCACATGCCTATGTGCAAAATATACATATAAATATATCTATACATGTAAATATACATATATACATCGAGATATCAATACTTCGAATCATACATGCGTATTCCAAATGAGCAACTAAACTAATCATGAGTGCAAAACTGAAATGCAAAGCTAAAATGTCTAATTTGTCATTTTGACAAACAAGCCCTAAACTCTTCATGATACTTAGCACTAGGAAGGTCTTTAAAGGAACTAAGTGGTTTGGCTCTAATTTGTGCTTGCATCTTAATTAACCATGACTAGGGTCCAACCTAAAATAGAATTTCTAATTTATTAATTTGGGTTAAATGTCATGCTAGATTGGTAAATTTTTATTTGTTCAAAAATAACCCTAGTCCGAAAAAGTGGTAGTTACACGAAATCTGTGAGATGAGATAGTCAAATTATGCCTTTTAAGATGCACTACTGTCAGTGGAGGAGGAAGTGTTGCTGGTGGATGTCGGGTCATGACCGACATGCTATTTTATGCTCTAATTTTTCTAATCTAGCAAAGTAGGATTTGTAGTATTGTGCAATATACTAGTGCTTTGTGATAGTGACTGACTTAGTACAGTAAGGTTGCGCCCCATCGACTCGTCCTGCTCCATAACGTTGTGTTGCGTCGTCTGGCTCAAATGTCTAAGCTCCACAATATTGTCACATCCCTATTTTTTAAAATAAGTATATGAACGTATTTTATGTTTTGTTGATTTTAAAAATTATTTATTTGGTTAAATTTTATTTTTATAGAGTTTTCCACAATTGTTTAGCTCTGAGCATTCGGCTGACACTCCCACCGCGACACCCGGTTGGCAAACCGTTTTCTTTACCAATACAACATTAGGGCTGTTCCATAACAATTCTCTTATAATTTGATCTATACATTCTTCCACCTAGTTTTTTCCATTATTTTCTTTCCCAACACCACCTTTCTCAGTTTGATTTTTCCTAGGAGCGATAGCCACCGTATTGATTGCTTCAGTTCAATTCTATTATTCTTTGTTGGATTTTCCCTATGATCGCTTCCTTCTTTACTATATGAGGGCTTTTTTGCTTATCTTTTTCCTGGAGACTGACTTTCCTGTATATGAATGAATCTTCACTCCTAGCTACACTGATGCCCAACATATCTTGGATTCTTATATGGGCTCTCTTCTCTTAGAAGAGCTTTTCCTTGCTTAAATTGCTACTCTAGAGGCTCTACAAAACTGATATAGAATTTTTTGGATACCTGGGTGGATGAAGATTTTTATTTTTCTTATTCTTTCTTTTTTATTTGTATAGCATTCTTTTTTGAAAATGAATAGATTTTTGATCCCACCTTCGATCAAACTTACTTGTGATGGGTTGGCCGAAGTGGTTCATCGAGTTCACCGATATACTAGGTTAGAAATGGAAGAATGAAATGAACCCTCAAAAAAACTATAAGATATTTTACATCAAATCGTGTGCAACAAAAATAGAGGGATGGTACACACTATCCAAACTGTCAGAAATATCAATCAAAGGCGGTAGATGACAGGTCAAGACTACTAAGATCTTCCGTCGTTGTGCTTTTTCCATGCAGGATCAATCAGGATTAGCTGCGATGCTGGACTCTATAAGAAAAAAAAGAAAAAAAAGCAAGGTTTAGCCGATTCGGAGTTGTAACCATGCATCCTGGGTTCTATACCCGATTCATAACTATAGCATGCCTGGATACAAAACTATAGAAAGTGTGCAGTGAGGGATCTTTATAGGTAGCCAGTCTTTACTTAACTCGGCCCTTACTTAGCCCAAGCAACGCCTCTCCACTCTCATGCCTTTCTTGGTCGGACCAACCCAACCGGTGATTTTTGACAAGTCTTTCTTCATTTATAGAGCAAGAAGCGGAACCAAAATCATTCAACATATTTATGGATAACCAATCCATTTTCAAATATAGTTGAGAGACTTTCCCCAAGAAATGGGTACATAAAATGGAAAGATCGGAACATGGGAATAGATCATTATTCTTATTATTATTATTATTATTATTATTATTATTATTATTATTATTATTATTATTATTATTATTCCATCTAATAAAACCCTAACCCCTTCCCTATCTCCTCAACCTCACTCTCTCACCCCCTTACCTAACCCTAACCGTATTTCCTTTCCTCCAGTGATGATGTAAACCCCCATCCCTTATTTCAAAAAAAAACATGACTACTAAAATTATGAGGTCGAGGAATGGTATTTCATGTGGAGGATATCAAATAAATTTCTATCTAATGCAAATAGCTTATATTATTATTAATATTATCAATAAGGCAATGATTACTAAATTGATTATTTGATTGCTTATAATAGTTAGATAATAATTGCAAATGATGGCTAATACTTCTAGAAAGAAACCAAAGTGGTAGGCTGTAATTTGCATAACTTTTAATTTGTTGACTATCAGACCATTCACCTAGAAACCCTAAAATATTTTCTAGATAGTGGAATTACAGGCCAAATCCGTCTCTACCCATTATTTGCCCGAATTAATTTGAGCCGCACATTGAAGAGAACTAAAAACACTAAGTACTCCCCTCAACCACATCTCCTATTCTTAAGCAACAGCCGCAGTAACTCCTGTAGGCTGTACTCCCCTCCATCAACTCTCTTATTTCCTTTTATATATATATATATATATATATATATATATTCTTATATATATATATATATATATATATATATATATATATATATATATATAAAAAATATATATATATATATATATTCTTTTATATATATATATATATATATATATATATATATATATATATATATATATATATATATATATATATTAGGATAATAATAGCAAGCAAACCAAAAACCTTAGCCCTATTTATTGTTCCAAAGAGGGATCCGCAACCTACACGCCCATATGGACACCCAACCACGATTACCGTGGTAGAACCACCTCCGTGCGTCGCCAATGACTGTCCAGCGCTGGTGGCAGTAATCGCGGCCGCCTACACCGTCGATCTTCTCGACTCGCTCTTAACTCTTCGACACCGATTGGTGCTGCAGAGCACTAGAGCACTCGCTCCTGATGGCAGCCCACAATAGCCATGTCGCACAATATACGCGCACTACCGTACGGGATGTTGCCTCCAACGATGCTGCTGTTTGCCATTGATTGTAAAAGTATAGAACAGTTTTATGGGAGGACTGAACTTAGACTCACAATACAAACTCGTTTGTACAAAGAAAGCCTAGGGATAAAAATCTAGGTACAGCAGTCTAAGTACAATTGTTTATTTTAGATTCTAGGGGGTGACGATAGAGGCTCGGGAAGGCGACGGCAGCCCTGCCTTACTCCTTGGACGATCGGTATGTAGCCTTGGCTCCTGTGATGAGATGGTTGGCGTTGACGAAGAAATGCTCTTCTTGCTCTTCTCGTTTTGCTCTTCTGGCTTCTCTCTTTCTCGGTGTATTTTACTCTCTGATAGCGTATATCTCTCCTTGTATATATCTTTACAAGGGAATGACACCTTGCTATTTATAATAGTGGGGGCATCATTAGGGTTTGGATGATTACCAATTCTCAAAGTGGCGGTGGCCTGATGATTAACCAATCTGGACCATTAGTCTTGAACGTGAAAGATCTGGGCCATTAATATGGATTATGCCAAATCCTATCAACAATTAATGCTGATTGTAATAAATCTTCGTCATGATGATTTGCTGACATCTGTGAATCTTAATGAATAAATTTAATTCATTCTTCTGCCATGTGTCCCAGATTATTGGGATTTGGCCCAAGATTTGATTGACTTTAGGACACGTGTCCTGTCGTCAACGTTGAGCCGCATGAGGAGTGTCGATGTTTGGGCCGCATGAAGGTCGTCATGACCGAGCCGTATGAAAGATTTCATGACCGAGCCGTATGAATAGTCTCTATACTCGAACCGCATGAAGGTTGTCACGACCGAGCCGCATGGATATGTTCATGACCGAGCCGCATGAATAGTCTCTATACTCGAACCGCATAAAGGTTGTCATGATTGAGCCGCATGGATATGTTCATAATCGAGCCGCATGGGGGACCTTCATGACTGAACCGCATAGGTTTCTCTACACTGGCCGCATGAACTCGTCTAATCTGGTCGCATAAACTTGCCTCAAAGCTGTGAAGATTTTCTCCAGTTCCCTAGAAAGATAGTGCTTTTGTGTCAGTCATCATGATTACTTTATGTCAGGGTTGTCATCTGTCAGGTCTGTCAGCCGTCAGAGCATTAAATACTTCCAGTACTTTGGGCACAGCTGCTTTGAAGACCACGTGGCCTCTCTCTGTGGGCCGCATGGAGTTTACTCGAGTTGCCTATGTGTTTGAGCCGCATGTCCATGTTGGTGACTTTTGAGCCGCATGATACTCTTGAGCCGCATGAAGCTCGTCAGATTTTGAGCCGCATGAAGCTTCCTGGGTTCTGTGCCGCATGAAGAATGTCTCATGACCGAGCTGCATGAAGGACGTCTCATGACCGAGCCGCATGAGGAATGTCTCATGACCGAGCCGCATGAAGGACGTCTCATGACCGAGCCGCATGAGGAATGTCTCATGACCGAGCCGCATAAAGGACGTCTCATGATCGAGCCGCATGAGGAATGTCTCATGACCGAGCCGCATGAAGGACGTCTCATGACTTGCATGAGGAATGTCTCGATCTGCCCGTGCACTCGCTTTGTGGGCCCGGGTATTCCGAACACACGAGTGCGTAGGTATCATGTTTGCTCCCTGATGTAGGGGCTAATAGAAACACTTGCCCTCGATCTTTGTTGGGAGACTCTTGAGAACCACTCTGTCCGTTTTGCCGCCGGGGGCTGGACACAGGCGGCTCTGTACAACTTTCCATCAGAGGCCCGCTTAGCGGGACGCTCTTGATGGTCAGAGGTTGGGACAGCTGACTGAGCCCGATGAGCCCGCGCTGCCCTAGACTTCTTCTACTTAGCACCCGAAGGTGCGTAATAGGAAGAGTCCAAGTTTGGAAGGAGGGAAGAGAAGTTGGTGCCCTTTTCAAAGGAGGTAAGGGGGCTCTATTTATAGAATGGAGTGAGCCCTTTCTTCTTCTCCTTTTCGATGTGGGACTAAAAGCAATATTTTCCATGCTTCTACAGGACCCCCTTCAAAGTTTCCAAATTGCAAATTTGGAACACTTTGAATAAGAAGCATGGAAAGTAGATTTGTTTATGTGTGGCAATCCAATCAGAGGTAGCATGGAAGTGATAGGTTTGGGTACTTCTGCTGGGGATTTTATGTGGACTTATCATCCTTGGCGTACCTTGATTTTAGGTACGGATAATAAGTTGAGAGAGGGAACCATCATATTTACTCAGAGGTGGTATGGACGTGGTAAATATAAGGTTGATGGTAGAGCTTTCCTACTCAAAGGTGATATGGACATGGTAGGAGTGAACTCGAATGAGGATACATAGAACAACTCAGAGGTGCTATCAACGTGGAAGTTCTATGCATTGGGTGAAAGAATGCTATGAAACAGCTGGGCTCCGAAAGCATGTGATGATGAGGAAAGATGTGGATGTACTAAGGGACCTAGTACGGCATTTGTGGTCAGCAGAGGACATTTGTGGGCCTATTATCCTTGGCATACCTTGGTTTTAGGTACGGATAATAGGTTTGATATGGATACCTAGGACAACTCCGCGGTAAGGCGGATATGGAGGTTCTTGGTATCGGGCGAAAGAATGCCAAGGAGCAGTGAACAGTTTTCTGTTTTCTTTCACTGTTTTTCTTTTCTTTTTGTCAAGGGATGTGATCCCAGATGATGTAGTACTTTGAATTTTGAATAAATGAGCATGTTTTAACTCATTTTCTCTTTCTTGTACTTGTGGTGTTTGTGGAATTGGACATACTGGGGGATTATTTGTGGACCTGTTACCCTGGGCGTACCTTGGTTTTAGGTACAGATAACAAGTTTGGTCAGGATATCCGGAACAGCCATGGCAAAGTGGTCATGGGTGCTCTCGGTATTGGAAAAAAGAATGCCGTAGAGCAGCTGGGCTCCCGGGGCATGGTGAGATGGTGGATTTATGCTAAGAAGCTTAGCAAGGGATATTTGTGGACCTATTATCCTTGGCGTACCCTGGTTCAGGATACGGATAATAGGATGAAAGGAAACCAACATATTTGCTCAGAGGTTATGAGAACATGGCAAACATGAGGGTTTTACCGTAGAATCTTCCTACTCAGAGGTAATGAGAACATGGCAGGGGAGACTTCACGGAAGATATTCGTGGTCACTAGCGGACATTTTATGGTCAACAGAGGACATTTGTGGTCAACAGAGGACATTTGTGGTCAACATAGGACATTTGTGGTCAACAGAGGACATTTGTGGACCTATTATCCTTGTCGTACTCCGGTTGTGGGTACAGATAATAGGTTGAAAGGGATCGACATACTTGCTCAGAGGTAATATAGACATGGCAAGCATGAAGGTTTCTTCGACGGAGCCTTCCCACTCAGAGGTAATGAGGACATGGCAGGAGTGGGCTCAATGAAGAGGGGGTACATAGAACGACTCAGAGGTAGGAGAACGTGGAAGTTCTATGTGAGGGGGCGGTTTGTTTTTGGTGGAAGTGAAAACGACTCAGAGGTAATGAGGACATGGCCGTTTCGGAAATTTGTGGATCGATTACCCTTTTTTGTGCACTGAAAGTGCGGGTATTGGATCATGGGGGAGGATCTCCTCCAGGAAGGAAGTTCAGAGGTATGATCATACATAACTTTCTATCTGAAAGAGTGACCGGAATGTGAGTTCAGAGGCACCAGCGGGTACATGACTCGATAACTTAGAATATTGAGAAAGTGTGAGTGCAGCGGCACCAGCGGGTACATGACTCGATAATCTGAAATATTGTGGATGTGAGTTCAGCGGTACCAGCGGGTACATGACTCGATAATCTGAAATATTGTGGATATGAGTTCAGCGGTACCAGCGGGTACATGACTCGATAATCTGGAGTGGATATGAGTTCAGCAGTACCAGGGGGGTACATAACTCACCAATCTAGGAAATTTGGAGACAAAATGTGAGTTCGGCAGTACCGGGGGGTACATAACTCAATCATCAGGGATTTTTTTTTGGATGTTGTTTCGGACGTAATTCATCTTCAGGAAGTTGCCGTTGATGGGCAACATGAGCAAGTCTCAGTGTGAGCAGCCACATACTTGGCCAACTCCAACTCTTCTTCAGCCACCCCCTGTGTAAATGCAGACTGAGAGGATGATTTGGGCAACTTGATCATCAGGGGTTCTGTTGGTGGAGCCGAGCGTGGAGTTGTTGGTAGACTAGCGACCCCCAGCTTGGTACTTGATGCTGGGCGGAGAGTGGTTGGTTCGCTGGAATTTCCAGGCCTCGCGTCGGGGTGACGACCCTTCTTGGGAAGGCGTATCGTCATTGGCTTGTCGGAGGGATAGAGCTTCTCCGTTTGAGGCTGGCCGGTTCTTGGCAGCCTGATCGTCAATGGCTCCGTTGTGGTTCTTGGCATTTGGCCAGACTTTGGCAGCCGGATTATCATCTGCTCTTCTTGTGCCAAGCGGCTGATCGCGTCCTTCCGCAGAGTGGCAGTAAGGGGTGCGGACCTTCCCGGTTTGCGAGCTTGGAGGTGGATCGTCAGAGGCTCTTCTGATCCTGTGGCCGTCTCGGTACTAGCTTGTTCATTTCCTTCATCAAGGTGCCTCTTTGACTTTTCGTATAGGCAGGAGTCCGAGTAGTAAGATTCGACCCCTTTGAAGGGATCGATGTCAGCAAATTCCGTCTTCACGAAGTCGTGTTTGTCGACATATTTGAAGCACTGGTGTAGCGTGGAAGGCACGATCATATAATCGTGTATCCATGGGCGCCCCAAGAGGATGTTGTAAGAAGTGTCTGCATCTATGACGTAGCAGGTGACTTCGGATTGGAGGTCGCCAATTTGACACTTCAGACGAATCTTCCCAATAGGGTAGCTCCTGTCCGAATTGAAACCGCTAATGGCGGTGCTTGTAGGCGTCAGGCGATGCATTGGGATGCGGAGATGATGTAGCAGACCCTTCGGGATGATGCTTATGGAAGAGCCAGGATCTATGTGCATCCGATCCACCTTCACGTCGCCGATGTATCCCGTGTAGTATAGCGGGCGATCATGTAGGTTGGTTTTGATGAGTATGTCCTGCGGAGTGAAGACGATGTTGGGCATTGCTCCCGTGCAGGTGCTGTCTTGGAGATCCACGGGCGAGTCCTCCCCGGTGAGGTTGGATTGAGCCAGATAAGCATCGGCATTTTGGAGTGCTTCGCTCAATGCAATACGAACGTCCTTGGAGAGCCTTAGGAGTTCGTATAGTGACAATTTGGCCGGAGTGTTAGCCAATTGTGCTAAGATGTCAAAGTTATAGGGCCTCTCTAGCCCTTGGGCTGCGTCCTTTCGGAGGGATTTGTCGAAGCGAGTCTCCTTCGGCCTAGGCTTGTCGGTCGTCGAAGGCTGAGCCGGTCCCGGAGCATCAGTTGTAGTAGGTTGATGATTTTCAGCTGGACTGTCAACCACAGGTTGGGATTGCGCTCCGGATCGCGTGACGACGGCTGTAGCTTCCTCGTTGTCTGCTGAGATGGTGTGGTAGGTCCTGATTTTTCTACTCTTCTTGTTAGTGGGAGATGGTGTGGGCAGAGTTACTTCTGACACCAAGTCTGGATGGACCCACATGACCTCCCCTCGTGAGGTGGTGAGAGGTACTAGACCAGCAGCCTGTTCCCGGGAAGGTAGAAGATTGGTAATCTCCATTATTGCCAGAGGGACAGGAATTACCCCGTCTTGAGTCTCCGTCGGAGGGAAGCTGCCGAATTATACGGACACCATATTGGCTGCTACGGTTACTTCTTCAAAGTCGATGGCCAGAGCGTTCGAATCGATGAGGCTTTGGATGTACCATTTTAGTTGGTAGCAGTCGTGTGTAGCGTGGTGTACATAACGGTGGTAATGGCAGAACATTGGGTTCTCCAAATCAGCCGGCCGAGGCTCCCGCCTTGGTGGAGGAAGCTGAATTCTACCCCCTTGTATGAGCATGTCCAAGATAGGCTTGACGTGGCCGTCTTCGAAAGAGTAAGTGATCTGAGGCCATTGTTTGTTTGCTGGTTGTGGCTCGGGCTTCTGGGCCGTATCGGCCACCATAGCCTGCTTTCCCTTGCTGTCCCGATTGTTGGAGGGGTTACCCCCATTATCGTTGTTGGGATGCTTGCCCTTGTTTTCTCCTTCTGAGATGTGCAATCCCAGTTGGCGAGCCTTCTTCAGTAATTCTTCGGCGCTTATGGCGCTGATGATGAACGCCTTCCAATCTTTGAATTGACTTTCGTCCATCCAGAGACTGATCGTTGGAAGCAGTCTCTTTTGGCAAATTTCAATCAAAGAGGAATCTGGATTTTCGGAAGGCAACTTCATGGCGGTCTGGCGAAACCGCTCGATGTAGTTCCTTGTCAACTCCTTCTCCCCTTGGACGACGTCCATGAGAGTGGACATGGTGACGTCCTGTCCTACTTCGTAGAATCGTTCCAAGAACAGGCGCTTGAAGCCGGCGAAAGAGTGGATACAGTTGTCTGGTAGATTGCGGTACCAATCGAAGGTGACTCCTTCCAGTGCCCCGATGAATAACCGTGTGAAGATCGCATCATCATGAGGCAGATGGTCGGTGGTGACCTCAAAGTAAGTGATGTACCAACTTGCTGAGATTTTGCTATCATACGGGTTGATATTGAACGGCTTATATCTTGGTGGAAATGGAATATCCCTCCATTCAGCAGGGTATGGTTGCCGTATTCTGAGATCTTGAGCGTTCTCTCGGGCATGGAACATGGCTCGGAGCTCCTGGACCTCTCTCCTTACTTTTTGGGTCTTATCTGTCGCGGTAGGGGTTGTTATTTCGGGAGGATTATTGCCCGGGTTTGGTGCCGCTGAGTTTGAATCCATATTGACCGCAGGGCCCGTGCTTGTTTGACCAGGCGTTCCTCCTTGTAGAGTTGGCAGAGCCGCTTTAATCTCGTCTACAGACTTGACCAAGGCACGTAATATGGCTTCGAGATTGTCGATGCGCTGGCGATCATTGGAACCACCTTGGTTGTTGTCCGTCATGAAAACCGTCCTTACATGAGTAGGGATGGAAGGAACGGTGGAGGATGTGCCCTCCGAGTCGCACCCGTGCACCGAGAAGTCATCAGGATAGGTGGGAATGTTCTCTTCAGGCTCGGACTCGGAAGGAACGGTGTCCCCAGCTTCAGAGCTTGCTTCGCCTTGAGAGTTACGGATGTCCTCGGGGACATCAGCGTCTGTTGCCCCTGATGGAAGTGTTGTTTGCCCGGGCTCGGCTCCTTGAAACATCGAATTGTTGCGAATGTTCGGAGGAGTGCTACTCCCAGTTCCCTCAACCCTCAGCGATGTGGATGATGAATTTCCTATCGCGGTAAATTTCGTCTTTGAACGGGTGTGTTAGAATACACCAGTAGAGGACAACCGTTTAGACGATAGTTTCTTAGCTGTGGTGGTTGATATCTTGGGACTGGAGATACTCGTCTTTTTCCCCTCCTTTCGGCGGGGACCTTCTGAGCAGAATTGCAGGAGACAACAGGAGGTGCCTCATCTTCTGAGTTCGGGTGCTGTAGCCTTTGGAAGACGGATGGCCGATCTTCCGTCACTGCCGCGTTGTTGCAGCAGCAATTGACGATGATTTGGGTGCAGCGATGTCCAAGCGAGGACTCTTTGCACGCCGACACTCCTTCTCTTTCCTTACGTTTGTGGAGGATCGCCTCCCGCAGGTCAGAGGAACCACTCTGTCTGTTTGCCGCCGGGGGCTGGACTCGAGCGGTTGTATACAACTTCCCATCCGAAGCCCGTGTGATAGTCAACGGGACGCCCCAATAGTCAGAGGTTGGGACAGCTGACTGGGTCCGATGAGCCCGTGCTGCCCTAGACTTCCTCCTTTTAGCACTTGCGGGTGCGTAATAAGAGGAGTCCAAGTTGAATGCCACAGAGTCTGGCTTATCATCCAGAGAATCATCAGGGTCAGGACCGCATGAGAGACGGTCGAAGACTGATCGAGAGAAGCGTGAAACGGACGCTATGCGGCTAGAGTTGGGTACCGTGCAGGCTGTCTGCATACGGTTGTCTTTTGCCGTCGGACGAATTGTTCTCGTGCGGCTAGGAGTCACGACCGTACAGGCTGGCCGCATGCGGTTGGCAATTGTGGCCGCATGGGTTTTCTGCAAGCGATTGACTCCCACAACCGTGTGAGTTTCATTCGTGTGGTTGGCAACTGTAGCCGCATAAGCTATGCGGCTGACAGATATGGCCGCATGAGTTTTCTTCATGCGGCTGGAGGATGTAGCCGCATGAGCTTTCTCCCTGCGGCTGAAGGATGTAGCCGCATGAGCTTTCTTCCTTCGGTTGATAACCTTATGCGGCTCAGATCTCATAGAGTTCCTCTTTGCCCCTGCAAGTCCAGCATCATAGTGTTTTCTTCTGCCGGACTTGGGGACAGCAGAGTTGTCTACGATCTGAAGTGGGGCCGCAGGGGAATCTTGCTCGCCGTCTTGAATAACAGAGGGTGTCTCTGGAAGAGCTTCAGCAGGAACGAAGGATCGTGGTCTCCACTCCTTGCGGGCCTTCTTTGTGCGGGCTCGCTTCTGGACCGGGCCAGTGCTTTTGTCGGAGAGCATCTCTTCGAACGCCTGTTGGTCGAATCGGGCGATCATCTTTTGTTGAGTGGAGCCAAGCTTGGCTGCATCTGATTGCGTCACCAACTCCTCAGCCGTGGAGAAGTTAGTCCCCAGCAGAGTCACCATCGTGTTTGCCATTGATTGTAAAAGTACAGAACAGTTTTATAGGAGGACTGAACTTAGACTCACAATACAAACTCGCTTGTACAAAGAAAGCCTAAGGACGAAAACCTAGGTACAGCAGTCTAAGTACAATTGTTTATTTTAGATTCTGGGGGATGACGATAGAGGCTCGGGAAGGCGACGGCAGCCCTGCCTTACTCCTTGGACGATCGGTATGCAGCCTTGGCTCCTGTGATGAGATGGTTGGCGTTGACGAAGAAATGCTCTTCTTGCTCTTCTCGTATTGCTCTTCTGGCTTCTCTCTTTCTCTGTGTATTTTTATCTCTGATAGCGTATATCTCTCCTTGTATATATCTTTACAAGGGAATGGCACCTTGCTATTTATAATAGTGGGAGCATCATTAGGGTTTGGATGATTACCCATTGTCAAAGTGGCGGCGGCCTGATGATTAACCAATCTGGACCATTAGTCTTGAACGTGAAAGATCTGGGCCATTAATATGGATTATGCCAAATCCTATCAACAATTAATGCTGATTGCAATAAATCTTCGTCATGATGATTTGCTGACATCTGCGAATCTTAATGAATAAATTTAATTCATTCTTCTGCCACGTGTCCCAGATTATTGGGATTTGGCCCAAGATTTGATTGACTTTAGGACACGTGTCCTGTCGTCAACGTTGAGCCGCATGAGGAGTATCGATGTTTGGGCCGCATGAAGGTCGTCATGACCGAGCCGCATGAAAGATTTCATGACCGAGCCGCATGAATAGTCTCTATACTCGAACCGCATGAAGGTTGTCATGACCGAGCCGCATGGATATGTTCATGACCGAGCCGCATGAATAGTCTCTATACTCGAACCGCATAAAGGTTGTCATGACCGAGCCGCATGGATATGTTCATGACCGAGCCGTATGGGGGACCTTCATGACTGAACCGCATAGGTTTCTCTACACTGGCCGCATGAACTTGTCTAATCTGGCCGCATAAACTTGCCTCGAAGCTGTGAAGATTTTCTCCAGTTCCCTAGGAAGATAGTGCTTTTGTGTCAGTCATCATGATTACTTTATGTCAGGGTTGTCATCTGTCAGGTCTGTCAGCCGTCAGAGCATTAAATACGTCCAGTACTTTGGGCACAGCTGCTTTGAAGACCACGTGGCCTCTCTCTGTGGGCCGCATGGAGTTTACTCGAGTTGCCTATGTGTTTGAGCCGCATGTCCATGTTGGTGACTTTTGAGCCGCATGATACTCTTGAGCCGTATGAAGCTCGTCTGATTTTGAGCCGCATGAAGCTTCCTGGGTTCTGTGCCGCATGAAGAATGTCTCATGACCGAGCCGCATGAAGGACGTCTCATGACCGAGCTGCATGAGGAATGTCTTATGACCGAGCCGCATGAAGGACGTCTCATGACCGAGCCGCATGAGGAATGTCTCATGACCGAGCCGCATAAAGGACGTCTCATGACCGAGCCGCATGAGGAATGTCTCATGACCGAGCCGCATGAAGGACGTCTCATGACTTGTATGAGGAATGTCTCGATCTGCCCGTGCACACGCTTTGTGGGCCCGGGTATTCCGAACACACGAGTGCGTAGGTATCATGTTTGCTCCCTGATGTGGGGGCTAATAGAAACACTTGCCCTCGATCTTTGTTGGGAGACTCTTGAGAACCACTCTGTCCGTTTTGCCGCCGAGGGCTGGACACAGGCGGCTCTGTACAACTTTCCATCAGAGGCCCGCTTAGCGGGACGCTCTTGATGGTCAGAGGTTGGGACAGCTGACTGAGCCCGATGAGCCCGCGCTGCCCTAGACTTCTTCTACTTAGCACCCGAAGGTGCGTAATAGGAAGAGTCCAAGTTTGGAAGGAGGGAAGAGAAGTTGGTGCCCTTTTCAAAGGAGGTAAGGGAGCTCTATTTATAGAATAGAGTGAGCCCTTTCTTCTTCTCCTTTCCGATGTGGGACTAAAAGTAATATTTTCCATGCTTCTACAGCTGCTGAACACCCGGATTGAACCACCTTCGCTCATCCTTTCGACCGCTCCTCCGTGGCCTATACCCTCGGTCTCGTCAAGCCAGTTTGTAACGCCCAGTCCCAAAATACGTAGGACTAGGAAATCGTATACATGCTAGCTACGTTTCGAGAGGACTCCAGCCCAGCTCGAGTATATAGAAGCTGTCTTATTGTTCTTAATCAACTATATCTTGATCCATTAAATATTGAAAAAAATGATGAATCAAATGCCCTAAGGTTGATCAGACTGTAATACACTGATTCTAGATTAGATAAATGTATTAGAGTGAATCCCCAGTAATACATATATCATGAACAAGCTAAAAAAGATGAAGCTTGTAAAATAGTAAGCTATAAAACAGCATGAGTCAATATAGGACAAAATATAAATATAGAAGAATATGATAACAACATCAACTAAGTATACCTGAAGTCTTGGAGAAGCACACATCATCCATCAATGTATTCTACCTCTATAACTTCAGCTAATACATGGAGAGATCAACAGGTCCTCAGAGGACTAGCAAGACACATAATATACAAGCCAAGTATCAAAAAGTATAATAGTTAAATAGATAGTGATAAAGCAAGAAAAGAGAACTAGGTATAACCTATACTATAGTCATACACGAGTGAGAACAACTAACCACACATGAATTGTATAATGATGGACAACAAATACCGTAGCTCACAAGTAAACCAAAGCTGAGAAATCTCAACCATCCTTAGAGGTCACAGGGCGATCAAATAACCCGACCTTAGAGGTCACAACAGATAACCCGGCCTCAGAGGCCACAGGGTTCTAAAGGTAGATAACCCGACCTTAGAGGTCATAGGGTAACAAATAACGATATAAGAAAATAGAAATAGTCCATGTGTTTATAGTCATTCTCGCGTATCTAACACTCACGTAGGTACAAGAATCCGGGATATCCAAATTAATTACAAGGTATATGACAAATGTATCTAATAAAAATGAACATAAATAACTGCTAAACTAGAATCATGTGAGCCTCTGATAACAATGATGAATCATAAAATAAACAAAAATTTAAAAATGCTATATGAATTGAAAACTTGGCAAGGTGTACTTGCATGGTGAAGAATCAACCATATCAAAAAAATAACTTATCAGATCAAAGGCCCACAAAAGCTAAACTCCAACAAATGTTCTCGGATGCTTAAACAGACATCACCAAAAGTTTTGGCATAAGAAAAATGTCTAAGTTTGACTATCCATAAGTCTAATTTTGGACACAGCGGTAAAACGATAATTTCGGGTCAAACAACATCCGTCGTTGGACCCGCTTTGCACCGAAAAACGTACCAAAATTTATGGTCTCTAAATTCAAAAAATTATATACCTACGAGTCCAGTTTTTCGATACAAAATCAACGGTATGTCCAGATTTATATTTCGATGAGTCGTGCACAAAATTACTTGTTGAGTCAGATCGTGGGCCCGCCAAAATAGCGTTTCGGTCGACCGTCTCAGAATCGGACCAAACATGGCTCATGGGACCAAAACATGATACGAGACCAGTAACTTAAATTTCATTATGATGTGACGAACGTACACAAAGTAATAGAGATTTTTGCAAAGGGGCCGATACGGTGTACCTCGATCGATAAGCCTCAAATTTGTGGTGCACAAGCAACTAATTCGAGTTTCGTTAAAGCCCACACGTCCGCAGCATCGATATGCACCTTTCGATGCCCTCGGGTTACGACTAAGTCGCCCGGATTGTTGGGACGGACTCCGTATCGGGGTTTTTCGGGTTTTAGAAAACTATTTTTCGTTGGTTTTTAAACTGATTTTTTGCCACTTTAATATCAAAATAGTTTTAACTAATATAAAATAATAATCTAGTTTCTAAAAAATACTTATAAATATATTTATATTACTAGTGATATTATTTTAATGGTGAAAACTCAAGCATAATAGTTCCATGTCAATACTACAACATTAATATCACAATTGGCCTACTAGTTGAGTCCTGAAACAACAAATAATAAAAAATATAAATTTTTGTAAAAAAATACAGAAATTAGCTAAAATAGTGATTTTAACATTAAACCTTGCATAAGAATTACATTAGCAGATTTTTATGAAGTATGGCACTTTTGGACACAAAGAACATAGGATTTTTCAGAGTTCGGTGTTACAACAAATGTCACAAATTTTAAAAAATAGAAAACAACTCAAAACCGAACAAATAGATATGTGTTGGAAAGCTCTCGATATCTAGTTTCTGAATAAAAAAAATTAGAAGGATCAAATCTGACCTTAGGTAGGTGAAAAATGGCTCGCAATAGATCTCGTCGGTTCTAGACACCTTGTCGTAGAATCGACGCCACGGACAAAGCGTTTGGAACTGTATGATCCAGCGATCAAAGATTAAAGTAGAGACATATAGGTAACTTTTGATTTGATTTGAGGAGAATCGGACTAGAAAAACTAGATGAAACCTTAAGTTGACTAACCTGCTGTGATGAATTCAGCACAAGTTCGGTCGACTTCTGGTGCCTTCCATGCCTCTTATCGACCAAATTAGGGGCTGGGGATCCTCGGAAAGGTGTCAGGATGTTAGGAAATGGTCTTGAAAAGGCATTTGAGTGGTAGAAGGGTTAGAGGTGGTCGGAAAGATAGATTTCTGGTGGTTGGAATAAGAAGTGCGAAAATAGAAAAAAAAATAGGAGGGCGCTCGATTTTCTCTAACCATACATATATAATCAACACAAATATAGGTGAGGGGTTGTGGGATTCATGAGAGAAAAGAATTTAGGATATTTTAGATTTGGTTTGGTAGGATTTGGAGAGATTTGATAGTTTAAATCAAAGGTGTATCTCAAAGAAATTTGATTGGGTCCAAATTGGGAAAGTTGTTATAGGATTTGATTTAAATATAGATCTAAATCAATATGGATACCATTAATTCATAAAAATTAATCTAAAATATGTCTAAGAGGTTAGGGCACCCTAGAATAGACTCTACGAATCCTACTGGGACTGGTTTTTTGGTGGAATTTTTGTGATCGATTTGAGTCCAGTATATCTATAGTTTTGACTTGTGTGCCACTTAAGAGTAAATAGCACATGGAAACCCAATTGAGTGGAACACCCTTGGCGTATGCGTAGTAGGATTGAAATAGATCAAAACCATATATTGGGTCAAATAATTTGGATCGGAGTTAGGCCTTAATTACTATTTGGAAAACTAGTCAAATTTTACGGTAGAGACTAAAATGGCTATTTTACCCCTAAAGTTGTACATAAAAAATAGCACAAGGGAACATGTTTTTATGGGATATGATATATAAAACTGAAGGTGGACTCGTCTAGAATATGAGTTGAGAAATTGATAACTCTTGTGCTTCAAAAATCAAAGCTACGAATAAGTACATCGATAGTTATAATTAAAATAAAATATGGTTTAATATATAAAAATTATATAAACTAAATAAAAAATAATTTGTAAAAATTAGGGTGCTTACAATCTACCCACCTTAAAATAATTTTTTTTTCAAAATTCAATTTATCAAACAACTCAATATGGATAAGGGAGAAGGCGCTATTCATCCATTGAATAAATGATCCATCTGGTCTTCAAATATTTAAGAGACGTACTCTAAAAGATTGCCACTCTAGCCTAAAAGAAATAACTAGCAAGCTAATACTAATTCGACTATCGGTAATTATTTTTCCACCATCTATGGCCACTAACACCTTCCTGAATTTTGAAAGGTCGCCAACTTATTTACCTACTAGGGATCCTCGTAGGTTATTATGATTATCTAGGTAGAGCTTATGAAACTTATAAATTGTGCATCTGATCTAAATGTCTAGCTACATCCTCCTAACCATATTATTATCAATGATATCAGTCTCTTTTTACCTAACCAAGCTAAGTGATACCTACCATTGTGTCTAATCCTAACTATACAACTGATAGGGCATAGAGTAAATGGCTTGGGTTAGGCTTTGTTTAGGTTCTTCTTGTAGAGGGTCAATCTTTACACTAAAACTATCACTCTATTCTTGATCAAGTGACTATCATAAAAGCGTAACCTAGTACTATCATATATTTATTTCTATACTGAGGACGTCTACCCACCTTTGGTCACACTACTCCATCAAACACATTCTACCCTAAAATTTTATAACCCTTGCACACTAGTTGCAAAAATCCATACCACTATATAACTATGGCATATGGCATCTCTAATTCCCTACTGTTTATCAAGCAACCAAAATTCAATAAGCAAACTAATTTGCACTTTAACTTAACAATTTCTGATAAATTTTATAAAGCACGATCATTCGTCACTAGGAAATAGGAAGGTACAAGAAGCAATGGTACGAGAAAGCAAATGAAGAATAGTCGAGAGCAGACACGAAGTTCGAGGATGGTAGAAAAATTTCGAAAAGAATTGTCAAGGCAGTTGTAGATTGAGATTCCTAAAAATTTAGTCGTATTTGCAGGCCCGCTCGGTACAGTAACATAACCGAAACGGCTAACTCAATCTGCGTGGGCCACCAAAAAAATATGTAACGTCCCGGTCCCAAAATACGTAGGACTAGGAAATCGTATACATGCCAGCCACATACTGAGAGGACTCCAGCCTAGCTCGAGTACGTATAAGCTGTCTTATTGTTCTAAATCAACTATATCTCAATCCACTAAATATTGATAAAAATGACGAATCAAGTGCACTAATGTTGATCAGACCATAATACACTGATTCTAGAATAGATAAATGTATTAGAGTGGATCCCTAATAATATATATATCATGAACAAGCTAGAAGAAAGATGAAGCTTGTAAAATACTAAGCTATAAAAGAACATGAGTAAATATAGGACTAAATGTAAATAAGGAAGAATATGATAACAACATCAACTAAGTATACCTGAAGTCTTGGAGAAGAACTCATCATCCAGCAATGCATTCTACTTCGATAACTTTAGCTAATACCTAGAGAGATTACAAGGTCCCATGGGACAACCAAGACATATAATATACAAGCCAAGTATCTCAAAGTATAGCAGATAAATAGATAGTGATAAAGCAAGAAAAGCGAACTAGGCATAACCTATACTATGGTCATACACGAGTGAGAACAACTAACCACACATGAACTATGTAACGACAAACAATAAATACCGTAGCTCACAGGTAAACCATAACTAAGAAACCTCACTCGTCCTTAGAGGTCACCGGACGATCAAATAACCCGACCTTAGGGGTCACAAGGTTACAACAGATAACCCGGCCTTAGAAGCCACAGGGTTCCAATGACATATAACCCAACCTTAGAGGTCATAGGGTCACAAATAACAATATAAGGAAAAAGAAATATTCCATATTTTTTTTTCACGTAGGTACAATAATCCGATATATCCAAATTAAATACAGGGTATATGACAAATGTCTCTAATAAAAAGGAACAGAAATAGCTGCTAAACTAGACTCATGTGAGTCTATGATAACAATGATGAATCATAAAATAAACAACAATTTAAACATGCTATATGAATGAAAAACTTGGCAAAGTGTACTTGCCTGGTGAAGAATAAACCATGTCCAAATAATAACTTGTCAGATCAAAGGCCCACGAAAGCTAAACTCCAACAAATGTTTCCGGATGCTGAAACAGACGTCACCAATACTTTCAGCATAAGAACAATATCTAAGTTTGACTATCCATAAGTGCAATTCTGGACATAGGGGCAAAACGATAATTTCAGGTCAAACAGTATCCGTCGTTGGACACGCTTTAGATCGATGTTGAAACCTATGGTCTCTAAAGTAAAAAAATTATATACCTACGAGTCTAGTTTTTCGATACAAACTCAACGGTATGTCCAGATTTGGATTTCGATGAGCGGTGACAAAATTGCCCGTTGAATCGGATCGTGGGCCCCCAAAATAGCATTCCGGTCGACCTTCTCAGAATCAGACCAAACATGGCTCACAGGACTAGAAAAACGATACGAGTCTAGTGGCACAAGTTTTTTACGATGTGATAAGCGTGCACAAAATAATTGAGCTTTTTGCAAAGGGGTCCAAGCTTTTTGCAAAGGGGTCGATACGGTGTACCTCGACCGATATGTCTCAAATTTGTCGTGCACACGCAACAAATTCGAATTTCGTCAATGCCCACACGTCCGCAACATCCATACACACCTTTCGATGCCTCGAGTTGCGACCAAGTCGCCCGGATTGTCAGAACGGACTCCGTATAGCAATTTTTCGGATTTTGGAAAACTATTTTTCTTTAGTTTTTATTCTAATTTTTGGCCACTTTAATATAAAAATAGTTTATAACTAATATGAAATAATAATTTAATTTCTAAAAAATACTTATAAATATATTTATATTACTAGTGATATTATTTTAATGGTGGAAACTCGAGCATAATAGTTCCATGTCAATACTGCAACATTAATATCACAATTGGCCTACTAGTTGAGTCCCAAAACAACAAATAATAAAAAATATTAAATTCTGTAAAAAAATCCATAAATTAGCTAAAATAGTGGTTTTAGCATTAACCCTTGCTCAACAATTCATTTAGTAGAGTTTTATGAAGCATTGGCACTTTTGGACATAAAGAACATAGGATTTTTTGGAGTTCGGTGTTACGGCAAATGTCACGAATTTTAAAAAATAGCAAACGAACTCAAAACCTAACAAATAGATATGCATTGGAAATATCTCGATATCTATTTTTTGAATAAAATACTAAAAGTTGACTACAAGTTGAGGAGAATCGGACGAGAAAAAGTAGATGAAACCTAGTCTACAAGTTGACTAACCTGCTGTGATGAATTCAGTACAAGTTCGGTCGACTTCAGGTGCCTTTCGTGTCTCGTATCGACCAAATTAGGGGCTGAAGCTCCTCAAAAAGGTACCAGGATGTTAGGGAAAGGTCTTGGGAAGGCCTTTGAGGTAGTAGAAGGGTTGGAGGTGGTCGGAAAGATGGATTTCTGGTTGTTGAAATAAAAAGTACACAAATAGGAAAAAAAAAAAAGAGGGTGCTAGGTTTTCTCTAACCATACATATATATTCAACACAAAATAAAGGTGAGGCGTTATGGGATTCATGTGAGAAAATAATTTGGCATATTTTAGATTTGGTTTGGTGGGATTTGGAGGAGATTTGATGGTTTAAATCAAAGGTATATCTCAAAGAGATTTGATTGGGTCCAAATTAGGTAAGTGGTTATAGGATTTGATTTAAATATAGATCTAAATTATTAAGGCTGCCATTAATTCATAGAAAATAATCTAAAATAGGTCTAGATTAGGGCACCATAGAATAGGCTCTACGAATCCTACTTGGACTAGTTTTTTGCTAGAATTTTTATGATCAATATAAGTCCAATATGTCTATAGTTTTGACTTGTTTTCCGCTTAAGATTAAATAGCACATAGGAACCCAATTGAGAGACACACCCTTGGCATATGCGTAGTAGGCTTGAAATGGAACAAAACCATATATTGGGTCAAATGATTTGGATCAGAGTTGTGCCTTAATTGCTATTTGGAAAGCTAGTCAAATTTTACGGTAGAGATTAAAAATGACTATTTTACCGCTATAATTGTACAAAAATAGCACAAGAAAATATGTTTGGATGAGACATGATATATAAAACTGAAGGTGGACTCGTTTAGAATACGATAATGGGAGTAGATTTGAGAAATTGATAATTATTCTGTTTCAAAAATCAAAGCTACGAATAAGTACATCTATAGTCATAATTAAAATAAAATATGGTTTAATATATTAGATCATATAAAATAAATAAAAACTAATTTCTAAAAATTGGGGTGCTTACATAGTTGCAGTGTAGTCGCCATCCTCTCCTTTCGCACGTCGAAATGGCCATCTAGATCACCACCTTTATGTTGCAGTAGTGTTTCCAACCGACTGCTGGCTGTGCAACTTCCGTACCCCATGGAGCTACTGTCACGACCCACACCCGTTTTTTGGACATGAGCACGTGAGCAAGCCAGCTACGCATCAAGTGGACTCCAGCCCGACTCGAATATGTAAACGCTGTCAAGGCTATGGTATACTGCCAAATCATGGCAAGCAAATCTATATCTCAATCCACAATAAGAATAAGAAACATGAATGAACACTATGGGTCGTGGTCTGCAGCCCACTAGCATACATGTCCGATAAGACTCTAAGAAAGTAATAAGAGTCTAAAACTGAATCAGGAAACATGATATCTCATAATAAGGTATAAAAGCACGAGCTGATAATAAATGCAATACGATACCTGAATCTCGCAAGCGTATCATCCCATCCGCCATCCAGAACTAATAGCTAACTCCATGCACTTACTAAACCTGAAGAGATCATCAGGTCCTCAGGGGACATAGCAAGATATATAAAAACATGCCTATCTAGCAGTTTATCATGCAATAAGGAAAATATAGAAAAATAAACGAGAAAAGATCAATCAACACGAAATACGACTATACACGAATGGAAGAACCACTACGCATAAATGAACTGCTGGAGAAGAACAAGGGAACACGATATCACGATGTCAACGGATAACCAATCAAATACTCAAACCCTCGCCCCTAGTGTGGACTCGTAGGTTTGAACAACTACTAGCCCTCGCCCCTAGTGTGGACTCGCAGGCTAGCATCACCCTCGTCCCTAATGTGGACTCGCAGGTGTGAACCATATACTACTAACCCTCGTCCCTGGTGTGGACTCGCAGGCTAGCATCACCCTCGTCCCTAGTGTTGACTCGCAGGTGTGGACAGATAACTACTAACCCTCGCCCCTAATGTGGACTCGCAGGTTAGCTTAACTACTAACCCTCGCCCCTAATGTGGACTCGTATGTTAGCTTAACTACTAACCCTCGTCCCTGATGTGGACTCGCAGGTTAGCTTCAAGAATTTCAAGGTACAGCAGTTCCGTTATGACTTATTCATCCTATGACACGATGCGACTCAGTCCAAGTACAAGTGATGACACGACATGAACCAATCACAATACACGAAAAAAATAATCTAATATGAACTACAAAGTTAACTATGAACAAGAACTATATATATACGTATATCCAATATGAATTACAAGGCTAAAAATATAAACAAGGCTATATAGATACTAGCAGGCATGATATACAAATCACATATAAATAATCAACTAGTAAACTGTATAATAACATAAATATGCATGTGAGTAAACTGTAGAAGGAGGCAAGGTATCTTGCCTGGAGGTTGCACGCAGATCCCACAAAATATAGTCAACTAGTGAGCCATAACGTCCAAGTCATCACAATTGTCTTCGAAAGCTGAAACAAACATTGCCAAAATTCTCAGAATAGTCAAATTAGCTAGGATTGCCTGTCCTTAAGTCCAATTCTAGACACAGGGGCAAAACGATAATTTCGGGCAAAAATGATGTCCGTCGTTGAACCCGCTTTCCACCGAAAAGCGTACCAGAGTCAACGGTCCCTAAAGTCGTCAAACTATATGTTTACGGATTCGTTTTGATGATACGAACCCAATGGTATGTCCAGTTTTGGATTCTGAGGGGCCGTGCACAAAATCGCCCGTTGAGTAGGACCGTGGGGCCCGCAAAACGGCGGTCCAATCAACTGTCTCAGAATCGGACCAAACTTGGCATACAGGACCAGAAAAATGATACGGTACTGTTGGCATAAGTTTCGTCTCGATCTGACGAGCGTGCACAAAGTAATTAGAGTTTGTGCAAAGTGGTCGATACAGTGAATTTTGACGGATACGCATCAAATTCGTCGCGCACACGCGACCAATTTGAATTCCGCCAAAGCCCACACGACCACAAAGTCGTTACGCACCTTTTGATGCTTTCGGTTCGCGACCACATCGCCCGGTTTGGCGGGACGCACGTCGTATCGAAGAATTTTATTGATTTTAAAACAGATTTTTGGTCAACTTCGGGATTCGATTTCTCGACGCGTAGTCGATGATTTCCAAATCCACAAAAAGGGTTGTGAAGCCCTATATGTTGTCAATAAACTCCTTCAAATAGGTTTTTGAAAACACGCATGGTTTGGAAGATAATTAAATGCAAAGTAGGCTAACTTAACTGTTGTCAGTCATGTTTCGAATCAGTTTTTCGCCCCTTTTTGGCATCGATTTTCTATCGATTTCGTTACGATTTGGTTCGAAACGATCCATTGATGTCAAAGACCTATAGGTTGTGTTTCTAATGCCTATTTCGATTTGGAAAAAGACGGAGAGTCGAGGGAGAAATCTTACAAGGAAGTGGGGCGCCACGCTGTTACTGCTGTCGCGTTCGTTGTCCTGGCACGCGCTATTCCTCCGCCGTCCAGCGACTCCCACAGCGGCGCGCGGCCATGGGCGGCCGCCCAGGTGGCTGGCAAGGTCGCGGGTTCGGGAGATGGCTGTGCTTTAGGGTTTCGATCGTATATTCCTTCCGATCGGCCCTATATATACATGTTCTGTATATTACTAACCGATGGGGGTCTCGGGTTCTTAGTTTCTTTGGTTGGCTTCAGCTGGGCTGGTTTGCTTATGGCAGGGCTGTGTGTGATTGGGTTGGGCTCGGCCTGGCCCTTGGCTAGGCCGGGCTGGTTTTGCCTCTTCTCCTTATATTTATTATTATTAATATCTCCATACAACTATATATATATATATATTATTTCAATACATATACATACGTATATACATATACATAAACGATATATATATATATATATATATATATATATATATATATATATATATATATATATATATATATATATATATATATATATATATACACCATGAATACAACTTTAAATAATAAACTATTTTAAGTATTATCAATATTGCAATATAGCATCTTAATGTACATATACACATTTTATACAAATAAAATAACATGGTTTCATATATATATATAAAGCCTAATTTCCCTATACCATAAATACACTTATATATATATATATATATATATATATATATATATATAAAAATATATATATATATATATATATATATATATATATATATATATATATATATATATAACCAAGTTAATTTCCATAAAAACCAATCTATTTGTTAAGGAAAATTATTTACTATATTATCAAATAAAATATTATTTCTAATAACAAGCACATATAATACGTATATAGATATAATAATCATTTTTAAATTACTTTCTAAGTCACTAAAGTAAATTGCCAATACAACATACATCTATATGGTCGTCTCTGAACATACTACCCAACTACGTGGGCTTGGACTTGGTTCGGGCCCAGTTCGGCTAAGTTGGTACAATCGAGTCATCTAAAATCAATATATCTAATAAATAAATAAATAACTCATCGGTGGGGTTTAAGTCGCAACTTGATCTGGTTTTTCTAGTTAGGACACACTTATGGCTAGGTCTTCCTCTACCATGGCTAAACACTAGTCAAAGCACGCTATTGTACTATCCGTGCCATGATTCATAGTCATCTTGTACTCCAATTCTCAACCATGATTAAAAATTATCTACCGTAATAATTAACTGAATAATTAAAAACAAATATAAAATCTCCATTTTAAATCAAATAAATAATAAAAAAATAATTCAAAATTTTTTGAGAAGGGAAGCTACAGCTACGACTTACGAATGCACCTAGCTTAACGTCTTTCGCTCGTCTCGACCTTACTGCAGGAGATCCACATGACTAATCAACCAATTTTGTCAAAATCTTGGGCCCAACCTCGTCGTAGCCATCGTGAGTATGCGACGTCGAGCAAGCTTTCGTACGCTTTCACATGCCATAGTTTTGCGGTAATCCTATTGTAGCAAATCGTGTCATCTCGTGGTCCGTTGGACCCACCCATTATTCCTTGGGTCCCTCGCGTTTTCTTTGCCGAGAAGAAGAATAACAATGGCAACAGTGAGTTCATGAAGAAGCAACTTCAATAGCAGTGGAGAACCTAAGGAACCTTAGGTAATTGCTTACACACACCCCTCTTTGGATATAATTGTGTTTATTATAATGATACTTTATAGTGGTTACCATTATATATATACATGATACTGAGTCATTCATTTGTTAGTATGAGACTACTATTTTATAATAAATTTATAGGAGTAAGTCTATATATATTATAAATAAAAAAAGGCATTACGAGCTCAGTTGTTAAACATATACATGCTATATTCTGGTTATATGGATATGGGCTATATGTATTAGATATGGTTATATGGATATGAGCTATATGTATTAGATATATTTATATATGTAATTATTATATACATAATATTTCTATTAAAGATGTCTTATCAACCATAGTTGCTTATATATATATTTTAACACCAAATATATTTATAAATATCAAGAATTAAACTATATTTTCTCGATAATTTAAATTTAAAAGGATTTTCATATATTACATTATCAAACTATATTTTATATATAAACAAACCCTTTATTCTTTATAAAAATATATATAGTAACTTACCAATAATATTATTTTGAAGGATCATATATGCTTATATAATAATCATAATGTCTTTTTATATATAAATAACCATGGTACTAGTGGAATTATGGGTAATTTTATAAAGGGGCTTTGTTTATATATAAGGATTGATAAATTACCAAATAGGGCATTATTGTTTGGTATGTGATCCTTAGTTTTCTGTTTTGGGTTGGTAGATTCATAGAGGACCATAGCCGTACTAGCTTGCGCCTAGGCCTGGATACGACATTTGGTACCGCAGTCTCAGCAACTCGGCCAAAACTCCAGGAAATACCTTGCCAATTCAATTTATAATATTTACATGATTGTATTCTTTATCAGTCGTTCAATTTGGATATACTACTACATGATTTACCTGCTCTAATCAGTATGCTTACATGATTATACCTGCTGACACATAGACATAATACATGGATCGTATTGCATGGCATATAGGTGACTCGTTTATGATCTATGGATGTTTACTTGATGATGGATTTTTCCTGTGTACATGTTTGAATGGACTTCTGGACTTATCATATGTTAGAGTTGGACTACAGGTGTCATAGATGCGACACGAGCAGTATCATTGGGTGGGAAGGACAGTCACTAGGTGTAGGGCTACGAGTATTGTTCACTTTGATGTTGCTGCATGATGGGTGCTAGGAGGGAGCGCCACTGCACGAGTACCCATTAGACAGCCTTTGCGTCGAATATTGTCTTCAAGTGTATTTCACACTTACTAGTTAGCCTGTCTAGTGGTAGTGCTACTTGATCACCTGTTTATCACCTGGATTACCTATCTACTACCTTCACATGTTATTTACTGTACTTTATTTTGACATGAATATTATGTATCTTGCTACGTCTCTCTGAGGACCTGGTTTTCTTCCAGGTTAATGCTGAGATCTGACATAGGATACGAGGGTTTACTTCTTCAGGATTTCAGGTATCGACTGATGATACCTTCTAATTATATTTTTTGTAGTTATTTTTCATTTAGTTTCATATTATTTTAGTTAGAGTTGTAGATGTATATTATGGATATTTAGATACTTGTTATGATCTATACATCTCATACATATTCGAGCCGGACTAAAGTCTGGTTGAATACGTAGCTGACAATTGCCACATAGCCTGGTCTTCTATATTTTAGGACTAGGCATGACATGGTTTTTGTGGTGGCCTATGCAAGGCTTGAACCTGCATAAAGTGTACGAAGTCGTGGTAGTACTTAGGTCTACTACGAGTCTACGACCAATTGAGGAATAGATTTGAGGATACAACCATAACTAGGACAATAGCTTCTCTAGGACTCTTCAACACAATTTCTTTCGTGTTAACTTCTTTCTCGACATGATTTCTTTTATGTTCTTCCCTTCTTTTGATTTGGATAAACCTTTCTATGCTGGCTTCTTGCTTGTTTCGTCTCGTTTGTTTCACTAAAGTTGTTGGAAAAATATCTCATAAATTGGTAAGAAAAGTTCAAAAAACTATATTTTATCCTAATATTATAGAATCAAGAGTTTTTGCAGCCAGAGACATATTGGCAATACAGGACTTTAGATGATGGCATCATGACTATATATGTTTTTTGAAATTTACCTAACCACATCCTATGCATCTTGATTGACTCTTCTCGTGCATTTTGGAAAAGTTCACTACCAAAATACAAGCAATTAGCGACAGATATTTAACGATGGATTTCTTCCGTCGAAATTAGCGACGGACTTTCGACAGAGCACCGACGGATTACAGACGAGAAGCTGATAAATTTTTATTCTTATTTTAAGAGTGAGAAAAGGTCGCCAATCCGTCGTTACGGCGTCAGAGAAACAGCGACGGATTTATGTCCGTCGCTATGTAGTCGAATATTTGGCGGAAAATGTTGGAAAAAGTGGCGGGACAATTTTACGACTATGTAGCGACGGATATTCCGGCGGCAGTTACGTTAGTATAGCGTCGGCTTAGCGACGGATAGTATCCATCGCTAAATGTACGACCCTAACTTAAATTGAAACGACGGGGGAAATTTTTTATTTCCTCCAAATTTTCACTCTCTCCAGCGGCTCTCTCTCTCCCAAAGGTGATCCTCTCCCTCTCTCCGGCGGCTCTCTCTCTCCAGGTAATCCTCTCTCTCTCTCTCTCGGTGGTCGGGGCGACGGGGGTGTGGGTGGCGGGGGGGCAGCGGGTCGGTGCAGCGAGTCGGGGGGGACGGCGAATCGGGGCAGCGGGGGGTGGGGGTTGGGGTGGCGGTGTGGAGATGGCGGTCGGCGGTGTAGGCGGCGGGGGTGGGGCACGTGTGGGGTAGCGGGGGGGCAGCGGGTCGGGGGGGATGGCGGGTCGGGGTAGTGGAGGGTGGGGGTGGGTTGGGGGGTGGGGATGGCGGTCGGCGGTGTGGGCGGCGGGGGTGGGGGACGTGTGGGTGGCGGGGGGGCAGCGGTTCAGGGGGGACGGCAGGTCGTGGCAGCGGGGGTGGGGGTTGGGGTGGCGGGGGAGGTGGACAGCGGGTCGGGTCTGGGTGGGGGACGACGGGTCGGGGCAGTGGAGGGTGGGGTTGGGGTGGCGGGGGAGGGGCAGCGGGTCAGGTCTGGGTGGGGGACGGCGGGTCGGGGCAGCGGGTGGGTGGGGGTATCGAATATTTGGTATCAGAAAATAAATAATTAATTATAAATTATTTACATTTAGAAATATATAATTTATACATTTATGCATAATTTATGTATTTTTAGAGTTATTTCTTAGTAGTTTTGAAATTAAATGAAATAGTAGTCATCCTTGCCGATTGGTTTACATATAATAGATTGATTTTCTTTGTCGAATTGACTGAAAAAATATTTGGTATTGGTCGGTATCGGATCGGAACATGCCAAACTGTATCGGTATCGCCCGTATCAGTGATTACTTTCCTATGTTTGGGTGCTAAAGGAATTGATGAGGAAAGGAAAGTGATTCCCAATGGAAGGAAAATTATGGGGGAAAGTGATTCCATCCATCCAAGCAAGGAATCACTTTCCCATCCATCAATCCTAGTGTATAGGAGTATGTAGAGGAGTATGACTACTAGCTAGTGTGTAGAAGAGTATATGGTTACTAGATCCTAGTGTAGAGGAGTATGTAGAGGAGTATGGCTACTAGTGATAGATATGTTATGTGTATCGGTATCGGACTATTTCTATGAGTATCGATATAGTTTTCAGATTATTTCTATGAGTATCGGTATCGGACTATCAGTACGGTATCGGTATCGGTATTGCTATCGATATCGGCCTATTGCTATCGGTATCGAACTATCGGTATCGGACTATTGCTATCGGTATCGAACTATCGGTAGCGGATCTAGTAATTGGCCAATCACTCTCGTAAACATCAATATCTATGAGATTTTTTTACTCTCTCGTGACTCTCTTGTAATGGTATTCTAGCTCGAGAAGAGAGAAATCCAAGTACAGTTGTTACTAAACCTTCCACCATGCTAATCCGATACGGCATATACATGTCCGATACGGCCGATACCTATAGGATATGGTCGATACCGAATCGATAAGGCCAATACGAATCCTAGCTATACGGCAGATACATATCGAATATGTATCTACCAATTCCCTAAGGCCAATACCAATTTGATACGGCCTAAACCAAACCTATAGACCGATACTAATCTGATGCGGTCGATACTAAGTACATCTGGCCTATATACCAGCGGATCCACCAGTTACATGATTATATACTAATTCTGTTTAGTTTGTCTTATGATACAGATTTTTACATCAATCTGTGATGGATCGTTATTTCGTTGATCGTACATGGATGTACAAACGACAACACGAGAGAGGAATATGTGTGAGTGACGATTTTCAGGTAGACATGAAAGTGTTTCTCAAGTATGCCATGAGCAAAGCTCATTACATGGATGGTAACAAAATCAAGTGTCCATATCGTAATTGTCGTAACAGACGTTACGAAAAAGTGGTGACTGTGAGAGATCATTTAACCCGTAAGTATTTCGTACGTGATTACGGCCTGTGGTCATCGCAAGGTGAACTATATGCAGAAAGACAGGTTGCGAATGCTGCTACTTATGCTTTTGATGATAATGCTGCAACAGATTTTATCGTCGAAGACGACGAATGCTCTGTTGATTATGGAGACCTGCAGAACCTTGCACGAGATATGGTGTACGACGTGGCAGGGCCTAATTTTGATCCGGAGGATCCTAATCCTGATATGTTTCAGGATGCAGAAACTCCTCTATATCCTGGTTGTGAGACTCATTCCGTACTGTCAGTGACGATGCGGTTGTTGAGCATAAAGTCCGATTTTAACTTGCCACAAGCTTGCTATGATCGGATTATACAACTAATCAAGGAGGTGTTACCGAAGGATTCAAAAGAGCTTCAAAAAACTTTTACAAGTAAAAGATGATGGTCCAACAACTGGGACTGGGGTACGAGAAGATAGATTATTGTCGCAACGGATGCATGTTCTACTACATGAAAAATGATGACATAGAAAGTTGCAGCTTCTGTAATACAGATCGTTACAATCCAGTCAGGGAAAAAGAAAGGTCAACTAGAAAATGATGTCCTTACAAGTATATGCATTACTTGTCGATCACGAAGCACTTGCAGAGGATGTATATGTCTCAGAATATAACAGAACACATGACATGGCACAACGAAGAACACACAAAGGACGATGGAGAATTGTCACATCCTTCGGATGGAGAGACGTAGAAATATTTTGATTTGCGTCATCAAATTTTGCTGTAAAGCCTAGAAATGTACGTCTGGCGCTATGTTCTGATGGCTTCACCCCTTTCGGGCAGTCGGGATCTCAATACTCCTGCTGGCTGGTCATTCTTGTCCCTTAAAATCTGCCACCATGGATGTGTATGAAGACTCCTTATATGTTCTTGACAGTTATCATACCGGGTCCCAAAAATTCGATGAAGAACATCGATATATATTTACAGTCGTTAGTGGATGAGCTGAAACAGCTGTGGGAGATCGGCATCGTGAACTATGATATTTTCAGGAAACAGAACTTTCAGATTAGAGCTTCACGGATGTGGACAATCAATGATTTTCTCGCATACGGTATGCTGTCGGGATGGAGTACTCATGGCACCATGTCTTGTCCGATATGCATGGAAAATAGTAAGGCGTTCCACCTTAAGCATGGAGGAAAAACTTCTTTCTTTGACTGTCACCGTCAATTTCTGCCCGCGAGTCATCCTTGGAGAAAGAACAAGGACGTGTTCAGAGTTGAAAAATAAGAATTTTCTCTTCCGCTTGCCAGATTGTCGGAATACAATATTTGGGAAGATGTAAAGGACTTGCCTACTGTAATGGAAGATCAATCGAACAATCGTGTCGATAGGTTCGGACAAAGCCATAACTGGACCAAATGGAGTATCTTCTGGGACTTACCTTATTGGAAAGATAATCTTATAAGGCATAATCTTGATGTTATGCATATCAAAAAGAATGTGTTCGATAATATCTTCAATACCGTCATGGATATTAAAGGAAAGACGAAGGACAATCCAAAAGCAAGACAAGTCATTGCCAAGATATGCAAGCATCCTTATCTGAACTTGATACAAAGGGGAGCTGGTGGACAATTAACTAAGCCGATAGCACAATACACATTGAGCAAAAAAGATAGATTAATAATCTGCAAGTGGGTATCTACTTTAAGATTTTTTGACGGCTATGTTCGAATTTGTCTAGATGCGTTGATCTCAATGAACGCAAGATAACGGAAATGAAGAGTCACGACTGCCACGTGTTTATGGAAAGATTACTACCCATTGCTTTGAGAGAGTTGTTGCCTTCTGCTGTATGGGTTCCGAGGGAATGACGAAGACGTTGAGGATGGAGGTATATTGAATGTAAGGGGCTAGTAAGAAATGGTGGTTGACTGACGATGAGTATGATGCCGCTCACCGATATGTCTTGTTAAACTGTGACATACAAAAAGTTAGAGATTTGGAGAAGTAAGTGAGTACACTTGCACTCGTTATAATCTCTAATTTGGTGAAATAAGTGACTACACTTATTCTTATTATCTTTAACAGTGTATTTAGAGATGAAGTAAAAATGAGGACACCCAATATTACTGATGAGGGACTTCAAAGAGAGGTTGATTGTACATTTCCATCCTGGTTTTGCAAATACGTAAGTAACTGAGATAATATGTTATACGAGTACCATTAAAATATAGGCATCTAAAACATTTAAATTATCAATATTTGTTTACAGGTTTTATTGCCCGAAACAACACTCACAAATGAGAGTGTTCGTTATCTGGCATTGGGACTGAAGAAGCAAGCAAAGACTTGGCCAGGCTATGTCGTTAATGGCTTCAAGTTTAAGGCAACTCAGAATGCTATAAATGTTGAATTTATCAATGACGGCTTCAGTACCAAGGATTCCGGTGTTTGCATAAGAGGCACCATCTATGACGATGAGCCGGACTTTGACTATTATGGAGTGCTTTGGGATATTGTAGATTTACAATATACTGCCCTATATGATATGCATATTGTGTTGTTCAAATGTGAGTGGTTCGATACGACACCAAATATCGATTGGAGAATCGATAAACAATTAGGATTTGTCGATATAAATTATCGCAGGAGGTACAGAGGGTCCGACACATTTGCGATAGCAAGTCAGGCTGTTCAAGTCTACTATACAAGCTACCCAAGGCATCGTAGAGATCGATTTGACTGGTGGAAACTATGTAAGATTAAATCTAAAAATACATTCAATGTTGGAGACCCAGCATACCAAAAGGACCAGATCGAAAAGTCCCAATACTTGGGACAACAGTCGGATACAATAGATGTTGAAGATGTTGTTAAGGAAAATAGAGGAGAGGAAGAGGTTGATACACAAGACTTAGCTGTCAACAAAGGGAGAAAGAGGCATCTTGTCCCAAATATTGAGGCAGAAGAAGAAGAAGAAGAAGAAGAAGAAGAAGAAGAAGAAGAAGAAGAAGAAGAAGAAGAAGAAGAAGAAGAAGAAGAATTTGGTAGGGATGGGGATACAGATGAAATCGACGATGAGGATAAGGATGAGGATGATGATGAAGACGAGGCCGAGGACGAGAATGAAGACGATGACGATGACGATGATAAGGTTAAATATCGTTGTATATTAAATACACTTCCAATTACCTGAATTCAGTTTGACCTCATAAAAGCAATTACGTGAATTTATGCTTTTTTCGTTCGATCATCTACTTATTGTATAATTTTCTTTTTGCAGACGGCACTCCTAGTCCTTTTCGTCACGGCGGTACTCGTCGCCCTGCTGGTGGTATATATTTTTTAGTTTAGAATTTTATATTGATTTAAACTTCTATATTGTTAATTATGTTTATGTGTTCTATTTACAGGTCATGATGGCTGGCCGTGGTCGTGCTGCTGGTGGTGGTCGTGCTGCTGGTGGTGGTCGTGGTCATGGTCGTGGTCGTGGTGGTGCTGGTGGTCGTGGTCGCATTCAATTTTTCCGAGATGTGACCCCATCTAGCGAACCCAACCCGGAGAGTACCCCGGGCATAGACTTATCCCGCCGTCGATCGACAACTTCATCGAGACATGAGTCTCCATCCGCTAGCGGATCCGTTCCGCCAGCGGACCCACCAGCAGATCCACCAGTTACTACACAGTGGGCCCCGGAGTGCCCCCATATTCGGTTCCATCCGGTTACTGGGGTGTACATGTGAGGACCCACGGATCCTCCGACAGCACTAGAGAGGCCGATAGGCGAGTTCCGACGAGAGCTATGGCCCACGGGGTCCTCGTAAGTAAATTTAAGATAATTTATTAAATTTGTTTCATTTATTGAAGTTAATAATCCAGTCGTTGCTTCTTTGTAGATTTTTTTCGTTTAATGTTGCCAGGTCTCTAGGGGAAATTATCCGGGCTAACTTCCATGGCCCTACCTCAACTTTTCGTCGGTGCCCCCGAACGTGAAGTACGTCTGGCTCGATGAGTTGAGGGTATATATATATATATATATATATATATATATCTTGTGGTTAATTATTAGTTACTCTTTAATCAACCATTTTTTTAATTACGTGATAATTGAATTTGTATGTTAGACGGCGTTCTGGTGGCCCTCCCATCGCGAGGACGCGATCCGCAGGACCTACAGAAGCGCTGCCTCGAAGAAGATACATGATATGATTCATGACCATAAAATGGGGCAGACGAGGTTGAATTGGATCCGGCAGGACTATTATGAGGAGGTCTTGGATAAGATGGATACTCCTGCATACAAGGAGAAATCAGAGAAAGCAAAGGCGAACAGATGGGCCGCAGGGCTTCATACCGGGGATCAAGGCCCCACGCAGCGTCGCTTGAAGATCTGGTGAGATACCGTAAATTCATTTCACTATCGAATTCGGCATTATTAATATATGGAGTTAAATAAATTCTACGGATATTTGTATGCAGACCCAACGGGCGGTGAAGGAGGAAAAAGCGTCAGAATCGGTCACCATGCACGATGTGTTCCAGCATACGCACAAGAGGCGGAAGGAAGGGAGCTTCGTCGACGAGCGGGCCAAGGAGACTGATGTAAGTACTTACATTTATGAGATTTACATTAGAATTAAAAGTATTCTGACTATAACTTAGGTAAACTTAGGATTCACACTATAACTAAGGAAAACATAGGATTTAGATTACAACTTAGGTAAACTTATAGTATAAACACATTCATTTGATAGACTGCGTATCGTGAGGCCCTTAGTCGGGCTCAGTCATCTGCTGCCGAGGATGTCGGTGAAACGACGCCCGCCCGGACGCCGTCTTCTATGGCCGCTCGTAACGACTTGTTCGTAGATACCGTCGGCGGCTTTAAGAAAGGGCGCCTGTACGGAGTCAGCTCCCTGGCGCCGTTGCACATGGCAACTCAGAGATTTCCACCGACACCGCCTCCTCCCGCGGCCCCGGCAGACGATGATGTGAGGTCACAGCTTGTGCAGCTGCACGAGGCGGTGTCGTCCTTGCGGGAGCAAATTGCCACGTAGTTTCTGTCTCCTTCTACTGCTGCCGGTCCGTCTGCTGCTGGTGCCGGTCCTTCTTCCGTCGGTCATCTTTCTTTTAACCCTGCTGCCCCTCTGGTACCGCCCCCGACTGTGACGACACTCCTTGACCTGATGTCCCAGAGCAGCTATGCCAACTTCCGGGCAATATCTTCGACGGATTGCTGCCATACATAGTAGAGCAGTATTATCGTCGATCGTAGCAGGGAGTACCACCACCGGAAGATCGAACTCCTCCTTGATGTATTGTATTTGAATAGTTTTTAAATTTTGAATATTTATGAGAATTTCGTATATTATAACGACGGATATTAGTTTTTGATTTTTGGATAATTGGTGTGTATTTATATTGGTTTGGGTGATACATATTTGTTATCCTTTATATTCGTGTGTGATTTATATTGGATTATATTGGTCTATGTGATTGTATATTATGATTTTTCGATGCTTCGGATATTGTGTGAACAGGAAAAGCTCTGCAAATTTTTTTAAAAAATCTCAGTTAGCGATGGACTAATGACGGATTGGCGAAGAATAACCTCAGTTACCGACTACATTTCGATGGAAAATCTGTCGCTAACTGGAGGATTCCCAATATTTTCCAGTTAGCGACGGATAGCCGACGGATAGCCGATGGAATATCTTACCTAGTGACGACCTGTCGACGGATTATCCGTCGGTAAGGTTCTGATGGTATGTAAGGTGCACAGAACCTGAGTGACAGACATGTCGTTGGTAAGCCGTCGGTCTCTCGTCGGCTCTCACTTGGAGACGGATAATCCGTCGCCAAATGTAGCAACTAATTCGCGAGGATTTGATGACTAAGTCCGACGGATTAGCGACGAAATATCCGTCGCCATGGTTCTGGGAAGGTGAAACATATCCAGAACCGGGTCACGGATTATCCGCCGTGATTCCGTCGCTAAGCCGTCACGAGGTAATAGTCTCTATAATATACTACCTGATACTTGAATTCAAGGAAAAAACGTCGGTAAGCCGTCGCTAATATAACAAATACTGACGACGGAAAGCCGTCGCTATTCCGTCGAGTGGCAACTACCTAGCGACGGACGTTTTTAGAGACGAGATGATTGCCGACGGATTGTTTTGATCAAAATCCGTCAGTGATCCGTCGCTAATCTGTATTAGCGACGGATGGGTAATGGATGTGGACGTCGCTATAACAACAAATTTTGGTAGTGGTTATTTTAGAAATATCTTATGGATTTAGCCAAAGATAAGTTCAAGAACCTATATTATCTAGCATGGTAACTGTACACTATAGCCATTCGTCGTATTATGGAACAAAGAAGTTGTTTGCAGCCAGATGCACACTGGCATAGCAGTAACTTCACGTGACATAATTATGGAGGTTTATGGTTCTCGAGTTTTACCTAGACTACATCCTATGCATCTCATTGGCTTCATACCGTTCTTGTAAATATATTAGGTATCTTCCTACTTTGCTTGATTCTAACCATGATTGACATTGTATGGATTGCTCGACCCAGCTTTAGATCCTTGCTACCTTTCTATTTAATATATGGTTGAATTAGACAAACCTCGGTGTTAAATTATGTGCATAACTAGAAAGTGTGATTGATGTGATTGTGATGACATAGTAGAAAAATATGGGTAAATTCTTGGAGATTAATCAGGTTAAGCTTCTAGGTATGAGTGATTGGCTACATGGGACTTAGAGTCTGATATAAGTAATTGCAAGAAGCGAACTGCAGGATTTCATTGATGGTAGTATATCTTGATGACATTATGCATATGATAGGATAATGAGACATTAACTGTTTTAGCTACGGGATAGATAATTTGAATAATGCACTTGTGGTCTGCCATCCTCGCCATGGCCATCGCCTTCGTCTTCCATCTCGTCTATCGGGCGCCGTATCGTCGTCGTCTCCATCCTTTTCTCCGGACACCCGACGCAGTCCTTGCCGTTGTTGTCCTTTCTCCTCCCACAGCTTGATCCGCCTGACGAACTCCTCCGTCTCCCTCTATCTTCTTCAGACAGCGCACCCTAGGTCGCATGCTGTACTAAGCAGTGTGTTTTCTCGTACAATGTGCTATCTCAAGCAGTGCTCCATCGGTTGGTGCACCCTTGTTCTGTACACCTCGAGCTCAGTGCATGCCTCAAGCAGCGAGATGCTTTGAGCCCCATACTACTCGGGATGTGTGTCGTCTCGGTTCAGGTGCATATTGTAATGCTTCTGTCCTAAAATACGTAGGACTATGGTACGTATACATGCTAGCGACTTATCTAGTGGACTCCACTTCAACTCGAATACGTATAAGCTGTCTAGAGGTCAAATAACTATATCTAGCCATCTAACTATATCTCAATCTACAAGATTTCATCTCAAGTGAGAACCAAGTATACGAATGCTGATGAAACAGTAAAGCTTGTGAAACTAGACTATATCAGCAGAATAATAAAACACCAAGAAAAATAAAACACCAAAAAATACACCGATTCCACAATAATAAAACACCAAGAAAAATAATATGTAATAAAGTTGGCCAGACCTTAATACAACTGTCTGAACAAGCTCATAACAAAGAAGTAATGCTTGTAAAACTAGGCTATATCAGTAGAATAATTAATGATAATAAAACATGTTAATGTAAGAATATGATAAATGCAACAATTAATATACCTGAAATCATGAAGAGGTAACCACCAACTGCCAATTATTCTATAAATTCGGCTCTGCAACAACCTGAAAAGATCACCAGGTCCTCAGGGCACATAGCAAGCTATATAATATACATGCCAAGTAACAGTAAAAAGAATATCCATATAATGGAGGGTAATTACCATAGCCATCTAAGTGTAAAACGTAGTTGAGGACGGTCCTAATACCAGGCCCAGCCAACCAGACAATCACTCATGGCACCATATCGTGATACCAATGCGTGAACACGAAACAACTCCAAGGCTCTGCTACAGAGACTGAGACACACACAAATAACCAAGCTTCACTTGTTTACGAGTCACGACGGCCGGGTACTTCGGTAGAGTCCTCCCACCCCATACTCTAGAACTATACAGTTAAGTCAAGTATGAATCATGTATCGGTAACAAGTTACGCAAGCTAGTAAAACATGCTATCACAAAGTCCATAGCCACAAACAACTTATGTCAGACTCCATATCGTATCATCATCATCCATCATGTATGTGTCCTATGGTCTATCTTGTCAATGGACACGAATTTAACATATCATCATGTCTAGTGCTGATACTCGATATCTATAAATAGATATCAGAAACCCAATATTATTTGGATGCAAAGTACCAACCATTCCTACGTCATGATATATATGAAGAAAGAAACAAGAGAACAAAGCAAGAACGGAACATGTACTAAAGACTTGGCAAGGTACACTTACCAGCAACTTCTAGCTGAGAAAACAAAGGTCCGGCTCCAATGTCATCGCTACCTTCGTCACGTACACCTATAATAAATATACTGTCTATTAATATCACACTAGTAACTTACTATATATGGACTTACCTTATATATACTATATTAACATCTATATACCAAAACTAGTCATAAAGACTATTCTAAACAATATAACATATATGACACTAAATCTACCTATAAAAGTAATATTTTAATAATATAAATATATCTTATTTAATTTTTAAAAGTAATCATAAATATTTTATAATAATAATTAATATATTTATTCATAAAAAAATGTATACAAGTCTTGTATTGATTCAACATCACTATACTTAGACTTGTTCTATAGTTTGGCTCCCGAAACGACAAATTTTCTATAAATATTAATTCTACAAAAATAGTATGAAATATATAAAAAATTCTTTTAATAAAAAAGTCCTATGAAGTTCCGTTGCATATGGACACATAGAATCTATGATATTTCAGTGTTCCGACATTATGGTGAAAAGTTTGAATTTTATAAAAATAGTAAACCTCAGTAAAATATAGCAAAAGTATATTCAGTAGGAAACTTAGGATGTCTAGATTCTTACCAAAAATATAGGAATGGTCAAAGTGGTTTGAAAGTTAACAAAAACGTGCACACGAAAGATTTGGTTATGTCTCGATACCTTTTCGTAGAACGGATGGCCCGGACAAACTGTTTAGAATGTAGGTATGTCCATTTGGACATGAAATGGACACATAAATCTTTCCATTATTTTGGTTTTGCGAGAAACGGACATTAGAAAGCATATTAAACACATCGTGGAATATGACCAACCTGTTGGTTCATACAGAATTGTGCTGCTGGAATTGGCTGACTTGTAGGACTATTTTGAGGTATTATAAGGGATTTTGAAAGTATAGGGAGTTGATAGGATGGTAGAGGGTCGCGTGAGCTTCGTAAAGAATATTTGTGGAGCGTCACGAAGGTCGAAACTATTATTATGCTACAAGGTGTTGTTGGCTAAAGAGGCTGGGAAGGATTTCGGTTTTTAAGGATGGGGAGATGGTGGTGGCTAATTATGGATGACAAAATATAACTTAGGAGTTTTATATGTTAGTGTTGTGTGAAATTTGGTTTGGATTGATTTGGTTTATTTTTGGACCTCCAATTATTAAATTTGACAAGGTGTGTCTCTAGGTTTTCCTATTTGGAAGTAGGACATATTGGGTCAATATACATGAAATATATGCATGCATGGCTACCATATATTTGTAAAAATAAATCAAATATAAGTCTATTAGATTATTGCAACCTAGGATGGGCTCCACTAAGTTGGTTGGAATAGGGTTTGACAAGTAATCCCCAAGTTATGCCTAGGTGTATTAATGGGTTAATATTGAGTTTCCATATTTGCAAAGTCAATGGTGAGTTGTCTCAAACCTTTATCGCTGTAAAAATCCTCCAAAAATTAATCTAAATTTATTCTAATTAGTTATGGTAATCTAACATAGGCTTAACTAAGGCTAGTTGGACTAGTGCTAGGCCTAAAGGATTTATGGTATCGAAATCAATTCTGAAAGGCTAATTAATGGGTCTTGTGTGCCATTTGAAAAAATAGCATATGGGAACTCAATTGAGTGGGACACCATTGGAATCCTTGTATTAGGCTCAAAATAGATCAAAACCATATATTGGAATGAAAAGTTTGGATCGAATTTGGGCCTCAAATCAAAATTGGAAAATATATCAAATTTTACGGTAAGGACTAAAATTACTATTATGATACTAAAGAAATATGTAGTATAAGAAAATATGTTTGTGTGAGACATAATATATCAAAATAAAGGTAGACTCGTCTAGAACACGAATATAAAATTTGTTCTGAGATATTGATAATTGTTGTACTTTAAAAATCAAAGCTACGGTAAAGTACCTCTATAGTCAATATTGATTATAAAATATAGTTTATTATTAAATATCCATATTAAATAAATAAAAATAATATCCAAAACTCAGGGGGCTTACAACCTACCCACCTTAGAAAATTCTATCATCAAAATTAAAATAACACTAACAAGTAGAAAATCTATATCATAAAAGATAAGCTAATGTCTTACCGAAATATGTAAATAGATGTGGATACCACTTTCGCATAGAATCCTCACGCTCCCAAGTAGATTCTCTTGGAGAATGATGCTCCTATACAACCTAAACTAATCTAATCGTTTGTCCTTTAAGCGTATTCCCACTAGTATCTAAGATACCAACTAGCTGCTCCCCGTATGATAGACTGGGTCCTACTATGATCTTGAAATTGTCGACCACATGGCTGGGATCAGCCGCATACTTCAGCAACTGCGCGACATAAAATACATCATGCACTCTTTCTAATGATTGGGCGATGCAAGACGATATGCCATTTTTCCAACACCCTTTATATTACCAAAGGGTTACAAAATATAGGTAAGGTTTCTAACTTGGCTCTTACATCTTTATCTATGAATAACGATAGAAAAATCACGATTCCTCCTAACTCTGTTTTTCTTAAACTCTATACTATATTCCTATAAGTTACATCACCAACTTCTTTAGTAGTTCAATTAGCGATCTACTTCTCCTACCTATAAACAATCTATACAATCCTTACATGTAAGCCTAACCATTGATACCTATTTGGGATAAAGGTCGAGACTGAACTAGACGGCTAAATAAACTTATTTGTCATCCTTCTAGTCCTATCCTTTTATAGGTCCATTTCAAGACTAGTCTTACCATGTATAAAGATGATTGTCCATTCTACTTATATCTTTTTACTCTATCTAGCATTCTTAGATTACTAACCATCTTGACACTATTGTTAGATGATAATTCCTCTAGTACTTCTAATCTAAGCCCTATCTTAGGCCAAAGATAGCAAGATTTAGTCTATTAATTCTAGGGTTGCTGGTTAGGGTTAGGCCATATACCGTACTATATCCTAACTTATTTCTTGGGTAAGTATCTATAAAATTCTACCACCTTAGCTATTTACCTTGTCTTGTAAAGCATGGAGTCATATCTTCTTCAAATAAAAGTTCATACATTAATGTTTCTATACAATTTAGGTCCGGCCTTAAGTACGAGACTTACCAAGCCATCCTATTCATAACAAAACTTCCTAAAATTTACTATAAGGGGGTCCTATTTTTTAAGGCACTATAACTAATACCAAGTTTAACAACCTAATCTCCAAAATTGTATATCGAGTATTCAGGATAAATTCTATTCTTATTACCTAATAAATCTCTATGGATATGTAAAATTCTAATTCATCCTAACTATTTGGCAGGTGTAGGAATTCTATCAATAAACTAAGAAGATTTTTCTACCAAACTAAAACTAATATAAAATAGAATGCCACCCTGTTCTAATTGGTCTTTGTAATAGAGTGATTCTACACTTAGATAATCTCCATCATAAAAATTATTTTACCAACATAGCTTCTATCCTATGATTAACTATAATCAAAGCTACCACAACTAGTATGGGCATTGATAGAACACCTTGTTCATCAAATACATAGATACATTAGGCGCATCCGTCAATCCCAATGGCAATAATAATCTTGTATTGGCCAAAGCGAACTTTGAATGTTGTCCTTGGAATATCCTTTTCTACATCATCACCTAATGGTATTTCGATCTCAAGTCAGTAAAATATACCTTTGCTTCTGCTAGCCGGTTGAACCAGTCAATGACGAACTATACTTCGAGTTACCAGAGCGATTTTGGGCTTCAAATAATCAATCCGTCTGAAGATGACGATCATCGACTCATTTTAAAGTATAAACTATCTATCAAGATTTCCTAAGAATGAGACTAGCTAATCTTTAAAGTCATGATCTAGATTATGCTACCTTAGTGGTCATATCTCTCGATTCCAACTAGTTCACCCACTTCTGTGGCTGGGATTTCCAACATATGTATACTATCTTGATTTCTATATCCTTCAAATAAAAATTATCTAAATATTATTACAACCTTAAAATGTCTTAAAGGGTTCTACCTTATCGAATCATCCTATCCATAACAAGACTTTCGAATTCTTTCAATTACAGTCTTTTATTGGGGTGATCATATTCTATTTCGAAAACAATATCAAACTCTAAAATTCTATCATATATTCTATCAGTCACTTCAACCATTATGATTGAGAAACATAACTTGGCTTCCTTACTAATCGTCACTTAAACCGTGCTATGCCTCTAGCCCATCTCTATATAATATCTCTATATCATAGGTGGATGGTATAATGGGTGTAACCAATTGATGCTAGAATCTCTCATTGGGGTAAAGTCTCCTATAAGAATTCTATTTTGCCAGTCTGATCTACTCGGTCTATCTAGTTGAGGAGTCCATCCAAACCCTTACTACCTTAGATAACTAATTTCCTTATAAAACACTTCTATCAACTACATTCTATCAATCGATGGAATATAATCCAAATGGTTCATCAAGCACGAGTATTTGTCTTTCTAAAATAGGAAAAGACGGAAGTCTAAGACATGGAGTTCAAGAAAGATGATTGGCTTCAATTATGAGTTCTAAAGGCGATAGATAAAAGTAAAAGAATTTCCAAAACAATTATGGATTAAGATCCTAATACAATACCCTATTGCAAGCTCGTTCGGCACAATAACGTAACTGAAACGATATGCTCTGCTTTGCATAGGCCACCACAAAAATATGTAATGCCCCAGTCCCAAAATACGTAGGACTAGGGTACATATACATGCTAGCTGTACACGTATCAAGTGGACTCCAGCCCAACTTGAATATGTATAAGCTATCTTAAGGTCAAATAACTATATATAGCAAGTCCAACTATATATCAGTCTATAATATATCATCTCAAGTAAGAACCAAGTGTACTAATGCTAATCAAACAATAATACACCGATTTCACAAGAATAAATTACCAAGAATGAAAATATATAATAAAGTTGGCCGGACCTTAATATAATTGTCTGAACAAGCTCATAACAAAGAATTAAAGCTTGTGAAACTAGACCATATCAATAGAATATATAATGATAAAAAATATTAATTGAGGAATATGATAAATGCAAATACTAATATACCTGAAATCCTTAAGAGGTAACCACCAACTGCCAATTATTCTATAAAGCCAGCTCTGTAACAACCTGGAGAGATTACCAGGTCCTCAGGGGACATAACAAGGAATATAATGTTGGCACATTAATTTTGATATATTGACTATAATTAACCATCGTACTGTTTTAGTTTTATTACTCTACATGAACGATATGAAGAACATTAGTAACGAAAGAAAGATGCTTCCAACACCTGCCATACTAACTCAGCTCATGGATCACAAATCAAAGAATAGAAGAAAAAAAACATCCACGACCACATCTCTACTAGTTCTCTAATTATAAGTTCATAACAAATCTATGTAAACACTTCTTGGTTGGATGACAAAGCAAAAAAAATTAAAAACAAATTAACATTCATGAAGAAGCGGATGATCCGGTGGACATTCCCGGATCACCGACAAATAGTCCGAATTATTACTACAAGTATTTGTAGGGACATTCGGATGATCCAACGGACATCCACAGATCACCAACAGATAGTCTAAATTGTCACAACAATTATTTGTGTGGATATTTGGATGATCCATGCAGAAGCATGAAAAAAGCGTAGACATATCGAAAGCACAGGTGGCGTTCTCACTACACATGGCTACACAAAAGTGCAGGTATCCCAAAAGTACAGACAGACAACTAAAGTCACACAGACAAACAAAAGTGGTGCATAAACAGTTCTTTATTAAAGGCACGTCTACAAAAGATCTATTACAAATTCTTCATGATTACATATGAAATACAAAAACACTTAAGAAAAGTCTACAAGGGGTTAATCTTCAGCACGCGCATAGCCTTCCAGACGCGCAGCACTGTCAAAGCGAATCACTTCCTCGTCAGAGCGAGCCACTTCCTGATGCAGTTATTGGCCCGAACAAGAACTCAGTCCACAGCACAAGGTGTGCCACTTCCATTGAGCAAGATAGAGCACAACTTATAGCTCTTCAGATTGGCAATCAATCCAAACTCGAAAGCTTGGATCTCGAAGACCAACAAGATGTTGTTCAGGTTCGAACTCGTTACGCCAAATGCTCAAGTGCATCTTAAAACTCAGCAGCAGTTCTTCTACAAGGACACATCTTTTTTGAACAAAGGGATCCACAACCAACAGTCAACTTGTGTAAGGCCAAAGACCGTTCAAAGCTAAGTCGGAATCGAGCATGACAGTAGGAATGTTAAGGGACAGAAGACACAATCCTTAAGAAAAGCTTCCCTTTATATAAGGTGAGTGTGGTCCAACCCACATGCCACGGGACCGTCGGTCAAAGACTTCCAAATTAATGGGATGAACCTAAGACTCAGCACAATTGAATCTCATTTAATAGGTTCATTCGACTGAATCCGAGGCCATAGACTTCTTGAATTCCCCAAATGACGACGGTAACTAAAGAAGAGGATGACCGACTCGTCCATCAAAAGTGCAGTCATTAATTGCTCGTATGACTTTGAGAGAAACTAGCTCATTCAATGCTAAAGCGCAGCCAGTTCATTCCTTCCACTGTGCCCTCTCATCAACCCAGAAGCGCAGGGCCCTTCATCACATCCAAAAGTAGAGCATGTTCAAAGGCTCTTTCATCTGACACTTTGTTGTCCAAAGCACAAGTCCACTCGTCGCCTTCAAGCATGGTGACTCTGTTGCCTAAAGCACAAGTCCATTTGCCGTCCTAAAAGTGCAGTAACTCTATTATCCAAAGCACTTGTCTACTCGTCGCTCTAAAAGCGCAGTGACTCCATTGCCTAAAGCACTTGTCCACTCGTTGCTCTAAAAGCTCAATGACTCCATTGCCTGAAGCACTTGTCTACTTGTCGCCCTAAAAGTACAATGACTCCGTTGCCTGAAGCACTTGTCCACTCGTCGCTCTAAAAATGCAGTGACTCCGTTGCCTGAAGCATAGTCTACTTATCGCCCAGAAGCACAGTGACCTCAATGGACAAATGACTGAGTACGTCGATATATCAGCTACATATATACGAAGTAAACTCTAATATATGGAACCATCGTATGTATACATAAGTTGTAAAATACAGTAAACTATAACACTAATCTCATCCACAAATGAAGAAGGAAGAATTTATAAATCAACTCATAAATTATCATTTCCAAATTGTTGGGCGAAGACAAATCCACTTCCAACTGAAAATAAAAGAAATATTTAACAAATGAATTTGTCGAGTGATGCAAAGGCGATCCAAGTGCAATCACCTCGGAGGAAGAGAGTAAAACATGGCCTTGGCTAGAGCACCTGCGAAACATCACAAAGGCACACACCTGGAGAGATTACCAGGTCCTCAGAGGGATGTAACAAGATACACGAAGAACATGCCATAAATACTGAATATAAATTATGTCATAACGTCATAAAGTAAAAGCAAAGTATCCCAGCTAAAATACGGCCAAATATCCCACCATCGAAATAGTAGACTACCCCTACAACCAAACAAGGACAAGGGGTAGCGCACTATTCCACAATATGACATTGTCCCGTGCCATGACTAGAACGAAGTGTGACATGACATTAACTAAGGTCACCTAACCAATCTAGTATGCAATTTAGATGACATCTCGATGTATGGGCAGGTGTAGGTTGACTCCCCCAAGACTAACTTACAACTCACAACACACACGTTAAGTAACAATACTATCAACCGGCATAACTCGAGGCTAGCGGCCTACGTGACCCATCAGTCCACATAGCTCAAGGCTAGTGTCCGTTGCGACATGACTACCGTAATACGTAGTTACTACAGCTTTTGGATTTGGGTAGCCCATATATCTAATTGTCTTCACCCTCCCAAGGGTCACAGTCAAAAGGTAGTCTGCTAAGACTAGGTCCACATGCATATTAAAATACAAGCAAGAAAAATAATTGAAAGCAAAATAAATTAACTATAATCAGCAAGTCATGGATCCAACTTAAAATAAACAGGAAATAAATATGCAGTAATCAAATAAAGAACATGCAACTGATTATAAACAATAATAAGGCAAGGTATCTTGTCTGGTATGACTCCTCGTGAGGTGCGATGTTCTGAAGAGTCCCAGTTTGTCCAATAGCCATGGCTGTTGCGAAGGGGACAAAATTCATGAGAAAATAGGAAAGCACGATTTTAGTCATGATTGACGATGTTAATCGGAGAGCGTTTGAGCAAAAAGTACATATACTATTTTAGAAAACATTTATGATATTTGAAAGTAGATTTTTATTAGACTAAATATAACTACAAAAATCGAATGGAAGTTGTTTTAACAGAAAACTCTAATTTCATATATTTTATAGATAAAAAACTATATCTTGTTAGTAAAAAATAATTTAGATAAATATTAATTATTTGGAAAATTATTTATGGTTTTAAAACCAATTTTTGAAATAGGCCAAGCCAAATATAATATCTATACTAAACTGTGTATACATATTTTACAAGAAAATTTTGAAAAGATTATAATAACTAATGATAATCATGATAAAATATAAACGATCATAATAATTAAGACAAATAGTAATATAAATAATATTGATACTATTTGTAATAATATCTAGACTTAATTGCACTTTGATACCCTCAACTAATTCGGTTTTTCAACTTAATACCCTAAACTTTTTTACTCAACAACTTAATACCTCAATTATTATTATTTTTCAACTTCATACCAAAACTTTTACAAATCCTGAAAATGCCATTATCCCTTCCCTCGGTGCTTTACTAGCGAAAAACAACGATGCAGGGCATGAGCAAGCTATATATTACCTCAGCAGAATGATGATGGGGCCGGAGCATCGATATACTGTCGTAGAAAAAGAGTGCCTTGCTCTGGTTTTCGCCATTCAGAAGATGCGACACTACGTCACGGGACAAACCATCCATGTCATATCAAGAGTCAATCCCTTCAGGGTCCTTATGACCAAGCCAGGTGCACTCAGCTCTCGCCTCGCTACCTGGGCAATTTTATTGTCTCCCTACCACATGATCTTCGTCCCGCAGAAGGCTGTTAAAGGTCAAGCTCTGGCAGACTTTTTAGCAGCTCATCCAGGATCGGAGTCAACCAGAATAGACGAAGGGATTCTAGATGAGGTCGCCAATTCAAATATGGCCTCTCATGATGCCGTGTGGCGAATGTTCTTCGACGGTGCTTCCAGAATGGGGCCCAAGGGCAACATCGTCGTTGGAGTCGGAGTGGTGCTGATTTCTCCCTCCGGGCTGGTGTTCAATCGGGCCTACTCCCTCACGGAGTCCTGTTCAAACAATGTGGCCGAGTACAACGCTTTGGTCATTGGCCTCCGACTTGCCAAGGAGCTGGGGGTAGAATATCTTGAAGCATACTGCGATTCGCAGTTAATCGTCAATCAAATTCGGGGTTCATACGAAGTACATCATGAAGACATGATCCCCTATTACCAAATAGCGATTGACATCATCTCATCCTTAGAAGGGTTCTTCATAGAACACGTTCCCAGGCTCCAGAACATTGAAGCCGACGCCCTAGCAGGCCTTGCCGCGTCCTTAGCAGTTCTAAATCATGCTCACCACTTGGTCGACATCATAGGCCGTGAGTTGGTCTGTCCTAGGAATAATGTTCAATGTGTTGAGAGTTACTCCGTGCTGACAGTCGACGAAGCACCAGACTGGAGACAACCATTCATTGACTTCGTAGTCTACGACATCCTGCCAGAGAATTCGAAGGAAGCCACTTCTATCATAAGACGTTCCCTCAGATTCTTCTACGATACAGAGACGAAAATACTATATCGGCGATCATACGACGGATTACTGCTTCGATGTCTGACAAATACAGAAGCCAAAGAAGCTGTGCGTGAAGCTCATGATAGCATCTGTGGGGCCCATCAGCCTGGCCCGAAACTACAGGATCGCCTTCGTCGAATGGGCTATTACTGGCCCACGATGGTTGCAGATGCAATAGACTATGCACGAAAATGCAAAGCCTGTCAAGTCCACGTAGACTTCATTCACCAACCATCCGAGTTTCTACATCCGACGGTGGCATCCAGGCCATTCGAAGTAAGGGAAATAGACATCATTGGTCCGATCACTCCACCTTCGTCCAGAGGACATCGCTTCATACTCGCAATCACAGATTACTTCTCCAAATGGGCGGAGGCTATTCCGTTGGCAGAAGTCAAGACTTCAAACGTGATCAGCTTCCTCAAGCATCACGTCATTTACCGCTTTGGACTGCCACGAAGGATCATCCATGATAATGGTCCGTAGTTCATAAGCCACGCTTTCTATCGGTTTTGCGACAAATACCGAATCCAGAATATTGCTTCAATACCATACAACTCGACGGCTAATGGTCTGGCTGAAGCATTCAACAAAACAATCATCAAGCTGCTCAAGAAATTCGTGTCTTCCAACAAACGCGACTGGAATGAGAAGCTCGACGAGTGCTTATGGGCGTACCGTACTACAGTACGAACTGCCATCGGGAACACACCATTCTCTCCGGTATATGGGAGTGAGGCAGTTCTCCCACTGGAGACTCAAATCCCCTCACTCCGTGTCGCTCTCACCTATCGGTTGACAACAGATGATAATCACCATCGCCGACTGCAAGAGTTGGAGGCCCTAGACTAGAAGCGCCTGTTAGCTCAACAACGAATTGAGCTGTACCAAGCCCGAATCTCCGGAGTTTTCAACAAGAAGGTTAAAATCAGAACGTTTCAAGTGGGCAATCTTGTTTTGGCAGTTCGAAGGCCGATGGTTATGACTCACAAAACCGCCGACAAGTTCCAGCCAAAATGGGAAGGCCCGTTCATTATCGAGACTGTATTCTCCAATGGAGCTTACCGCCTCGTAAAACAAAACAGAGACTTGCTCATGTTGCCCATCAACGGTAAGTTCCTGAAGAAGTATTATGTCTGAAACGACATTCACCCTCAAAATATCTCCGATTGTTGAGTTATGTACCCTTTGGTACCGCTGAACTCACATTCATTCTGCTTTCGAATTTTCCAGATTGTCGAGTTATGTACCCTATGGTACCACTGAACCCACATTCTGCCTCCACATCCTCCAGATTGGCGAGTCACGTACTCACAGGTACCGCTGAACTCACACTCTGGTCACTCTAGATAAATCTGAGTCATGTACCCTCTGGTACCGCTGAACTCACACTCCAAATCCAAATCTTCCAGATTGTCGAGTTATGTACCTGCAGGTACCGTTGAACTCACACTCTGGATAAATCTATATCGCATCTTTTGGGGAGTAAGTCACGTATGATCATACCTCTGAACTTTCTTCCTAAAAGGAGCTCCTTCATTATGATCCACTATCCGCACTTCCAGTGCACAAAAAGGGTAACAGATCCACAAATTTTCCAAAACAACCATGTCGATGTTACCTCTGAGTTGTTTCACTTCTATCAAAAACAAATCGCCCCCTCACATAGAACTTCTACGTCCTCATTACCTCTGAGTTGTTCTATGTACCCTTCATGGAGCCCACTCCTGCCATATCCTCATTACCTCTGAGTGGGAAGGTTCCATCGAAGAAACCCTCATATTTACCACGTCCTCATTACCTCTGAGTAAGTATGTTGGTTTTCTCTCTCGTCTTATTATCCGTATCCAGAACCAGGGTACGCCAAGGATAATAGGTCCACAGAAAAGTCTCTCAAAGAATAGAGCGAATGTATTCTGTTCATTCAAAATCAGTTACATTCACATGACTACATCTCATGAGCAAGCCAGAAAAGTTCTCTATCATTTCATTCAGACAAGAAGTAAGAAGATTACATTGATGTCCAAAAGAAGCAAAACACAAAAAGACAGACAGAGATATCAAGACAAAAGACGGACACGAATCCTAGTTGCGGGGGCGCATATACCAATCCCTCAACCATTTTTCATATGAAGGATCTACTTGAGAAAAATCCTTGTCCGGAGCAGGAGGGTCAGAACTCCCAAAACTACCGCCGTCAGACTGGGGCTCCTCCTTCACAGCAACTTCAATAGGCGCCAGCTCTCCTTGCTGTTCCTCCGTTTTTGGTATTACCTCCTCCATAACGAGCGATGACTCTTGTTTGAAAGGAGGCAGCATCTCTTCCTTCACAATGATCTCAGCCTTCGGCAGGGATGCTGCAAGAAGCAAAGATAAAAAGAAACAAAGTTAGAAGATGGCCAGAGCCTTATGCGGCCCAATCCAGACGAGCTTATGCGGTCCTGTTTAAGGAGGCTTCATGCGTTTCAATTCTGAGAGACCTATACGGCTCTGTACGACGGGTCATTATGCGGTTCAGTTTGTGAAGTGCCTGTGCGACCACTAGACAAACCCCCATGCGGCTCGGACGTAGGACATACATGTGGCCCATACAATTTGAACAGTTCGATGAAGATGAGGGACGCATTAAAGGCTTGTGCATAAAGCATGCAACGGAGCCGTCTTTTTGTTAGGGTTTCGAAGTATACGATATTCCCAAACCCTTACCAGCAATGATGGGGTGAACGTCGGGGTGAACTTCAGGCGCCGCGGCTGATGAAGAAGCCACTCCCTTACCCTTCGCCTTGGCTTTGGAAGACTTGGGGGCCATTGTTAATTGATGAGCGGAGAAGGAAGACGAAGACAGCAACTTAGGACAAGAAGAGTTGAAGACGAGAGAAAGTAAAGAAGTCTCTCCGTTCCATAATCCCCCTTATTTATAGGCAGACAAAAGGGGGGGCTCATGAACCGACGGACGCTTCGATCCGCGTGCTACATAAAAACAAAATCGACTCATCGGTCATCGAGAAAAATCCGGATATTTAAAACCGACCCTTGGGATCCTGCCCCAAAAGGCGACTTTAAATCCAAAGCAAATCAAGAGCAATTAATAAGACGCACACGTGGCAGGAGACGCACACGTGGCAGATAGCCTATGCGGCCAGACAGTCCATACGACTAGGAAGTCCATACGGCTAGGAAGTCCATGCGGTCAGAATATCCTCTGCGGCCAGACGAGCTTATATATAGCCATGCTTCTTATTCAAAGTATTTCAATTTTGCAAATTGAAAACTTTGAAGGGGGTCTTGTAGAAGCATGGAAAAAGACAAGTAAAGTCCGTGCGGCTCAAAACAGAAGGAGCCTCATGCGGCTCCTAAGTCCTTCAGGATCCCATGCGGCTCACAAACAGAAGGAGCCTCATGCGGCTCCAAAAGTCCTTCATGCGGCTCGGATGGCTCCATGCCACGTGGCCTCACACTGTCCGATCCGACAACTGGCCATAAAATAGCAGCTTGAATTAATTACTCTGACGGAAGCCCTGACAATGACAGCTCTGACAAATGACAGCTCTGACATAAAAGTCGAAATGATGACTCTGACATGATGGCGTGTTCCTAGAGAAAAGAAAAAAATCTTTTATAGCTGGCATGATCCGTCAAGTCCAAAGCTTCCTATTCGGCTGTCATTCCTATGCGGCTGCCACTCCTATGCGGATGTCATTCCTATGCGGTTGCCCCCTTCATGCGGCTGCCCCCTTCATGTGGCTGACCTCGTCATGCGGCTGCCATCTTCATGCGGCTGCCCCCTTCATGCGGCTGTCACCTTCATGCGGCTGCTACCTTCATGCGGCTAAGAGTGTGGAGGCCACCCATATGCGGTTCATTTAGAGACCGCATTCATGCGGCTCTGTCAGGACGTCCCACTCACGACAGTTAAGACACGTGGCAGTTCTCATTACAGTTGATACACGTGGCGATCCTCATGACAGTTGAGATACGTGGATGTCTTATCCCCTCGGAGTTATGGCTGCTCGTAAATCATAACAACCAGATTTAGTGCAATCACCATTATTACTCAGATCAAATCAGATTTGTTGTAGTTAAGCAAATTTGAACACGTGGCGGGAGATCCGAGCTTGTCATGACAAATTATGAAGATTTATTGCAATCATCATTAATTGCCCATACAGATTTGGCACAATCAAGAATTAACTACCCAGATGTAATACAATCAAGATTAATGGTCCAAATGATTGGCCGCCAACTTTTCAAGGGGGGAATCATTGTAAACCCTAATGATCACATCTCCACTCCTATAAATAGCAAGGTGCCATTCCCTTGCAAACCCTGGAGAATTTGGAAGAAAAAGAGAAGGAGAATTCCAGAGAGAAAGAGACTCTCCCTAGCCGGCTGGACACACAGAGAGACAAAGGCACGCGTGCAGAAGAGTCTTTCCACACATCCCGAGAGCATTTCTTCATCAGAGTCAAGGCTACATCCGATCGTCCAAGAAGTACGGCAGAGCTGCCGTCGCTCTCCCGAGCCTCTATCGTCACCCTCCAAAATCAAAAATAAACAATCGTAATTAGATTGTTGTACCTAGGTTTTCATTCCTAGGCTTTCTTTGTACGAGCGAGTTTGTATTGTGAGTCTAAGGTCAGTCCTCCTATAAAATTGTTCTATACTTTTACAATCAATGGCAAACACTAAGAAGAGAGAAGCTATCTCCACATCCACACTCCTGCGTACAGCTTTCCTATGCGTACGAAAGGAATGCAGGAGTGGAGACCTCAACAACTCTCCACAAATATAAAGTGAGGGAGGGGTCTGCGATGAAGAGCATGTCTAAATCAAGGCACAACTGTACCCAGATCACCATCAAATGTTCTGTTGCCAAACAGCCGCTTCACCGCCAAAGAGGCGGTCCGTCTTCCAAAGACTGCGACCATTGGCGTCTAATAAAGAAGAAGATGAACTTTGTATTCCTTTATGCAATACGATGCATGGTTCTCCATCTCTCAAGAAGCTTTCCAAGAATCCTCCTGTGTCGACCAACAAGCCCAAAAACTGGCCTGGGGGTAGCAAGATAGCATTGCCCAGTACAGGTGTGTTCCAAGACACGCGCTCCAAATCTGGATCCTTGGCACAAGTAGATGACGCTGTAGACGCAACATTAGTTCGGGGGTAGCCAATCCTCCACCATTTATGACAATTTTGCCTTCCAATCCAATGAGGGACTTATCATACAGATACCTCCGCAGGCGCAGGTAGCCAAAAAAGCTGGGGGTAGCCATTATAATGAGTCTGAGGATGATTACAATCTACTGATTTATCCTCAAGATGACGGGACTCAGATGTTTGAGCCAGAGAGCGAAAGATCCACCATCCCTTCTACCCATCCGTACATGATGTCTATGTTCATGGCCGAAGGCGACAACGTGGACAACAGTAAAGGATTCAGTCAACAGAAACGTATAGAAGTCCTTGAGATGGGCCTAAATACGTTGAACGATACTATGAAGTCCTTGGCTTCCATCGTCTTGGAGATCAAGGAGAAATTGACACCCACTGTCTCCGCTCCTACGAACCAAGACCCAGGGACTAATGGCGGTTCCAATGCGCCTCACATCCTGAGCCAAGCAGCGCACCATCATCTACTCCATCATCAACTGGACCTGCAATGTCGAGTGATGTACGGCAGGCCCTCAAATTGTACGCTCGCCACGATGCCAGAGAAAAACAAGAATTACTCTAAAAGATGGAGATTTGGCAACCATATCCTGCCGAATGGGATAATGTGATATATCCTCCAAAATACAATCTACAGGCATTCATGCCGTTTGATGTGAAGGAGTCTCCCCGTCGAAACTTGAGGTACTTCGTCTCATTAACAGGGTATCTACCAAAAGACGACGCTCCCCTTACCAACATATTCGTAGGAGCACTACAGGGAGTGGCCTACGAATGGTTTTGTAGCCTCCCGAACAACTTTATTTCATCGTTCAAAGACTTGAAGCGCATATTCCTCAATCGATTCTATGGAAGGAGAATGGACATGACAATATCGACTCTCATGGACATCGTCCAGAAGGAGAAAGAACCTGTATGCGCATACATTGAGTGCTTCTGCCAGGCCGCTCTGAGATTACGCCCTGGTATACCAGAGCCCATGCTTATAGACTCCTGCTGTAAAAACATGCTTTCCACAATCAAATTGTGGCACAGTGCTCCTTGTATAGACTGGACGCCTTTCATTATAGAGGCAGACGTGGGGGAAAGGAAAGATCAAGACTCACAGCTATTGGGACTGAGTTTTCCATCACTCTCAAAGACAAAAGAATGCGCTCATCTAGAAACATTCCCATTTCCAAAGACGGTAAAGGCAAACAAGCCATGACCGTCAACATCTGTAAGGGTTTAGTAACAATGAACCCTTAGCCGGCCGAAGCGCAGAGGCCAAAAGAGACCTACTCCTTCAACGACGAAGACACACTAGAACTCTTCGATTTGCTGACGAAGGGTGGCAAGCTTCAGCTCCCGCCTCCTAAGCATTCCGATGAAGTAGGAAAGGTGGACAATCCAAAATACTACCACTACCACCAGTATGTTCACCATTCGACACGAGACTCCTACGTGTTTAAAAGACAAATCCAATGCCTCATCGACGCCAAGGTTATTTCGCTCGACTACGAAGAAAAGACTATTACTGCCAATATGGTCATTCTCTAGTTTGTAAGTTTTTCGGGACCAGAGGCTCAAGACGACGTAGTCCCCATCCCAAGATCAACGATAGAAGTAGTCAATTTTCCATCGGCCCGTGACAACGCTCAAGGCCTCATCCTATTTACAACGTCGCAAGGTAAAGTGATGTAGATCCACCATGATCTCGTCCCAGACATGATGGTGCCTACAGCGCACTCTGTCAAGGGGAAAAAGTCAAGTCATGTCGTATGGTTTCTACATCAGCTGATGACACTCTGGTTACCACTCGCTCGGCTCACTAGCGAGAAGAAAATCAAGCTTCGAAAGAGGAAACACCTTCCCTTGTTGCGACCACCGCCCCCAATACATCGAAAGCTGGCCCGTCTCAAGCCCCTACCACGAATAAGCAAAGGCAGAAAGAGGTTCGCCTTGACAAACCTCTAAGAAAAGACTCAGTTGTAGGTCCGATCTAGTCCTACAACTTTGACATATTAGCGCAGCTTGCCAATACTCCGGCTCGACTGTCACTCTTTGAGCTCCTGTCTCTCCAAAGAGACTCGAGATGCCCTCAACGGAACTTTGCAGAATGTTGACTCCTTCCTCACCCAGGTGAAATCGCCCAAGGAAGACCCTGTTGTATGCCTATATTATCACAGTGTGGTCGAGGTAATTCCTAACATCACCTTCACCCAGCAGGACTTGTTGCTGAAGAACAACCAGCACAATAGGCCCCTGTACTACACAGGGTATGTTGATACCATTAAGGTCGATCCTATCCACATCGACTATGGATCTTCTTTTAGTATCATCCCTCGGAGTTTACTCCAAGCTTTGGGGATCCCAATGCATCGACTAACTGCATCAGGCACTACAATCAGCGGCTTTAACGCTGGAAAAAGTGAGCCCCTAGACAAGATTCACCTAAAATGCCAAATAGATGATCTCCAGACTGATGTAACCTGCTATATCATTGATGCCGATATAAACTACAATATGCTATTGGGACAACCATGGATTCATGAGTACATGATCGTGCCCTCCACTCTCCATCAATGCATGAAGTATGTGGCCAACGACGGGACCATCAAAACCGAGTTCGCTAACATTGACCCATTCTGAGGACTCAAAACATACTGTACAGATGCTGAGCTTTACAAGTCAGTCCCATGGGATGATGATACCAATGATGCGATGATGAGGCAGATACTATATCAGAAAGTGCAGCTGTCACAGAAAAACTATTGAGGGTTCGATTGAAGGGAAAATTTCCCAAAACATCAGCTCTTCTCATCATTAAGCTTCGAGGCAAGGCTCCGGCTCGGTCACCTTCGACAATATCAGCCGTTAGCCAGGAGCCTATACAAATAAGGCTTTCCCGGAAGGCCCCAAGGCCAACTCTAAAGTCGTATGAACCTACGACTACACCTCCCTTGGTAGTCAAGTTGAAGGGAAAACCTCCTCCACCTTCTACCGTAACAACCATAGTGCTCACAGATGAAGAGTTGGTAGACTACGTGTGTGCCATAATAAGGCGCACTCTTTAGATGATGTAATCCCTCGGAATAAAATTTTGTATTTCACTATTGAATTACTCTTGTGCGCATTAGACAACGCCCTATATATGTTACAAACACAAGTGACAACCACTAGTCTCCTAAGCTGAGTTGTCCCTCCTCATGGTGCCCACTTCATGGTTCCATCAAGGAAGAAGGAGGAGGAACCCATCATCTATGGTCGATTGGAACATCCTCAGCAGCTTGCTCCGACAGAACCAGAACCCGATAACGGCAAGATGCTACTCTACCATTACACTACTCAAGTCAAATACCTTATCCAGAAGACGGGCTACGACTTGAACAACAACAAAGGGCTGAACTATGGCAAAGGCTGAAGTCTTTCCTTACGACTTTGTGCTCCAACGAGAAAGTTCCAAAATTACTGCCAATGTACTCATCGGGGTTGAGTTATGTTACACCCACAACAATTTCGGAGAGTTCAGAGCTGGAGGTCTTGATGCATTCACACTCTTTCGACTCCTCAACCTGGGACTCTGTACCAGTATCGGCTAAGCCTTCAAAAAGATATTATCCGTCAATATGGTCTCTACAGATCCCACAGTCGAGGATGAAGACCAAATACTTGAATTCTTTGAAGATGGACCTGGGCTCAACATCTGGGATCCCAGTAGAAATGGTGTCTCGAACAACGCAAACCTTCTACTAAAGATGAAGTCGTCCAAGTCGAGATAGGAGAGAAGGCTGCCCCAAAACCCATCTTCATCTGTAAAAGCTTCACGAAAGAAGACAAGAAATCTCTGATACAGCTTATCTGAGAATACATCATTGTCTTTACTTGGAGGTATGAGGACATGCTTGGTTTAGACCCATAAGTCATCATACACCGTCTCAATATCTTACTCGACACTAAAACGGGCAAGCAACAACAACGTCATTTCTTCCCCAACGTCATGGATGTTATTGAAAAAGAAGTCGACAAACTCATGGAGAGTGGCTTCATTCACAAATAGTAACACCGGGATTGGGTGGCCAATATTGTCCCAGTCACTAAGAAGAACGAAAAAATTTGGGTCTGTATAGACTTCAGGGATCTTTACTCGACCTGCCCAAAAGACGAGTTTTTCCTCCCAATCACCGACGTGATGATTAACAATATGTGTGGCTTCGAGCGCATGTTCTTCATGAATGGTTTCTCAGGGTACAACCAGATCAAAATATTCCCCAAAGACGAGAAGAATACTTTATTCCAGACTCTAAAAGTGGTATACAGTTACACAGTGATGCCCTTCGGTTGAAGAATGCGGGAGCAACATACTAGCGGGCTATGTGCACCATATTCCGTAAACACCTTCAAAAGACTGTAGAATGTACAGTGATGCCCTTCGGTTGAAGAATATGGAAGCAACATACCAGCGGACTATAAGCACCATATTCTGTAAACACCTTCGAAAGACGGTAGAATGTTACGTTGATGATATTGTCGTCAAGAGCAAAAAGAAATCCAGTTATTTTGATGACCTAAGGACGGCATTCGACTAAATGCGGACACATTGACTAAAGATTAACCCAACCAAGTCTTTCCTGGGAGTCTCCAGTAGCAAGTTCCTAGGCTTTATTGTCGCAGCCGAGGGTATTTATATTGACCCTGAGAAGGCTAAGGCAATCTTGGATATGGCTCCTCCGAAGAATCTCCGTAAGCTTCGAGCCCTACAAGGACGCCTGGCATACATCGGAAGATTCATAGCCAATATCTCTGGTCGATGTCAACCCTTCACCAAACTGATAAAGAAAGGGATTTCTTATGTATGGACCGAAGAATGCCTGTGCAAGTTCGAGGACTTCAAGAAGTACCTCACTTGTCCTCCAGTACTAGTAGCACCGGTCATGGGGAGGCCCTTCCAGCTATACGTCCGAGCTATGGACCATTCTTTCGATGCTTTGCTAGCCCAGAAAAGCAATAAAGGCCACGAACAGGCGATCTACTATCTCAGTAGGACCATGATTGGGGCCGAGCATCGGTATAATCCTGTAGAGAAGGAGTGTCTTGCTCTACTCTTCGCCATCCGGAAGACACAACATTATATGGTCGGACAGACATTCCATGTCATCTCTCGAGTCAACCCCCTCAGGGTCCTCATGACCAAGCTCGAGGCCTTAAACTCGTGACTGGCCACATGGGCAATACTTTTGACATTTTATGACATAGTATTTGTCCCACAAAAGCCAGTCAAAGGTCAAGCATTGGCCGACTTCTTGGCGGCACATTATGTGCCAGAGACATCGAAGCTCTATGACGACATTCCTGATGAAGTCTTAGAGTCTAATGCCATCTCAGATAACTCGGTTTGGTATATGTTCTTTGATGGCGCTTCAAGAAAAGGATCCAAAGACGAGATCATCGCAAGGGTTGGAGTCATTCTCATCACCCACGATGGCCTGGTCATCCACCGTGCATATTCTCTCGAGGAGTCATGCACCAATAATGTTGTTGAGTATAATGCTCTTATTATTAGACTCCAGCTGACTAAACAGTTAGGTGTTGACTGCATCGAGGCCTATGACGACTCAAAACTGATCATTAAACAGGTTCGAGGATAATACGAGATGCTTCATGAAGATCTGGTTCCTTACCACCAGGCAACAATCGATATCATTTCCATATTCATAAGGTTCTTTATAGAACATGTACCTCGACTACTAAACTTGGCCGACGCACTCGCTGGCCTCGCAGCTTCTCTGGCAGCTCCTGTTGGAACCCAATATACTATCACGGTAATAGGTCGAGAGCTAGTTTGCCCAAAGAACAATCTACATACATGTCTGAGTTACTCTGTACAAACAGACACTAATGTTGACATTCTGGATTGGCGATTCCCATTTATAGACTACATAGTCTATAAAATCCTACCTGAAGACCGAAGGAAGCTACTTCTGTCAAGAGACGCTCTCTCCGGTTCTTTTATGACATAGCTACCAAGATGTTGTATCGTCGTTCATACGATGGACTTCTCCTGCGATGTTTATCTAAGACAGAAGCACAAGAGGCACTTCGAGAGGCACACGATGGCACCTGCGGAGCCCATCAGCTTGGTCCTAATTTATAGGATCGACTACGTCGCATGGGCTACTACTGGCCCACTATGATGGCAGAGGCCATTGATTATGCAAAGAAGTTCTGGGTATGTCAGTTGCATGATGACTTCATCCACTGACCTTTAGAGTTCCTATAACCTACAGCGGCCGCCTGACCATTTAAAGCATAGGGAATGGATATTATCGGGACGATCAGTCTACCATCCTCCAAAGGACACCAGTTTATACTCACCATCACCGACTACTTTTTTAAGTATGCAGAAGCAGTACCTCTGGCCGAGGTAAAAACCTTAAATGTGATCAGCTTTTCAAGCATCACGTCATATACCACTTCGAGGTTCCCAGAACGATTATCTACGACAACGATCCTCAGTTTGTAAGCCACACATTCCATCAGTTCTGCAATAAAAACCGAATACAAAATGTGGCATCAACAGCTTACAATCCTGCAGCGAACAGAATAGCTGAAGTATTTAACAAGACTATCGTCAAGTTGCTCAAGAAAGTCGTTTCCTCTAATAAGCGCGACTGGAATGACAAGCTCGATAAATTCTTGTGGGCTTACCGTACAACTGTTCGGACAACCACTGGCAATACACAATTCTTTCTAGTTTATGAAAGCAAGGCAGTGCTTCTCCTGGAGATCCAGATCCCGTCTCTACGGGTTGTCATAACCAACCAGCTGACTGACGAAGACAATCAACACCGACGGGTATAGGAGTTAGAGACATTGGATGAAAAACGTCTGATAGCTCAACAACGAATCGAGCTTTACCAAGCTCAGATTTTCGGGGCCTTCAACAAAAAGGTCCGAGAAAGAACATTCCAAGTGGATGACCTCGTCTTATCAGTTCGAAGACCAATGATGACTCATAAGACAGCTGGAGAGTTCGAACCCAAGTGGAAAGGACCGTTCGTCATAGAGACGGTCTACTCCAATAGGGCCTACCGACTGGCCAAACCTAACAGTGACTTGCTAATGATGCCAGTCAATGGAAAGTTCCTAAAGAAATACTTTGTCTGAACTTCAAATATGCATAGGCTCTGACATCCCCCTAGAAAATCTCTCACGTCCATACTTCCTCTGAACGGTTATTCTACACCCTAATGAAGTTCACGTCTACCACGTACATATTACCTCTGAGTAGTCGTCCCTTCCATGATAACCATGTGTTGTTACAACTATCGAGAAAATCTTTCACGTCCATACTAACTATGAATTGTTATTCTACACCCTAGTGAAGATTGTGCCTACCATGTCCATAACAATTCTGAATAGACATCTCTTCCATGATAATACCCCGTGTTTGCCATAATTATCTATAAAACCTTTCAAGTTCATACTACCTTTGAATCATTCTATATACCCGTAGAGTTTATCCTTGTCATGTCCATATTACCTCTGAGTAAGGAAGATCCTACCACCAAAAATTCCGTATTTACCATGTCCATATTACCTTTGAGTAAAATACCCTATACCCAGCGGAGTTATTCCGTTACCTTATGTTATACTACCTCTGAGGGAATTCTCAGTCTTGTACAAGAAAGTATACAATAAAAAGACAAGCAGAGAAGCAAAACCAAATTTTTAATTATAGAATGGAAATGTTTTCTTTCTTTGGCCATAAAAGAGTCTCTCAAAAAGCAAGTGACAGAAAGATAAAAAGGAGGTCAAAACTGCGAAGGCCGATGCAAAAGTTCTTCTAGTCGACCACTCAAAAGAGCAATTTGGGGGCCAACCAATGCTTGGGCTTGACGCTCGGCCTCCTGACGTCGAGTAGCTTCATCATCAACATGGGATAGGTTTTGGCGCACAAGAGCCAGTTCTACCTAGCGCAGGCCGATACTTTCCTTCTCCCGGGTCAGGGTTACGGACCGTTGCCAAAGTACCTCCTGTTGGTCCTTGGACTTATCCAACTCACTCTCAGCAAGGGCCAAAGTCACTTCTAGCTTTCGGATATGCTCCCGGAGGGCTTCATACTGTTTTTTTGAGGCTGCGTGATGCCAGACCTGAGCCTCTTCGGCGTCGATCACTTCTTCAATTTTGGCCTCGATTTCGGCAAGTCTGTCAGTCAAGGCCCGATATTTATGCTCATGCTGGGATGCTTCAGAAGCCATTTTCTCTAGCTTCGTAGTAGCTTAGGCCAGAAGACCATGCTCAAGATTTTGAAGCTCCGAGGCGACACCTTCCAAATCTGCCAGCAGATCATCTATCGCATCCGCCTTCGCCTCACATTCTGGATAGTCGATTAAGGCCACCAATTGGGCCCCCAATATAGATCAAGCCCGTCTAAGTAATTGGCTGCCCCGCAAGACACCCTCTATGACGCGGATCAAAGCTTGACAAATGGTGCCCAGAATGAGATTGATATAGTATGTACTGTCAGCCAAACTCGTCGGGGTCTCCGGAGATGACGCAGTAGAAGGTCCTGGGGTGGCAACGGCAGCCAACATACGTCTAGGTATGGCAGTTAAAACAGGTGTTGCCGTGACTATAACAAAAGCCATCGGCCGTACAGCCAACACAGTCTGAGGTATAGCTGGTGCTTCAATAGGCTCCCTCGTTGGTGCTTCAACCACCTCCACAACTAAAGCCATATGAACCGGAGTATAAGCAACCTCAATGACTATTTTCTTAATGGTCGGCATGACAAACTCCTCAGTTGTTTTCTTAACCGTAACTTTGCAACTGGCTCATCAACAATCTTCTCGACCGATTCTTCCATAGTCCCCTTGGTTGGACTCCTGGTAGTTACGTCGGCAGGCTCATCAGCAGTACTATCGACCATTGTCTCAATGACCACCTCGGTTGGAACCTTAGTTATCGGTTCATTAGCAGCTGCGTTGACTTATTCTACATTGGTCTCCTCGGTCGTCTCTCTAAGGACCATATCAGCCAACTCCTCAATCGCCTCCTCAACGACTTTCACAATGACCTCGTCAACCAGTTGTTCGACAATCATTCTTATCGGCCCTTCAACAGTTCGGCAGGCCAATGCTTTGACAGCCTTCATCGTCAACCCTTCCAAGGGATCTTCGACCAGCCGATGAGACGAGTCCCCGAAATTTGCCGAAGGCAGCTCCTCAGCCGGAAGATCTTTCTTGTCTTCCGGCGCATCGAGATTATCCTCAACCCTTCTTTCGACATGGAGATGAAGTACGGTGGAAAGATTCTGGGTAATATCTTCAGCATCCATGTCCACTTGGCCCATCATGGGTACAGACTCTGGAATTTCGTCCTTGGCTGCCACCACGCCGACCTCAGGAACCTCCATAGGCTTGTCCTTAATCGGGCCCGTGAAAGTTTCCTGCTGGAGCGAAGCCAATGACTTCGAAGAGCCTCGAGTCTCATATTCGAAGGAAGCAGGAGGAGAGACACCTTTCGGGTCAAAAGTTTTATCAGCTGTAGTCTCCCCTTCGGTCGTTACGTCTCGGGACACCTCTGGGGTAGGTTCCTCAGGAAGATCCATGAGTCTTTCAGACTATGTGGGCCCCGCCTACACAAGCAAAGCAACGATAAACAGAAAGTACAAAATGAAACCCCGAAAAGAAAATACTAAGTCTTACCCGTAAAGAAGATCCAATGGGTAGGGCACTCGGTTCCAATAAAGGCTGTTAAGAGGGTCCACCCCGCAGAGGCACATCTATTCTTGTTCTTTTAACATGAGGAGGGCTCACCCCTGAAGAAAACTGATGCTTCCAAGGGTTACTCAGGAGTACTTCCTTCTTTGATCTCCCCTTCCGCGATGGGCTGGAGCCATCGGTGGATCTTCTCTTCGATAATGCGGGCTCTTGGAGACGCTTTGAAGCCAATTAAGGATTCTTGAACTCGTCCCCTCGAGCAAACTTTGCTCCCTATCGTACTCCGGTGAGAAGTTGTTCACAATACAGTAGAACTTCACAGCGGAATACAAGATATTAGTTTCCTCATGCATAGAGGGGATCGTAAATTTTGCTCCAGTACCACTGGCATTATAATAACACCATGCCCTGGTGCCATCCAGTAGACTCTCTTCATAACCAAGACAGGAGCTTGGATTGTCCATCATGGTCTGACTATAGCCAAACTGACGGGCGAATCGGCTCGACAAATAAGGCTCGAAGTACACCCGATTTTGGTTTTGATATACCAAATGGAAAAGACGGATGGACTGAACCAGTAGAAGGCACTAGATCACTATCCACTAACTCATCATTTACAAGAAAACCCTTGTATGTAGGCAAAACTTTGTTGAAAGCATATCCGTCTAAACGGCCCAACACAAACCTACAGACGGGGACCTCCTGATGGAGCCATTTCGTGCGATGATAGTTACGCAGTGTCGCATCCCCTTCCTCGTAACCCTCAAGAGTGCTGGAGACTACCAAACGATGGTGGTGTAAATCCAACCAACCCATCAAGTAGTGGTAAGGTAGTCCATTAACCCAAGGAAACTTATCGTTCCCTCTGCGGCACTCTATTATCCTCTTGAAGAACTCCTGCAAACCGTGTAGGATATCATATACCATAGCCGACAGCAGAGCCAAGGAATGTTTGAAGGCCAGTCTCAGTGGGCAGAATAAGTTCCTGACTAATCCGTCTCGTAGGTCCAAAACCTCCTGGAACCACGGCCTTCCATAACCATATCATCAGAAAAGCGGCTATGGTTGCTTTTAAACTTAAAGCAGTCAAATTCTAACAAAATTTATGGTGAACAGTAGAGGTGGGCTTTCCCTCGGCATCCACTGAGGGAGCAGGGATCCCTGCTTTGGGCATCAAATCGTCTACTTCGTCAGCAGTATATGCCCGACGTATAGTAAAATGAACATTCTCCGGCATCGATGGATGCTTTGTGAAGATATAATCCGTCCAGGCCTTGATGTATGGAGGGGCCTTCGTCCTACCCAAGCGTGTGCATACTTGGTGGTGGAAGAGCAATTTTTTATACACGACTATCATCTCGGGACATTTGTTCTCCAGCACTAGAAACTCCTTCTTGTAAGGAATATATTCCTTATATGGCACGTCCCCCACGGAAACTTCAAAATGACATACATCTCATGGGGGGCTAAACCCATCTTTCCACAAGGGGTGAAGAAAGTCCTGATGTGATGATTAAATAGCTCCAACAAAGCTATAAATAGAGGTCGATTGATCTCTATACAATGCTTGGTGGCCTTGATGGCATGATGTAGGCCCGTACCTAGCAAGCCTTTCTTAAACCTGCCCACCACCCATTGGGTTAGTTTTCACTATTCTACCTTAGGATAAATCCAACCTTCGACTCAAAAGATATCCTTCAGATATGTATTGCCTGTGGCCAGAAGCCGATTAGCAAGCCCGAAATGGATGCACCTCCATGGTAAAGTCAATAAGCAGATAACCAAGGAGTATCACCCGCAGCGTACAGAATGGACCATCAGGAGTACTCTTAAAAGAATCCTTCTGATTAGAGTACCCTTCCACTTGAATATGGCCGATCATTAAACTAGCCGACCATGAGTGCTCCATCTAGATAACATTCTATAAGCCGGAAAGTCGTTGATTGTCCACATTAGTGCTGCCCGCATCTGAAATTATATTTTTTGAAGCATCATACGTGTACGCTCCTGTTTCCCATAGCTGCTTCAGCTCATCTATCAACGGCTGTAAGTACACGTTGATGTTCCTCTTCGGGTTGTTCGGACCGGGGATGATAATAGTTAAGAACATATAAGGTGTCTTCATGCACATCCAAGGCGGTAGGTTGTACGGAGTGAGAATTACCGACCAACATGAATATTGGGAGCCTAAAAGACCAAATGGGATGAAACCATCAGAGTAGAGCCCCAACCTTATATTATGCGCATCAGAAGCAAAATTAGGATATGCTCGATCGAAGTGCTTCCATGCTTCTCCATCAGATGGGTGATCCAACACTCCTTTGGTCTGTTGTCGCTTGTGCCAACTCATATTTTTGGCAGTCTTTTTCATCATCAAAAACCACTGCAACCACGGCGTCAACGGCAAGTAGTGCATTGAAGCAGTCGGTCTTCTAGACTTGCCTGCAGCAGTTGGCTTGTAGCGATCAGTACCACAGAATTCGCACACTTCTGCATCCTTGTGATCTTTGTAGTAAAGCATGCATCCATTCTGACAGCAATCGATCTTGTCGTATCCCATCCATAGGGATCTCACCATCCTCTTAAGCGATAGAAGCCTTTCGGTAACTTAGCACCCTCCGACAAGATATCGGTAATCAACTCGAGCACTCTATTGTAGCATTCTTGCGACATATTAAAGTCAGACTTTATGCTCAAGAGCCGAGTGATCACCTCTAATGGTAAATGGTCCCCACAACCAAGGTACAAAGGAGTCCTTGCATTCTCCAGCAACTCTATGAACTTCTCGGCATCGATATTCGGTGCCTCCTCAGCTGCGCCACGATTGTATGGATCGAAACTATGCCCCGCAGCGTCGAAGACCATGTTCACGTACTCGTTGTCGACACCAATTCGGTTGTGGACATTCATATAAGGCTCCACATAAGGCTCAACATAAGGCTCCACATAAGTCTCCACATAAGGCTCCGCTTGGAATGCTAAAGGTACAAGCTCTCCGTATGCGGTCCATTGGTAGTAATTCGGAAGGAAACCCTTTGTGTATAAGTGATATGTCACATCCAATTCTGGTTGAAACTTCATGTTCCGACATTTTGCACACAGGCACTTAATGTCCATGTCGTCCATGGATTGAAGAAACGCCTTCGCAAATTAGAGGAATTGTTCTACTCCGACGATGTATTTATCTTGCACACCGCACCTGTCATCTAGAATGCGGTTGTACATCCATGAACGGTCTAGCAGATACATGGATATAGTCATTTCTAGATATCTATAAATATGAATAAACTTCAAAACTAAAATGAATATACTATATACTACATACATACATATATACTGTGAGCCCCCTAGGGTCCCCACCCCGAGCAGCAGACTCCCCAACCCCACGAGCAGTAAGAAGGTCCTAACCCGACGTACGGCCATGACTCGGGACCATTCCTATGAGTATCGGGATCAAGGAAAATAGACGACGGCATTAACCAGCCAACAAAACTATGTGTCATAAATATCGGCACTATCGGTACGTAGTTTCGAATTTGAGTATCAGATTTTTCAGTGTCGAAAAACAAATAATTATTACTAAATTTTCAGATTTTTCGGCACTATCGGTTCCCCTGACCCAGCCCTCCCCCCCCCCCTCCCGCACCCGTCCCCCCTACACCACCTAACCCTAACTCGAACCCTATCCCTACACCCTCCCCCACCAGCCCCCCCTCTCCTCTCCAGCCCCCCCTCACCCCCCTGCTTCCCTCCCCCACCAACCACCCCTAACCCTAACCCGAACCCTTACCATAACCCTCCCCTCCCCTCCCCACAACCCCCCCCCCCCACCCCCCAGCCGCCCTCACCCCTCCCCCCCGCCCCTCACCCCCCTTCCCCGGCCCCTCACCCCCCCCACACACCCACCCCTAACCCGAACCCTAACCCTCCCCTCCCCCCAGCCCCTCTCTCACCCCCAGCCGCCCTCACCCCCTCCCCCTCCCCACCCCCAGACACCCCCCAACCATTATTCACCCCCAAGCACCCGCACCCCCCCTGCCCCTCCCTCCGAGCCACCAGCACCCCCCAACCACCAACAACAAAAATAGAAAGAGAGAGAGAGAGAGAGAGAGAGAGTGAGTCACGTACTGAAGGAGAGTCGCTAGAGAGAGTGAGAGCGCCGGAGAGAGTGAGAGTGAGAGCGCCGGAGGGAGAGAGTGAGAGAGTAAAATGGATAGGGGGAAATGAATCGGAAGAGAATTTAATTTAGTTAGAATTTAGCGACGTTCTCACTAACGTCGCTAAATTAGTCGCTATTAGCGACGTCGTAGCGATGTTTCGCGACGACTAGCTCATGTAACTAATATACGTCATTGTCACGTCGCTATTTTCGTCGCTAGTAGCGACGGTTATCAACGTTTCACTTATATGTCGCTAATGTCCACAATTTAGCGATATTTTACGAACGTCGCTAAATTTACGTCGTCAATTGAGCAGATTTTAGTAGTGGAATGCATTGTAGCAGTCTATTTTACCATTTTGGATATGTTGTGACTTGTACTGTTCTATTAGGAGCCAGACACCACTTCTCAGGCAGTATTTCATTTCAGATATTCAGGATATCAGGCGAGTACATTCTCTGATCATTTTATATATTGTTAGGATTATATTCCTGCTCTAGATTACTTTACTTGATGCTGTCACGTTGGTAACACAGATTGGTACTATATGGATCCCTTCATGAGATGTTATCCCTCTCGGGAGCATTGGATACTCATGTCTTGTGTGTTTTACTTACATCATGTATCTCATGCTTCTACTATCATGAATCTATCATGAATCTGCTTGTGACTCATGTACTCTGATGAATCACAGAGCCTTCACGAATCTATTTATGAATCACTCATTATGAGTCAGTAGCGTAGTCATGAATCTTAACGTAACTTGACTGGATCCTTGTGTATTGATTGGGAAAATGGGGGAGTAGAACTAAACATGTGAATATTCCAAAGTAGTATAGTCATGAATCAACTCTTTAGTATAGCCATGAATCACCTCCAGCTGTTCACATGTTTATCTTGTACTCTGATTCACTAGTCACTGATAGTTCTCTATTTATAGTAGCTATTTAATTACAGTTCTCTCTTTTATACCATGTTGTTCTTTCAGTTTCATGTATCTTACTCTCTAGCATGTTTATATTCATGTTTATATTTTCTAACCTGTTATGATTTGCGTGAGATGTATTATGCCCGCTCCTGTCCTAGAGGAACTATAGAGCTTGGAGTAGATTACTAGTTTATGGTTCAGTTCTCTTTTAGAACTTGTATTGTAATAAGTGGAGATTTGAGTTGTATTGAGATGTTGTTATTTTAGAAGTTTATTTAAGTTATTCCTTCGAGTTTAGTGTAGACTTCTGTGACATCTTATCGTGCTTAGATTGTGATTGAGTATTATCGTATTTTATCCTTGTCCTCCATTCGGAGTTGAGATGGTGACAGGTTCATTATATAATTGCGTGAGTTGTTGTTGAGATAGTGACCTAGAACAGCGTTCTACCGCCGACACTGCGGCGTAGGCTGGACGTACCCACTTCTCGTGCCCCTACACTGGGTGCGGGTCGTGACATATGGTTGGACCCTTGGGTATGTTATCGAAGTACGTTGGAGTGGGAAGGCGGGGGCCAGGATGTGCAGTCGGTCTCGCAGGAGCGGGTGGCTATCGTCATTCATGAGGGGATATAGCGGACGCAAGGGCATCACCATGTGGTGTAGGAATTTCGTCAGCTACCCATTGATGGAAGCCTCGAAGAAGATATCTGGGTGTGGGGGGACAGTGCTCAAGGTGGTTTTGAATTCAGATCAGTGTACAACCAAATGAGAGTTTTACATGACAAGTCGGAGTATGCTGATATTATTTAGTTGAAAGGTATTGCTAAGAAGATGCAATATTGTATGAATAAACTTCTCATGGGGAGGCTACTGACAAGGGATAGACTTGCTCAGTTTGGGATTCTGATAGGCGACTCTAGTTGTGATATGTGCGGCCTTGTGAATGAGTCTTTGTGCCACCTGTTCTTCGATTGTACGACTATGTGGGAGCTATGTGAGACAAGATATAGACTCAGTACTTCGATGAGTCAAAGGTTCACAGAGCAAGGGGCGATGTAGTTCAAGGAGGCTTGTACCGAATTGTCCTTTGTTGTAAGAAACGTAGAGAGAGAGAGAGAGAGAGAGAGAGAGAGAGAGAGAGAGAGAGGAATAAGCGTATCTTCGAGGGATTATAGACTTCAAATATTGGTATAATACACAATATCGAGTTTGATGTACAAAAGATGGGGTTGGCCAGGGAATCCACCTAAGCATGTGTGAGATGCATGTAATTCAACTTTATAGGAATTACCTTTTTCTTCTTCTTCTTCTTCTTCTTCTTCTTTTATATATATATATATATATATATATATATATATATATATATATATATATATATAAAGCATCCCTAAATGTTTCTGATATAGTACCCATTTGAACTTTTTTTCGACCGTACATACTATATATTAAACAACTCAATTTATCACGAGATTTTGAACTAATCTGTAAAGTCAAAAAGACAAATCCAAGACTGCTATATCGAGGACAATCGAGATGTTTAATATCAAAGATCCTGAATTGGATCTCTGCTTTTAAACATGCCCGAGTCCCCAACAAACTAACCATGCAATTTTGTCACATACCTTTTTTTAAAAGAGATCCTCTTTATTAATTTAAATCATCATGTATAGTTTTGCATCTAGTACAAATTGATTATGCGTACATGCATGAAGGAGGGTGTGACAGCCTTACAAAGTTTGTGGGGATGGTATATAGACATCATTTATCCCAAACAAGAATAAGTTCATCCTCCGTCAAACTAACAGGCTTCATGAGTAATGATAATATGTAGTCCTTCATCTCATGATCTGGGATGCCTAAACCATCTCCCTTGTTGTAAATCGATACCGCCATTCGAGCAAGATTGACACATGCATCAGTAAACGGCCGAGGATGTGAAGAGCAAGACACAAACTCTCGGTTCATCTCCTTCCACGTCTGAAGAATTACATTTGATATGTGTTCACGAGCATCTATCTCTGAAACACCTACTTCTCTCATGTAGCATTGTATAGATGTTGGTGTATCACCCCTCTCTAACTCAGCCTGTATCATTTAAATGCCAATCAATTTTTGTTTTGTTTTCACATTTGCATGATATATATAGATATAGATAATAGCTTACTGATGAAGTTGCCAAATCATTGCAAAGTCTAAATACTGTTGATGATAACTTGACTAGTCTTTGGCAACTCTCCAATAAATCCAATGATCCCTTTCTTTGCTCTTGGCATGAGAGAACTTCAACATGGGACAGTATGAGTGGCCCCGAAGCCGAGATCCAACCATTATTGAGATATTCTGTGAAGGTTGGCATATATTTAGTGTGATGCCATTTCGCCTCCCGTAGAAATGACTTGCACAAATCTGCCCACTGAAAAATTGACCATGCTATTTAGTATGTCTAATATGATTTTAAGTAGTGCACTATAACGTAAAATGGTGATTGGGCATGCACATGTAACATACCATCTTTTAAGGTGGATTATTTTCTAACTGAAAATTAGGTTGCAGTCAAAAATATAGTTCACATATTAGCAATAGTAATTTATTGAAAATATTTTTTTTTACTACAAATAGTAGAGAAAAGAAATTGTAGAATGCAATCCAAGAATAGCTAATGTTTGCATTCCATTACTATATTTACAAGTATCACTTCAATATCTATAACTACATAGAAATATTTTATACTCACAATTATGTGTGAATCTCTATAACATAGCATACATAAAAAAAATAAATATATATATATATGGAATACGGTTATGCTCAATATTTCATCTCTCTCTAAATATGGAATCAAATTCTGTGTGATATTTCATCATGATCTTTCGCCCCATTTAAGCAAGACGGTATGGACAGGATCGAGATTGGAAGAAAGCAAGAATGAAGTGTTGTGGGAATCTAATAGATAGACATTGAATTTTCACAGCAACCCGAAGACATAACGGATTTGCATCAAGGATAGACAATTGTTGAAATGGGAGGAATCAATTATAATTGGACGAGTGGAAATGGACATGTGCATGATGAAAAACCACTGAAATGTTTTTCTCATTCGTCACTATAATTCTGAAATAGTTTGCCTATATTATTTAACTTCCAATTTCAATCAAGAAACAAAACTGATAGTGAATTTGTAGCAATTGAACACAATCAGGAGAAAGAGAACAAAATTTGTATATATGTAATCAAAGAAGAACCTTACCATTTTCTTTAGACGACAAACAATCTCCGATCGGTCGTCCTGTTTAATGTTGTTTGCAATTTCATTAACCGTGTTGCAAATAGTAGAAAAGCAAATCTTCATATATTCTGGTAGGTTTTCTATTTCTTTAGTTTCCCATCTGATAATCATTCCAAAAAATATATATTAGATTCATGCTCTCATTATAGTCAATTCAATATATATATGGAGTTGTACCTATCAATGATTCCAGTAAGAATCTCTAGTTCACCAAATGAACCATGGACATCATAAATGTCATCAAGTATCACTATTAAAGCGCAGATCTTCGGAAGCCATTCTAGACAAGATTTGAATTGTGGCTGAAAAATTACACTCACTGCAACAAAGAAACACTCTAATATCCTGTCTCTTGCAAAGCTCAGACTCTTTCCATGTCTTAGGCTCTTCCACCAACTGTAACATGATAATATATATTACTTAGAACATAAAAAGGAAAAGGAAGTGCCAGAAAGTAGTCAACCTAAATATATAGTGAACACAGTAGGACAATCAGTACAACATATTATTCACTACTAATTATGGAAAAGAATAAGTAGCCCTTCTTTTTGATCCGAAGTATGGGACCATGGAAAACCGGGTCACTTAATGGATAGAATAACAAAACAGAACTGAAAATTTTGCTTGCTCATTTTAAACTATGTAATTTAAGAAAAATAAATAAATAAATATTACCCGTAAACTTAAAAATAAAATAGAAGAGAAAACTAATTACCATATGTTGTTTATAAGCTCCCTCTGGTGTATGTGTTGAACCATGTTGAAATCAAGTTTCGCCAACGAGAGCAATGTGCTGTTCATGCCCTCTTCAATTTTGTACATGTCGATATATCGTCGAACCTGTAGCCTTTGAAGACTCCAATGTGATGGAAGATCCAAGGCATGAGACACTTCCCTTGCAAGAGTCGATGTTGGTGAGTCTAACACCTTCAGATGCCTGACCGTGAATTCTCTCACCTCATCTAGTGTTTTATCCCCATTGAAGGAAAGGTAGGATGCTTGATATAGGCCTAACAATCCTTTCACGTCTTGTGAGAGGCTCTCCGCAAAGCAACCATTATCGTCCTTGAAGTCATTGAAAATCTCTACTTGGCACAACACAATGTATAAAGTTAATTAGAATTAAATTTTGTTAATTTATAGGATATATTTAGTTAATCATTGCATCCATAACCTGGATTGGATATAGGTTAAGTACTAATAGTGGATAATAGTGACCGGGATGAGAGATACAACCTAACATGACACCATGGAACTTAAGTTGTGGCAGACTTGTATAAGAGATAAGGATCATGGTATAACTCTTAGGCTTGATTTAGAATTGCTTATTGTTGCTTGCTTCTGCTTTTTTATCTTTGGAAAGTGGTCCAAAACTGTTTTGTAACAACTACTTATCAAAAAAAAATTTGAAGAATAAGATCAAATATTAGCAGACTTTGTACAGTACTACCAAAAACTACTTTTTGTTATGGAGTTTTGAAAGCAACAACAATTCCAAACCAAGCCTTATTGTAATAGATTGAAGTCTTGTTATGTGAAATAGGTAGCACCTGAATGTGAATAGAAGTCTAAATTTGTCATTAACCTACATTGGGGCCATACTTCGGCGGTCCCAAAGAAAGCAACTTGGAGGAGGGAGATTGAGAGGTGGTTCTTTCAATGGAGGACATTTTGTGCTAGAAAATTATTGCTAGATATTTTCTTTTATTTTTATTTTTTAAATATAACTATAGAATTAAATTTATATCGTCCCTTTCACTTTCTTTTCAGAATAACTAATCAACTATGAAGCCTTCTTTAAGACTTGGTTTCATGTCTAGTTATTCCAATTTTTTATGTAATCAAACTTCCAACAAATGATCTAGTAACCTGCTATCATATTATTCCAGTATCCCATGAGAATTGGATTTACATATCAGTCAGTATATATCAGTATAGTATTATATTTTTGAAATCCATATGTCTATGAGATTTAAATCTACTTACAATTTTGATGGAACGTTAAACTTCCTTATTGGGTAACATGAGTTCATTTAAGTAACGAGTAATATTTACCTTCTGAAACCATAAAACCATGCTGTCTAAGAAGCATAAAAAGAACAGCAGTGTCCTCTAGACCATTCTTTTGCACCACCTTGTGATAGCCACTTGACAACATAGCATTCAGCAGTCCATTGATCTCCTTCTCAAAATGGTAACCTAAGCCGAGCCGCTTGACCGTATGGATCAACCTCACTTGAGCCAATGGCTCGATTCTGTCGAACAAAAGCCTCACCTCTTCCTTCAACTTCGTAGCTAGAGAACCGTATGCTTCTTCCTACACGAACACAAGTAATTTAGCATCACTACTAAATTTGTATAGAAAATCGAAACTGATCAAGCATAATAGTTATAAAAAAAAAAAGCATGCATCCACCGTATAATCGCTCTTTAGGGTCTGAATGGAAGCCAAGTCCCATTGGTTCGGCTTGTAGTTTGCAGACCGCCGAACTATGGCATGCTTATGGCTAGTACAGGACTTGGCACTTGTATTAGTAGGACCAGTTACCACCCTAGTTTTGATCAATTGAAAGCTTGGCATAACGGGAACACAGAACGAAAACATGGTTACGAATGTTTAAGAGGAACGTACTCTATATTTATAGACACTTGAGAAAAGAGACCACAGGCCACACTGTTGTCAAATATATGGTTATGTTAAACATGGCAGATCCGCAGGTTAGGTAGGACCAGTTACCACACTTGAGAAAAGAGACCACCGGCCACACTGTTGTCAAATATATGGTTATGATAAACATGGCAATTAATTCGTGACTATTTGTTAGTACATGTAAAGAGATGTCTGTGGCATGCAACGTCTCGTACTGCTGCATGTCTCTGTTATGATGCCGGCTACCTGTAAGTCAAGCAGACAAAGTGGGCAAGATGCTTGGAAAATAAGAAACCACCGACCGTATATAAGATGACTGCCATGCTAAGACGGAGAATAAGAAAGGAAGGTGGATTACGTAATGGCTTGTGTCCACATGTGGTTTATGAAACAATTATGTTATTTGGCTCCCACAAAATTGGGGTGATGACATCTCCTATTATGTGGCATCTGACATGACAACTTACATGGCAGCTGACATGGTATATTTTAACCAAAAAAATTAATTATCCAACTTTTTTTATTGTTAATGTTAATTCAAATGCTAATTTTAATTTATTGTTAATATTAATTTTAATGTTAATGTTAGAATTAATGTTAATGTTAATATTAATATTTATGTTAATTTGATATTAATATTAATATTAATTTTAGTTTTAATGTTAATTTTAATTTAATATTAAAACAAATCCAGTCAATATATGTATCTACTGTCGTCTATGCTGGGGCAGATAGAACTCCCTCAGCCAGCGCGCATAAGTAGGATCCACGGCAGCCATATCAATATCCAGAGGAGATGGATAACTGGAACTCTCGGTAGAACTTCCCTCTGGTGCCACCTCCTCTTTCACAGCTCCCTCGGCTTTAGGAATTACTTCTGGAGCAGCTCTCTCGGTTGAACTGCCCTCTGGTGCCACCTCTTTCTGGTGCCACCTATTTCACAGCCATCTATTAATATTAATTTTAGTTTTAATGTTAATTTTAATTTAATATTAATTTTAATGTTAATGTTAAAGTTAACATTATAATTAATGTTAATGTTAATTTTAATATTAATGTTCATGTTAATTTGATATTAATATTAATTTTAATGTTTAATTTAGCTATGTCAGTTGTCATGTCATCCGCTATGTCATATGTCATATAGTGGAAGATGATTTCATCCAAATTTTTTGGGAGCCAAATAGTATTTTTCTTTATGAAAACAAAGAAACTAACATTATTGTTAAAATAATTCTTCAGGAAATAATCTACATTCATTACACAGACTACTAAGAAACTATAGACCAACGACACATCACTACAAAAATACATGATGCATATAGGGACGGAAACAATTCATCCTCTTTTCCGTCACTAATTAAAATAAAGACGATCTAGCACTCAAAAACGGAAACACGTTATTGCTATCAAAAAGGGGGCGATGATTAGTCGCCATTTCGACTATACATACCGATGAAATGACGACTAACAATTGGCAATGTGTGTTACATTCCGATTCCGTAGAATCGATAGTCGTCCCCTGGGCGTGATATCGTGCGAACCTAAGTTGTGATCGCACAAGGCATAGTCATAAGGTTATCTGAAACACAACAACAAGAGAGTGCGCAGAGTAAATTGAACACATGATATAAAAGAAAACTTAAGCTTTATTGATAATGAACATTATATTACAGACTCGATACAATGTGCCGCACGGGCTACAATCTGACTCCATTACAAAATGAACGTCGATAAGATAGCCGTTCCATACATCGTACCCCTTATACAACCAAAGTATGCAGACACCTGGGATATATAGGGGAGAGTCGAGATATCTCAGCTTGGACAGTTGCGGAGTCTTCAAAAGAGATTGAGTCAAGGCTTCGCACGCACGGACGAAGCTTCAAAACATATGAGCCCTGCTTTCAGTCACGCGACATGCTCCTCCTGATTTATAGCACCTGTGGAGAGCGAGGATCAGTACATTCAACGTGTACTGACGAGTGGCTAATTATTTTTCCATGCTCTCATTTGGTTCAAGAATTTAGATAAAACATACAACTTGTTTTAGTGATCTTTCTAGCCATCCTAGCCAGTTTCATACAAGCAGTTTGATGGAACATAATAAGGAGAATTTACGCTAGAACTTATCCATGGCAGAGCGTGCCGTATAACATAAAACTTACCATGTTCTTTCCTGTCATATTGTATAATATAAGTTTAACTAATGCATAATTGCGGAGGTCATTGGCATGAAAACCATTCTGGAAATAGCTGGGTTTAGACGGTGCGCATTCAACGCGGCTAGCGAGCCCCGTTGAAGGAGCACCAAATACCCGTGGTACAATCCAGCATAGCTATCATGTTTCTTTCCAGGCCGGATCGGTCCCGTGGCCCCGGAATACCGTCCGAAGAAACAATCGTCCTTGTATACAAGTTGTCCATGACCGTGCTATGTTAATAAGTGATTTAGGCACGTTTTATGGTATCGTTGCGACAACTTTATAATTGATGCATTTTTTGTTTTTTTAGATAGAGGGTCGAGGTGAAGGAGGTCAGCCACTCACCTTGATTTTTGTTCGAGGCGAGGGATTTATTGGTCGCGCTAGACATCGCCTACGCGATTAACTAAAATCGCACAAGCAACTGATTAGAACACTGTATTATTCAAGAAGTTTGATATGTAAATGCGAGTTCGAAATGCAAGCCATAAAAATATTCACGAAAATATTTACGAAAATGCATTCAGAAAACTAAAGCCAAAACCAAAGCAAGGGCGGCATGAAAAACAGAACAACGGGAGGTCTCTCTCGACTCAGTCGCAGAGTCTATCCTCGAGGCACAACCCGCTGAATATGGGACTTGATTTCGAAGAAGCCTTTCCATAACGAGAAAAAGATCTTAATTCAATCGTTTCTGTTTGACCGATTCGATCGATCCCGATCTATCGGTCCCGACCGAATCGATAGCGACATTGTTTCTTTCTCCCGCACCCCGTAGATAGAGAACGTGGCACGATGTAGGGACACTACATCATAACCAACTAAAAAAAAAATTCATCCTTGAAACTTAAGAAAAGAACCTACCGCTAGAAAAAAAAATAGAGAAGGGAACTTTTCCCTCATCTTCGACTCCAGTTCCCAGGTCGACTCTTCGACTGCATGGTTCTTCCAGAGCATACGAATGAAAGGAACGGCACAGTGTCAAAGCAGTTTATCCTTGCGCTCCACGATTCGCATAGGCTCTTCAACATACGATAAGTCTGCCTACAGATTTAGCTGACCAAAGTGTTCCATATGGCTCGGATCGTGTACGTACTTCCGCAATTGAGAGATATGGAAGATATTGTGCACGTCCGACAGTGCTAGCGGCAATGAAATCTGGTAAGCTACTGGGGCGACTCGCTTCAATATCTCGAAAGTACTGACAAATCTTGGACTCAACTTTTCTTTAGCTCCAAATCTCATGACTCCTCGCATAGACATAACTTTCAGAAACACGTAATCGCCCTCCAGGAATTCAAGGGCCCATCGGTGTGTGTCAACGTAGCTCTTTTGTCGGCTTTATGCTATCTTCAATCTCTTTCGTATCAACTTAACTTTTTGTACGGTCTGCTCCACCAGTTCCGGGCTGAGTATCTACCGCTCTCCGACTTCATCCCATCTGCACTTTCGGGCGTACAAGGCTTCATACGGCATCATTTGGATGCTGGACTGATAGCTATTGTTATATGCAAATTCGGCCAACGGTAGATGAATGTTCCAGAGTCAATATTTGAGTTCATAGCTATTGTTATACCCAAAGTGTGGCTTCAGCTATCCACATTAATTCTAAGGGGTTTGGTCACAAGCGCTATACTACTCCCCAATACCTAGAATCAATATTGAGTTCATAGAGAAGAACTCAGTGGCGCAATGTGTCAACATGCAATAAGAAAAATACCATAATCTAGTAGTGTACCTGCCTTGAGTTTTGTAAAAGGAGACGGGGAAAGGAGGATATCAATCTAGTCCTCGAAAGCCTACATTTGATTAAGAGGATGTCTTAGTTCCAATATAACCATTTTTAGGGTGTTCTAGTTACAATCTCTACTATTGATCCTAGTCAATTTTCTTGTTTGATAATGACACTAACGATTTATTAACTCTAACGCTGCTTTACACTATTTGTCAATTTTGTATAAAAGAGTATGTTTGTATTTATTTGGAAAGAGTAGAAGAGATCTTCTTTATTAGGAAACTTACAAATTAAATGCATTCTTAAGGTGAGAAAACTTTTATAATTTTCTTTTAGAAAGTAAACAATTTTGGGTTTTTTTTTCATAAGCGAAGCTAGCATACGATAACAACTATGCTACTGACGAAATAAAACAAGAAAAGAAAGCTATGCTACTCCTAAGCTACGCAATACAGGGCTCAGAAAAGAAAGGGAAAATGGGCTTATGCCCTTACAACACATAAAAATAAATAAAGAGTTACAACCCTAAGCTACACTGCGGCGATCTCAGAAGGCACAAGTGCCCTGCACCCAAAATACAAAAATGCCAAGTAACAAGTTCTACAAAATCTAAAATAAAATAAAGACACAAGGTAGGGACGTATAGAGTCTCAGACTTGGTCACACACAATCACATGATACTAATAGCTTACGCCTCAACGTACGGGAATACCCGATAGCGTTTGCGTTTCGCTAAAGGCTCGTTCGACCATTTTAGTAGTCGCCAAAGTGCATACAATAAAATCTCAATCAACCATAAAATACACCAATCATAAATGAACCAATAAAAATGTAAAATATATATCTATAAGTATATTTTGTAATAACAAGTCTTTCCGAGAAACAGCAATAATACTCATACGAATATATATTAAATGAGTCCCAAATATTAAGAATATATTTTAAGTTAAAATACAAATCTTTTTTCTTTAAAATCATTTAAATATGAATATATAATAAATGGTTCACCAAACATTGTAATACATTTTTTTACCAAAGACCACAACCAAAAACTAACAGCATAATAATCTACTGATAAAACCAACTAACAGTAACTAAATTACCACAAGACCAACTACTAACAAAATAACCAAAACACAAAACAACTAACATAAAATCACTCTACTAACAGTAACCAACAACTAAATATAAAAGAGATCCCACGTCCGAAATCGGAAACGACAATTCCATGATCGTCCCAAGTATCCACACAAGAAACACAATCAATAATCGAATCGCGTTGCAGGATCGAGACCGGGTCATCACAGACTATGCTACAGGAAGGGATGAACTACTCGGATAGAAATTATACCGAAAATCTGATAACGAAATCCGAAGGGTGGCCTCGGACACAGATCGGTTCTGCGGAGCATCGTCAATGACACGAGGAGTCTCGGAGCGCGTCTCGGCGAAGACGGTAGCGGCACTCGGGGCGGCCGATCGGATCGGCGGCGGCACGGGGCCGTGGTTCGCGAGAAGGGTTGCCGCGGTCAGGGGGGCGGGTGCGGTGTGGGTGGTGATGTTAAGACAGAGAAGAAGATATGGGAATTTGGTGTTGATGGGAAGAAGCTTCTGGAAAGGTTTAGTTGCTAGAAAAAAATAGTGGTAGGTGATCCGTGTAGTGGTGGTAGTTGTGTAGTAGTGATAGTGGTTGCTATTAGGGTTGGGGGAAGAGTGGATTAAGGAGTGAGAAGAAGGAAAATGAGGGCTGACCAAGAAGTGGGTTAGGATGGGGAAAGTTGTTATATGAGTATATATTTTTTAAAAGAAAAGAGTTTGGGCTTGGGAATAAATAGAATGGGCTGGGCTAGGGTCCAAACAAAGAAGACAATCCAACAATCAATAATTTCAATTTCAACTAAAATGTAATTTAATTAACCGACTAATAATAATAATACTAATAATAATATAATAGTAATACTACTACTAAAACAAATAACTAATATTGATCTAAAATTACACTAATAGAAATTAAAATCGACAATTCTTGCAAATACTCAAATTAATTAATTATCCAAATTTTGGGTTTTGCAGCTGCGAACCAGAAAGGGCGTACTACATAACTAAACGCGACGCTCGTGCATTTTGGAAGCCATGCTCATGTGTGCGAAGGATTGATCAATCCTTTTGAAGACTATACAATAGTCTAATGGGAAATAACTCAGGTCTCCCTAATTCTAGGTATTTTATACATTTTGGTTGTATAAAGAAGATGTAATGTATGGAACAATTATCTCATCAACGTTCATTTTGAGTCAAGTTTGTAAGTCCGCACAACACTCTTTGTGATCGAGTCTTGTAAATGATGTTCTTTATCAATAAAGCAAAGTTTCCTTCTATGCAAGTGTTAAATTTTGATGCGTACTCTATTTGTTGTTGTTTCAGATAACCTTATGACCATGTCTTATGCAAGTGCAAATTAGATCCAAGACTGCTATTTCGGGGACATTCGAGATGTTTAATATTGAAGATCCTCATTAGGATCCTCGGTTTTAAGCATCCCCGAGTACCCATCAAACTAAGCATGCAAAGTTTGCACATACCTTTTTTGGAAAGTGATCCTCTTTATTATTCATTTAAATCATCAGGTATAGTTTTGCATCTAGTAGAAATTGACTATGGGTACATGCATGAAGGAGGTTGTGACAGTCTTACAAAGTTTGTGGGGAAGGTTTATAAACATCATTGATCCCTAACAAGAATAAGTTCATCCTCCGTCAAACTAATAGGCTTCATGAGTAATGATAATATGTAGTCCTTTATCTCATGATCTGGGATGCCAAAACCATCTCCCTTGTGGTAAATCGATACCGCCATTCGAGCAAGATTGACACACGCAGCAGTAAACGGCCGAGGTTGGGAAGAGCAAGAAACAAACTCTCGATTCATCTCCTTCCATGTCTGAAGAATTACAATTGATATGTGTTCGCGAGCAGCTATCTCTGAAACACCTGCTTCTCTCATGTCGCATTGTATAGATGTTGGTGTATCACCCCTCTCTAACTCAGCCTGTATAAGTTAAATTCCAATCAATTTTAGTTAGTAAGTTAACTTTTTGTTGATCAAAAACACGTTTTATATTTTTATTTTTTTCCATATGCATGATATATAGATAAAGATGATAGCTTACTGATGAAGTTGCCAAATCATTGCAAAGTCTAAATATTGTTGATGATAACTTGACTAGTCTTCGACAACTATCCAATAAATCCAATGATTCCTTTTTTGGCACTTGGCGTGAGAGAACTTCAACATGGAATAGTATGAGTGGCCCCGAAACCGAGATCCAACCATTATTGAGATATTCTGTGAAGGTTGGCATATATTTAGTATGATTCCATTTAGCCTCCAGTAGAAATGAGTTGCACAAATCTGCCCACTGAAGCAATGACCGTGATATTTAGTGTCTAATATGATTTTAATCATTGCGCTATAACGTAAAATGCTGATTGCGCATGCACATGTAACATACCATATTTTAAGGAGGATTATCTTCTAATTGATAATTAGGTTGCAGTCTATAGTTCACATATTAGCAATAGTAATTTATTGGAAGAACATCTAAAAATTATGTTTTACTACAAATATCAGAGAAAAGAAATTGTAGAATAGAATCCAAGAATGGCTAATGTTTGCATTTCATTACTGTATATACAAGTATCACTCCAATATCTATAAATACATAGAAAAAATTTAGGAATACATCTATGGTATACATATATTCACAATTATGTGTGTATCTCTCTAATATATCGTACATTTATATATGAATTTATGGACTATGGAATACAATTATGTTCAATATTTCATATATTTCTAAATATGGAATCCAATTATGTGTGTTATTTCATCATGATCTTTCACTCCCTTTTAAACAAGACGGTATAGACATGATCGAGATTGGAAGAAAGCATAGAAAGCAAGAATGAACAAGTCCTTTGGTGAAAAAGTTTGCCAATTGAAGTGTTGTGGGAATCTAATAGATAGTGCACCGTGGGCAAGAAACTCACAAATAATATTTTGTTTTGATATAGCGAGTTCGATAATGAAAGACCATATTTTCACTACTAAAATCTGCTCAATTGGCGACGTAAATTTAGCGACGTTCGTAAAACGTCGCTAAATTGTTGACATTAGCGACGTATAATTGAAACGTCGCTAACCGTCGCTACTAGTGACGAAAATAACAACGTGACAACAACGTATATTAGTTACATGAGCTAGTCGTCGCGAAATATCGCTATGATGTCGCTAATAGCAACTAATTTAGCAACGTTAGTATGAACGTTGCTAAATTCTAATTATATTTTCCCCACCGATTTATTTTCCCCTATTTTACTCTCTCATTCTCTCTCTTCTCCCCCACTCCGGCGCTCTCACTCTCTCCGGCGACTCTTCTCCCTCTCCGGTACATGACTCTCCCCCTCCCCCTCTCTCTATTTTGGTTGTTGGTAGTTGGGGGGGTACGGATGGCTCGGGGGGAGGGACAGGGGGATGCGGGTGGTTGGGGGTGAGCGGGGGGTGGCTGGAGGGTGGGTCAGGGGGGTGAGTGCGGCTGGGGGTGAGGAGGGGGGCTGGGGGAGGGAAGCTAGGGTTAGGGTTCAGGTTAGGGGTGGGTGTGTGGGGGGAGGGGCGGGGGTTGAGGGCGGCTGGGGGAGGGGATCTAGGGTTCGGGTTAGGGGTGGGTGTGTGTGGGGGGAGGGGCGGGGGGTTAGGGCGGCTGGGGGAGGGGAGCAAGGGGGTGGGGGCGACTGGGGGAGGGGAGCAGTAGGGGTGGGGACGGCTGGGAGAGGGGAGCAGGGGGGTGGGGGCGGCTGGGGGAGGGGAGCAGTAGGGGTGGGGGCGACAGGGGGAGTGGAGAGGGGGGAGGGGAGGCTTAGGGTTCGGGTTAGGGGTAGGGGTGAGGAGGGGAGGGCTGTGGGGAGGGGAGGGTTAGGGTTCGGGTTAGGGTTAGGGGTGGTTGTTAGGATAGGGGGGCTGGTGGGGGAGGGGTTAGGGATAGGGTTCAGGTTAGGGTTAGGGGTGGTGTACGGGGGGGAGGGGGAGGGGTGCGGGAGGGCTTGGTCAAGGGCACCGATAGTGCTGAAAAATCTGATAATTTAATAATAATTATTTGTTTTTCGACACCGAAAAATGTGATACCCTGTTTGGAAAGCACCGATAGTGCCGATTTTTGTAACAAGTAGTTATGTTGGTTGGTTAATTGGTAACATGGTGATTAGGACATATAGTCCCTGCAGCCATTCGACTGGCGAGGCAGAAACTTTGTAGCCGTAGATAAAGTTGACTGTCCTCCGACCCTCATCCCTCAGCAATGATGATATGATAACCTATCACTATATCTTTTAGTAGTAGATGACGTCTTAGTATTACATTATGTGGGTTCATCTTGATTCTGTTATATCCTTCAGATACTAGATTCGATGAGAACAGATACTACACTATATGTACAGAACATAGATGATTCACACTAATGTATGCTAGAATGAATTTTGGGTTGTGTCTTGAGCCATCCGTTCTCACACTTAAAATAGATATGAATTAGTACTGTGTGTCAATCTTTGTTTTTGTATTTTCGGCGAACCTAGGGATTTGATTCTGTATTTTGTATTTTGGATTATGTATTTTGGCTCCAGCTCCAGCTCCATTTGCATTTATCTACGTTACGACATGGTGATCAGGACATAGTCCCTGCAGCCATTCGACTGGCGAGGCATAAACTATGTAGCCATAGATAAAGTTGAATGTCCTTCGACCCTCATCTCTCGGCAATGATGATACAAAAAACTATCACTATATCTTATATAGTAGTAGATGATGTCTTAGTGTTACATTATGTGAATTCATCTTGATTCTGTTACATTCTTCAGATACTAGATACGATAAGAACATATACTATACCATATGTACAGAACATAGACGATTCACACTAATGTATGCTAGAATGAATTTTGGGTTGTGTTCTGAGCCATCCTTTCTCACACTTGGCAAAAAATCGAATATTCTGTATTTTATCTGCTTTCGAAAATGTACTCAAACGAGATGATGGTTCCTTTATAGTTAGCTTGCTTATGTTACAATTATATTATTTGTGAATATCGATCTTACCAGATGGCACTCATGACCCGAGCAGCGGCACGTCGTTTGAGGAAAATACTGAATGCTGAGGTGGCTCCTCCTACTGTTAAGGAGGAAGTGGCAACGGTAGCTAGTGAGACCGGGAGTTCTATTCATCCAGCACCTGTAATGGACTGCATCTCTCTTACTGCCGTCGATCCCACTTATTCGAAGTGGTTGCGTGATCGTATCACTGAGTCTTTGCGTGAGCTGCGTGGTTGTCATTAGCTATTAGTACTTATTTGTATTGGACTATTTGTATTGGGTTGTGTTTGTAATAGACTATTTGTATTGGACTACATATATGAATTAGTACTGTATCAATCTCTGGATTGTATCTCCAGCACCATCTCTAGCTCCAGCTCCAGCTCCATTTGCATTCTAGATTCTGTATTTTGTATTTTAGATTATGTATTTTGGCTCCAGCTCCAGCTCCATTTGCATTAATCTATGGTACGACATGGTGATCAGGACATAGTCCCTGCAGCCATTCGTCTGGCGAGGCAGAAACTATGTAGCCGTAGATAAAGTTGACTGTCCTTCGACCCTCATCCCTCGGCAATGATGATATGACAACCTATCACTATATCTTATATAGTAGTAGATGATGTCTTAGTATTACATTATGTGAGTTCATCTTGATTCTGTTACATTCTTCAGATACTATATACGATAAGAACATATACTACACCATATGTACAGAACATAGACGATTCACACTAATGTATGCTAGAATGAATTTTGGGTTGTGTTCTGAGCCATTCGTCCCCACACTTGGCAATTAAGCATGTGAAATATATCGTTGAAGAAAATAAAACTTGTGGTCGTTACTGCAGAAAGTACAGACTGACATGAACTGACGCACGAAAATGAGAAGATCAAAGTTGTAACAAGTAAAGTTGTGTTTTGGATGTTCTACTCTTGTAAGCTCTTTGTTCACAAAGCAAGATATAATGAATACAGAACAAGTATCGAGTTTATAACTCTTGTAAGCTCTATACTTGAGTTACAAACTCGATACTTGCTCTGTATTCTTTAATTATAGCTTGCTTTGTGAACAAAGAGTTTTCAAGAGTTTTTTTTCCAAAGCACAACTTTACTTGTTCTAGCTTAGAGCCCCTCATTTTCGTGCGTCAGTTCATGTCGGTCTTCACTTTCTGTATAACTTCCTCCAATTAACCTCCATCCCTTGGCAATGATGATACGACAACCTATCTTGATTCTGTTATTATAGTAGATGTTGTCTTAGTATTACATTATGTGGGTTCATCTTGATTCTGTTATATCCTTCAGATACTAGATTCGATAAGAACATATACTACACCATATGTACAGAACATAGATGATTCACACTAATGTATGCCAGAATAAATTTTGGGTTGTGTTCTGAGCCATCCGTTCTCACACTTAAAACAGATATGAATTAGTACTGTGTGTCAATCTTTTTTTTTTATATTTTCGACGAACCCAGGAATTGGATTCGGTATTTTGTATTTTAGATTCTGTATTTTGGTACCAGCTCCAGCTCCATTTGCATTAATCTACGGTAGGACATGGTGATCAGGACATAGTCCCTGCAGCCATTCGACTGGCAAGGCAGAAACTATGTAGCCGTAGATGAAGTTAACTGTCCTCCGACCCTCATCTTTCGGCAATGGTGATACGACAACCTATCACTATATCTTTTAGTAGTAGATGATGTCTTAGTATTACATTATGTGGGTTCATCTTGATTCTGTTATATCCTTCAGATACTAGATTCGATAAGAACATATACTACACCATATGTACAGAACATAGATGATTCACACTAATGTATGCTAGAATAAATTTTGGGTTGTGCTCTGAGCCATCCGTTCGCACACTTGGCAAAAAATTGAATTTTCTGTATTTTATCTGCTTTCAAAAATGTACTCAAACGAGATGGCACCCGTTCTCACAGATGGCACCTAAGACCCGAAGATCTCGCTTGAGGAAGGCACAGATGGCTGTGAAAGAGGTGGCACCAGAGGGCAGTTCAACCGAGAGAGCTGCTCCAGAAGTAATTCCTAAAGCCGAGGGAGCTGTGAAAGAGGAGGTGGCACCAGAGGGAAGTTCTACCGAGAGTTCCAGTTATCCATCTCCTCTGGATATTGATATGGCTGCCGTGGATCCTACTTATGCGCGCTGGCTGAGGGAGTTCTATCTGCCCCAGCATAGACGACAGTAGATACATATATTGACTGGATTTGTTTTGATGGATATATCTCCTATGGATATTGTGATGGATGTTTGTTTTGATGGATATATCTCCTTTGGATATTGTGATGGATATTTATTTTTTGGTGTGTGATGTATATTGGTTTGTGTGATGTGTGATGCATATTGTGATGTATATTTGTTTGTGTGATGTGTGATGCATATTATGATGTTCCAAGAGGCTTGAGGAGACGACCAATTATTTTTGGTCTATTCTGGATTGTATTGTACGTGCCGGTGTTGAGTGTTCCACCGAAGGGGTCGACGAACCCAGGAATTAGATTCTGTATTTTTGATTGGATTAGATTCTGTATTTTGGATTGTACATTTATATTCTGGATTCTTTTTTTTAATTTTTTTTCAATTTAGCGACGTTTGTAGCGACGTTTATATTCGTCGCTAACTGTTAGCGACGAATATAAACGTCGCTACAAACGTCGCTAATTTGTTGACGTGGCAAACAATCTGATGCCACCACATCGTCACAAAAACGTCACTACTGTGTTGCTAATCGGTGACCACAAGAAAATGTCGCAAATGACGTCGCTATGTAGCGACGTTATTAGCGTCGCTAACTAACGTCGCCATAGCGACGTTTTACGACGTTTTCTCGATTAGCGACACGCTTTTTTCCGTCGTTTCCAAAACGTCGCTGAAAATGTCGCTAATTTAGGTTAGCGACGTTTTGGCCGTGATTAGCGATATTTTGGAACGTCACTAATCTGACAAATTTTTGTAGTGTTTTCGTCATTTGAATGGTGGAGAGATTATCGCATCAGATATAAGGAAGATGTCGCGATGGTATATCAAATTCTCTAAAGAGTTATCCAAACCAATGGAGTTTAGCAGTAGTATTGGAAATGGCATGATACTCAGTTTGGCTACTAGACCGGGACACGGTTGATTGTTTCTTAGGGGTCTACGAAATAAGGTTTCGTCCCAAAAAACATACATCATCGGTGGTAGAAATCGATACATAAACTAACATACGTGATTGATGAAGGTTAAAATCTAGGAAGGCTGTAGAGAAAGTCCTTGTGAAATGTTACTTTTATCTAGTGAAGAATTTGTTATTCCCGAAACATATCTAGATGGAAGATCGATCAAAATTTGAGAGATCTCTTGCAAAATAAATTTTGCTCTCTATTTGATTTTTTTAGGATTTCAGAGACTTCCTGCAAACAAGTTTGTTCTCCTAATTTCTTAAGATGAGATTTCGAAGACTTCCTGTAAAGTTTGCTCTCCTAATTTTTTTAAAGTTAGCAAGTTTGTTCTCCTAATTTCTTAAGATGAGATTTCGACGACTTCCTGTAAAGTTTGCTCTCCTAATTTTTTTAAAGTTAGGATTTGGGAGACTTCCTGAAAAGAAGTTAGCTCTCCTAATTTCCTGAATTGAGTTTCAGTACTTTGGAGATTCCGGCAATTCCTGAATTGAGTTTCAGTACTTTGGAGATTCCGACGAATGAGTTCGCTCTACAAAAATTGGATTTTGAAGATTCTGGCAAACAAGTTTGCCCTCCAAACTATCCTGCAGCCCACTGAGAAGAAGAAGAAGAAAGAGGAGATTTCAATAGCCCTGCCTGGATGATGAAAATCACCGTTGCTCAAAGCAAAATTTGCCTTTATACGATCTGCTTTCAGAAACCAGCAAGTTCTCAAAGAACTTCTGGAATGCTTGTTAGTCAACTTTTTTATAACTCGAACAGGCTCCTTTTGCTTTCTTCTTTGGTGCATCTTCTAAATGAGGTCGGGGGACTCTATTTATAGAGTGGAGTGAGACTTTACTATTTCTCCTATCCGATGTGGGACTAAAATACCAATACTCAAAAATAGAGTTTGATATTTTAGATCATCCCGCAATCAGCATAGTTGTTTGCCAGTCCACGCCTGCCCCCCCCCCCCCCCCGAACACCCCCGTTCATGCACGAGGCATCCTAGAGACCGTGTTCAAGTCCGAGTCCGAACGACAAAAAGTAACTTCTTTCTTGTTGGAGTTAATCCTTTTTCCTTCTAGGTAAACACTCCCACGCGGTACCCACATGTGCCCCACCACACCTCATGTGTACACTTCAACACATGCAAAACAATATATTGAAATACCCACTTGGTGGTGTAGCCGACGTGAGACTATTTTACACTAGTCCAAAGGCAAAAACACCAACAGAATTCACTTGACTGCTTAATATGGGATATGCATGTTTGATACATAAACTGACATACTTGATTGACGACAAACACAATGTAAGGTTGTGTCAAAGTGGGGAGAGCCGAGAATGAGGGGTGACCGGTGTAAGACGAGACTTGTAATTTTCTACGTTCAATTTTCATAGCAACTGGAAGGCATAACGGATTTGCATCAAGGATAGACAATTGTTGAAATGGTAGGAGTCTCAAATATAATTGGACGAGTGGAAATGGACATGTGTACGATGAAAAACCTCTGAAATGTTTTTCTCATTCGTCATAATAATTCTGAACTAGTTGAATTGCCAATATTATTTAACTTCCAATTTCAGCAATCAATCCACTTTGGTACTCATATAGAATATCTTAGTCAGGAAATAGAACTGATTGTGAATTTGTAGCAATTAAACAAATAATTAAAGAGAACAAAATTTTTATATTTGTATTCAAAGAAGAACATTACCACATTTTTTAGACGGCATACAATCTCCGATCGGTCGTCCTCTTCAATGTTGTTTGCAATTTCATTAACCGTATTGCAAATAGTAGCAAAGCAAATCTTCATATATTCTGGTAGGTTTTCTATTTCTTCAGTTTCCCATCTGAGAATCATTCCAAAAAATATATATAGTAAATTCATGCTCTTATTACAGTCGTTCAATTAATATATATACAGTTATTTAGGATATAATACATATACCTATCAATGATACCAGTAAGAATCTCTAGTTCACCAAATGAACCATAGACATCATAAATGTCATCAAGTATCACTATTAAAGCGCCGATCTTCGGAAGCCATTCTAGACAAGATTTGAATTGTGGCTCAAAAATTATACTCACTGCAACAAAGAAACACTCTAATATCCTGTCTCTTGTAAAGCTCAGACTCTTTCCATGTCTTAGGCTCTTCCACCAACTGTAACATGATAATATATATTACTTAGAACAGAAAAAGGAAAAGGAAGTGCCAGAATATATAGTGAACACAGTAGGACAATTAGTATAACATATTATTAACTACTTATTATGGAAGGGAATGAACTTCATTCAACTATTCAAAGGATTATAAGTAGCCCTTCTTTTTGATCCGAAGTATGGGACCATGGAAAACCCGGTCACTTAATGGATAGAATAACAAAACATAACTGAAAATTTTGCTTGCTCATTTTAAACTATGTAATTTAAGAAAAATAAATAAATAAATATTACCCGTAAACTTAAAAATAAAATAGAAGAGAAAACTAATTACCATATGTTGTTTATAAGCTCCCTCTGGTGTATGTGTTGAACCATGTTGAAATCAAGTTTCGCCAACGAGAGCAATCTGCTGTTCATGCCCTTTTCAATTTCGTACATGTCGATATATCGTCGAACCTGTAGCCTTTGAAGACTCCAATGTGATGGAAGATCCAAGGCATGAGACACTTCCCGTGCAAGGGTCGATATTGATGAGTCTAACACCTTCAGATGCCTGACCGCGAATTCTCTCGCCTCATCTAGTGTTTTCTCCCCATTGAAAGAAAGGTAGGATGCTTGATATAGGCCTAACAATCCTTTCACGTCTTGTGAGAGGCTCTCCGCAAAGCAACCATTATCGTCCTTGAAGTCATTGAAAATCTCTATTTGGCACAACACAATGTATACAGTTAATTAGAGTTAAATTTTGTTAATTTATAGGATATATTTAGTTAATCATGGCTAATTATATGGGCACATCCAAATATGATCATGGCTAGTCCGGATTGTGGCTAGCCCAAATTTTTATTTTTCAATTCTTTGTAGCCCATTTGAATGAATTAAACTACATACGGAGTGGAAAATTATACATTTAAATTAAACTCAAGTATGAACGACAGAGAAAACTCCGCGTCGATAAGGACTTCCCAATTTTCTGGCAGTCCTACAAACTGAATGGACTGCCAGAAAATTGGACAGTCCAGTTACAACATGTGAAGATTTCTCTTGTTGCAAACTCGTTAAGCTTAGCTATTACTCTAACAGTCATGTCTGGGAAAATGGACTCAAATAGGCTTTATATCTTCTATCTAGGGCTGCAAATGAGCCAAGCCGTTTGCGAGCTGCACGAAGCTCGGCTCGATAAAAGCTCGTTTGAGCTCGGTTCGTTTAGTAAACAAGCTGAGCTCAAGCTTTATTTTTGAGCTCGTTTAATAAATGAGTCAAGCTCAAGCTTAGACGTACACGACTCGATTGAGCTCGCGAGCTGGCTCGTTTATGAGCTTGCGAGCTGGTTCGTTCAGAAGCTCGTTTGTTCTTTGTTGAATTATATATATATATATATATATATATATATATATATATATATATATATATATATATATATATATGGTCGTGTGTATTTATATTTATGTCCTAATAGAGTGATATTAAGGAACTTTTTTTAATTAAATTTTTATAAATAAATTAATATTTCATATACTTGAATTCAAAGCTAACTAGTTTGAAATCAAGCTTAAGGAGATTGAAATAAAGTTGAACGACAAGCTTGATTTTAAGCTTATCGAGCTTGTTTATCAAGCTTGAATCAAGCTTCCTTATCAAGCCAAGCTCGAGCTCAAACCAAGCCAAGCTCAAACTTAATATAAACAAGCTCGAGCCAAGCTCAAGCTTCAAAATAAAAAACTTATCAAGCTCGAGTTCAAACTTGAATAATTCTAGTCATGCTAAGCTCAAGCTTACAAAAACTTGGCTCGGCTCCGCTCATTTGCAGCCCTACTTCTATCTAGAGAAGATTTCTCAGAGAAAGAGCACCTCATGTTGAACCTTGGACCGGTTAGCCCGGAGCCCGACCCTGGCCCGGACCGGCCCGCTGGCCATTAAGCCCGGCCCGACCCGCCTCTGGCCCGAACCGGCCCGGCCCCCCACCCCCGAACGGGTCGGGTCGGGCCTCCCCACCAGCCCGAGCCCGGCCCGGCCAAATTTTTTTTTTTTTAAATACAGCAGTGGCCCGGCCCGAAGCCCGGCCCAGTTGGACCGGCCCGAAGCCCGGCCCGGTGGGACCGGTCAAGCCGACCGTTGGAATTTTTTTTTTTTTTTTGGCCTGCCGACCGTTGGAGGGGGGGTTCTTTTACAAAAATGCCCCTCCCATATAGCCGTTATTAAAACGTTGGGAGGGATATTTTGGTCATTTTTGGCCCAAAATTACCAAAATAATCCTGAAAAATTCCTATAAATAGGCCAAAAATTCTATTTTTCAAACACAACTCATTCCAAACATTTATCTACATTTCTCTACGGTGTTCTACGACTTTTCCTCCCCGGTGCTCTGGTGCTCTACGGCTTCCCGATCTCCCTCCCAACTCCATTTCGGCTCTACGGCTTCCCGATCTTCCTTTCAATCCCTTACTTTCTTCTAACTTAGTTTTACTTTATTTTATTTTATATATGGCGGGTGAAGGTTCAAACCCACCTGATCTTGCTGGACAGACTTACCAATTTTTTAATACTTTTTTTGACGGTACTGAAATTCCACCTGAGCAAGAAGCAACCAATCCGATTCCGGAGGGGTTCCAACCATCTCCTCCGGAAGTCGCTAGTTCCACCCAACGTCCTGAAAAGAAAAAAAAAGGTCCAAGTATTGGAAATATTTTACTTTGATTTTTGAAACTAATCCTGATGGTTCGCTTGTTTTAGATGCCAAGGGTGAACCAATACCGTACAAGGCGCAATGCAAGAAATGTTGCAACCAGTACGCATGGAAGAAGGGCGGTGGCACCGGGACCATATCCAGACACTACGACACTTGCTACGGGAAGGACACACTTCAAGCGTCCCAAACCTAAATAAGCTTTGGCGCCACCGGTTCTTCAATGGGTAACTTTACTTAGCTGCTCGGCATAAAACTGAATTAACTAAACATATTATTCGTGAAGAACTTCCTTTCACGACGGGTGAAAGCGAATCTTTACGAGATTATGCATCAATTTCTCTAAACCTCTCATTTACTAGAGTGAGTAGACAACAAGCTCGAAATGAGGCTATTCGTCTCTTTAACGAGCGAAAAGCCGCTTTGAAAGCGGATTTTCAAAATGTTAGTAAGTTGGCTATTACTTCTGATATTTGGACTACTAAGTGGAGTTATGCTTACATTTGTATTACTGCACACTATATAGATACACAATGAATGTTGCAAAAATGCATCTGTCTTAAAATTATAGAATGTCCACACACGGGCGCTATAATTTCAAGTGAGATTTCAAAACACGTGCGTGAATATGATATTCACCCTAAAAAATTTTCTCTCTCTTTGGACAATGCATCAAACAATATTGCTGCTATGTCTTCTTTGTTAGTGATTTTTCAGCCTATTTTAGAAGGTAAACTTTTGCATGTTAGGTGTGCTTGCCATATAATTAACTTAGTTGTTAAAGAATGTTTACAATTTTTTGATCCCCATTTAGACACTCTGCGATAATGCTTGCTCCACCTAAACTCGTCTCCAAGTAGACAACAAAGTTTTGCATGCACGTGCGCACATTTTGGTATTACTTTTAGAAAATTTGTGAAGGATATACCAAATAGGTGGAACTCCACCTACTTGATGTTGAAATCTGCAATTCCTTTTAAGAATGCTATTACATATTATTGTAATTCGGATGTCAGCTTTGACTATCAAGTTACTACTGATGATTGGGTAGCAGCTGAAAGTGTTTGTGAATTTTTAGAAGTTTTTTACAATGCTACATGTACTCTTTCTGGTGTTTATTATCCCACATCTTGCTTAGCTTTACGTGAACTTTGTAACATGTCTTATTTATTTTCTAAATATAGAGATCATCCAAATTTTGAATATGCGGTGAGAAATATGGAAGCCAAATTCAAGAAATATTGGGGTGAAGTACCTCTTTTATATTGTTTGGCTTCCATATTTGATCCTACAATCAAATTGGATGGCGTATAGGTTTTATTAGATGGATATGGAGAATATATGGGTATAGATGTTACTGACATAAAAATAGAAGTTAAAGTTGCATTGGACAGATTAGTTATACTGTACGAAGAAGGAGCAACGTCGACCCGACCAACTCGGGGGGGGGGGGGGGGGGGGGGCTAGTAGTAGCTCCGGCTTGGCGTCTAAGCTATCAGCAGCCGGTCGCATACTACAAAGGAAGAAACAAAAGCAATCTTCCCAACCTACTCAAGAGTTGTCTCTTTACCTTAATTCTTATCAAGACGAAAATGAGACTCCAGATCACTTCGCCGTTTTAGAATGGTGGAAGCGACACGACAAGAGATTTTCTGTTCTTTCTAACATAGCACGTGATCTACTGATGGTTCCGGTGTCTACGGTAGCATCGGAGTCCTGTTTTAGTGCAAGTTCAAGGATGTTGAGCGATAGGAGGAGCCGCTTGAAGCCCGATATCTTGGAAGCACTAGTGTGCGTACAAATTGGATGAAAGCCGATAGAAGAACCCACAACCAGAAAGATGAAGAAGATCATGATGTCCACGAGCTGGATTTGGAATCGCTTTCATTGCATGAAGGCGAACAACAATGAGGCTACGGTACAAGGTATTAGGTATGTACATTTAAACTTATACATTTATACTTAAAATATTTCAATTTTAACTTATACTTTTAAATTTTAACTTATACTTTTCAAATTTTAACTTATACTTTCAAAAACTATTTTTTATTTTTAAAAAAAAACATTTTTTAACTCCGCCTATGCCAAGCAAGCATTTGCCGGTCCCAAGCCCGGATAAAGGAAGAGGGAGAAATATTTTTTTTTTACTTTTACCATTTTTTTTTCAAAATTAAATTACAATTTTTTTATGAATCAAAATTAAACATTTTTCATTTTTCAACATTTTTCAAAATTAAACATTTTTTACTCCGCCTATTTTTTACTCCGCCTATTTTTTAAAATCAAAATTAAACATTTTTCAAAATCAAAATTCAACATTTTTTACTCCGCCTATTTTTTCTTAAACATTTTTCAAAATCAAAATTAAATTACAAATTTTCAAAATTAAATTACAAAAAAACTGTAAAAAAAAAAAAAATTAAACCAGTCAAACCGGGCCGGTCCGGCCCGAACTGCCCAAGGCCCGGCCCGGCCCGTGGACCGGTTCATCCCGGACCGGCTACCCCTTGGTCCGGTCCACTGGATCGGACTGGGCCGGCTTTCTGTGAACCGGGCCCGGTCTGGCCCGCCGACTTCGGCCCGTGGGCCGGCCCGGATTGCAACTTGAAGAGCACCCTTCATGAGAGATGACACTGTTATTATTATAAAATATGGAACGGCACAATTATTAACTTCTGGAGATCGTGTGGAATAGACATTTTTGTTTCTTATATCCTAACGTATATGTTATGTCATTGTGCTTAATTGACCACAGTGACTTAGTTTCGAATCAAGGAACTTTGAGGAATTGTGATTGGACATTCATGCATTCCCAAATTCGGAAGAGTCAACAATGGGGACTTACGTGAAGAATTTAAAACTTTATTTGTATCTCTTATTTGTATTTCTCTATCTTTAGGAGATAATGCTTGGATAATGGTCTAATTTCATATATAAAAATCTCTTAGAGCATTTCCAGTAGATACACTACAATTACATACTTCAAATTATTAAAAATTGTGTAAATTATTATTTTTCGAATATCTTTTTGATAGTGGCACACAATGATACACTCCAAACAAATACTCCAAAATTAAATACTTCATTCCTTTTTTTTTTTTCTATGTTTGGTAAGAATGGTTAATTTAGCAGGCCAAAAAAATTAATGTAGCAGAGGTATGACACGTTCCAAATTTGATTTAAATGTTAATTTGTTATTTTGAAGTAATATTTACCTTCTGGAACCATAAAACCATACTATCTAAGAAGCATAAAAAGAACAGCAGTGTCCTCTAGACCATTCTTTTGCACCATATTGTGATAGCCACTTGACAACATAGCATTCAGCAGTCCATTGATCTCCTTCTCAAAATGGTAACCTAAGCCGAGCCGCTTGACCGTATGGATCAACCTCACTTGAGCCAATGGCTCGATTCTGTCGAACAAAAGCCACACTGTTGTCAAATATATGGTTATGATAAACATGGCAGATCCGCAGGTTAGGTAGGACCAGTTACCACACTTGAGAAAAGAGACCACAGGCCACACTGTTGTCAAATATATGGTTATGATAAACATGGCAGATCCGCAGGTTAGGTGTGCAATTAATTCGTGACTATTTGTTACATGTACGATGTTGAGCCTCAGATGACTGCCAAGCTAAGAAAGGAAGGTGGATTACGTAATGGATGGAGAATAAGAAAGGAAGGTGGATTACGTAATGGCTTGTGTCCACATGTGGTTTATGAAACAATTATGCTATTTGGCTTCCAAAAAATTTGGGTGATGATATCTCCAATTATATGGCATCTGACATGACAACTTACATGGCAGCTGACATGGCATATTTTAACCAAAAAAATTAATTATCCAAATTTTTATTATTATTAATGTTAATGCAAATGCTAATTTTAATTTAATGTTAATATTAATTTTAATGTTAATGTTAGAATTAATGTTAATGTTAATATTAATATTTATGTTAATTTGATATTAATATTAATTTTAGTTTTAATGTTAATTTTAATTTAATGTTAATATTAATTTTAATGTTAATGTTAAAGTTAACATTAATATTAATATTAACTTTAATATTAATGTTTATGTTAATTTGATATTAATATTAATTTTAATGTTTAATTTAGCTATGTCAGTTGTCATGTTATCAGCTATGTCATATCTCATATAGTGTGCGATGGTTTTACCCAAATTTTTTTGGGAGCCAAATAGTATTTTTGTTTATGAAAACAAATTAAGTAACATTATTGTTAAAATAATTCTTCAGGAAATATAATCTAGCTACATTCATTCCACACACTACTGAGAAACTATTGACCAACGACACATCACTATAAAAATCTTGAGTTTTGTTACATGTAAATAGGGGTGAGCATCGGTTCGGTTCGGTTGGAACCGAACCGGTTTGAGTAAAACCGACCATGAACCGAACCGAACATTTCCAAACCGAAACCGAACCTTTCAAAATAAAAATCGATCTAAACCGAACCTAATTAAAACGGTTCGGTTTAGGTCGGTTCGGTTTTAGACCGGTTTCTCTATAAGGTTCGATTTTGGTTCGGTTTAACCTATATATAACCGGTTTAACCTATATATTCTCTATAAGGTTCGGTTTAACCTATATATAACCAGTTTAATGGGCCGGTTTAACCTATATAAACCGAACCCTTTATTTCCATATTCGGTTTTCGGTTCGGTTCACAAACCAAAACCAAAAACCGTGAACCGAACCGAAAATTAGGTTTTTTACAAAACCAAAACCGAAAACCGAACCTACTTCAAAAAAAAACTGAACCGAACATCAAAATCGGTTCGGTTCGGTTCGGTTTATGGTTTTAAACCGTTTTTTGCTCACCCCTACATGTAAACCATTGGATTTCTGTGGCAGGCAACGTCTTGTACTGCACATGTTTGACATTGTGGTTTTTATTTTAAGAGGTCACAAACAACCGACCATACTGGTCATAAAATGTTTTGAGTTTCAGATGACTGCCAGACAGATGGAAAGGATTACGTATGGCTGGTGTCCGCACAAATAATTCTTCAGAAAATAATATCTACATTCATTAAACATGGTAGACAGAGGAGGGCGGTCCTATAGTTTATGGGACCTAAGGTAAAATCTGAAAATGGAGCCTTTTCCAACTAAATAATTTTTTTAGCATTTTTACCGGCAAAATCAACAATTAAGCTATTATAATCAAAATTTTCTAGCATATTGTTTTCAATAGATAAATCATTTAATCTTTAGTATGACATAGTAGATCTTTAATAAAAATTTATTAATTTTAGTTTTGAATTGGTTCAACAATACCATTGGTTCGTTTGGTCCGTGGAAGTTATATTATTGAACTCATATCATGTTGCAAACGGTCCGGTCCGGGCCAGCCCACGGGCCGAATTCGGCGGGCCAGACCGGGCTCGGGCCGGTCCTGGACCGGCACTTAGGTCCAAACGGGCCGGGCCGGGCCAGGCCCGGCCCGGTTCAGCACATGTAAGCCCAGCTCGGCCCACTGGACCGGACCATGGTGCAGCTGGTCCGGGCCGGGCCTTGGTCGGTTCGGGCCGGTTGAACCGGGCCGGCCCGATTTAGATGGTTTTTTTTTTCCTTAATTTATTTATCTTTTTTTCTGTTAAATGTTTTTCAAAAAAATTTTGTAATTTATTTTTTTTGCTAATTTATTTAATTTTCCTTAATTTATTTAACTTTTTTTTGTTAAAATTTTTTCAAGAAAATTTTGTAATTTATTTTTTTGCTAAATTATTTAATTTTCCTTACTTTATTTAACTTTTTTTGTTAAAAGGAATTGTCAAAAAAATTTGTAATTTATTTTTTTTGCTAAATTATTTAATTTTCCTTACCTTATTTAACTTTCTTTTGTTAAATTTTTTTCAAAAAAAATTTGTAATTTAATTTTGAAAAAAATGGTAAAAGTAAAAAAAAAACATTTCTCCCTCTTCCTTTATCCGGGCTTGGGACCAGCAAATGCTTGCTTGGCATAGGCGGAGTTAAAAAAATATTTTTTTTAAAAATAAAAAAATAGTTTTTGAAAGTATAAGTTAAAATTTGAAAAGTATAAGTTAAAATTTAAAAGTATAAGTTAAAACTGAAATATTTTAAGTATAAAAGTATAAGTTTAAATGTACATACCTAATACCTTGCACCGTAGCCTCATTGTTGTTCGCCTTCATGCAGTGAAAGCGATTCCAAATCCAGCTCGTGGATATCATGATCTTCTTCATCTTTCTAGTTTTGGGTTCTTTTATCGGCTTTCATCCAATCTTGTACGCACACTAGTGCTTCCAAGATATCGGGCTTCAAGCGGCTCCTCCTATCGCTCAACATCCTTGAACTTGTACTAAAACAGGACTCCGATGCTACCGTAGACATCGGGACCATCAGTAGATCACGTGCTATTGTAGAAAGAACAGAAAATCTCTTGTCGTTGGAGTGACCCGCTCCGCCCTAGCGGAACGCCGATTCAAACGACAAGTGTAACGACTCAAGCGAGCCATCGACTCGAAGAGTTGCGTCGACTCGATGAAGTATCGATGCGAATCGATGCAAGGCTTACATTGGCCCGTCAAGATGAATCCAGACTTAGACTATCAAAGGCGCGCTCGGAGTATCGCTCGGCCGATGCAAACATCGCTAAGGTGGGTGGCTCCGATGAACCCGTCTGTGCTTAGCCTAGACACATAACAATACGGACACTATCACTGAAATCGCTAAGGCCCTCCACGAATCTGCTCGCTAAGGCCCTCCACGAATCTGCTCAACCGGCAAAACTCACCGGAATACTCCTCTACAGTCTAGTTCTCCTGAACCAGGTTCTCGAACTGGGTCTCCAAAGCACCGACTGTCTGATTTGGGAAAAACTTCCCCTTGAAGAGCTCCTTGAAAACTCTCCATGTCTGCCCTGGAGTGCCTACTCTCGGGTCCGTCTGATACCAGGTACGGGCAAGATCCCGCATCTGGCTGGCTGCTGCCTCGATCTGGAGTCCGACTGGTATCTCCGCCAGTCGAAAGATCTCCTCAATGTACTCAATCCAGTCATCAGCATAAAGAATCCCCTCTGTCCCCAAGAAGTCCCTAGGGTTCATCTTCTTGAAGCCCTGTATGTCCGGAATCCTCTGCTGTCCCGGCGGTCCTGATCCTCCCTGCGGCTGGACTGCCAACCTCTCCATCGTCACTCTAGCCAGCTGATGGACCTCATCAATGCCTCTGGTAAATGCCGTCGTCTGACGCTGCTGCTGGGTCTGCTGCGACTCTAGGAACTGCTGGAAATATGTAAACATCTGTGCAGCATCCACAAATCCAGATGGCATCTGCTGCTGGTACTCCTGCTGGTACTGCTGGTGCTGCTGGTGCTGCTGGAACTGAGGCTGACAAAACTGCGGGGGAGGCATGTCTGGGGTAGCTGGGATGGTGCCCCGAATAAGTAGAGGTGCACCCCCAAATGTGGCAGAAGCTCCCACATGAGCTGGAGTAAGGGGAGCTGCAGTCCCCGGGTCCTGGTGAGCTGGACGAGAGGTGGCAGACCTCTCAGTGGTATCACCTGGACCGAGACGCTGCGATCGTGTCTCCACCATCCTGAAGACAGATCAACAAGAAAATCAATACGGAGAAGAAACGATATAGTCAAAGGAGACAGTTTATTTCAAAAAAAAGACAATATCAGCAAGAATTTAGATAGCAGGGATTTAGATAAGAGTTTTTCCTAATGTGATTGAGTACCTCAACTACATCCTATTTCCTACTGCAGGCTGTGGCGATACTCTAGTTCGAATACCACCACATAAACTGGACCTGCATGGGCCACCACTAAAAACGTGTCACGACCCGCACCCTAGAGTAAGGGCACGAGAAGTGGGTACGTCCAGCCTACGTCGCAGTGTCGGCGGTAGAACGCTGTCCTAGGTCAATCATCTAACAATATAAAGGTACCTGTACAGTTTATACTCTCCGAGTGGAGGTAACATCACAACATATAGTCTCAATCACATCTAAGGTAGAAAAATGAAAGACAGAAGATAGATAGTAACTCAAAGAGAACCATAGCATAGATGAAATAAGTCTAAGTGTCTAAGATACATAACATCCAGAATGTCAACTCATAATACAATAAGTCTAAGAGTCTATACATCTCCACATCTCAAAATACAACTCAGAATGTGAGACAAAATGATATAGAAAAGACTGCCTAGACTAAACTGGTCTAGACTACTGGAACATCCTCCTCAGCTGTAGGTGGAACCTGCTGAGGGTCCTCAATACAAGTGTCATCTAGTCCTGCTCCCTAATAAGTAGTCACCCATGCCTCGTCCTCATCCTCTGTAATATTTTCAACAGGTCCAATCAGGACAGGAACGAGCACAATACATCTCACGCAGTTCATATCAGGTTAGGAAATACGATACAGGCAATAGAGTAAGATACATGAACTGCTGAAAGGAAATATACGCTGTAAAAGAGATAACTGTAATGAAATATCTACTGTATATAGAGAACTGTAAGTGACTAGTGATGTAGAGCACAAGATAGGCATGTGAATGGCTAGAATTTATACATGATTACACTACTGAGTTTGCACATGATTACACTACTTTGGAATTATTCGCATGTCCACTTTTACTCCCCCGTTACCCCAATCAATACACAAGGATCTATACAAGTTACGTTATTGTACATGATATCACATGGGGCCCATGAAAGGGTGCACATGATAGTATACATGAGGGCTCAGTAAACATGAGAGTACATGATCACATGAGTGCACATGAATGATGGAAGCATAGGAGTACATGATGATAGTGAAACACACATAACATGAAGTACCCGATGCTCCCGAGAGGGATAACATCTCATGTAAAGATCCATATAGTACCAATCCGTGTTACCAATGTGACAGCAACAAGTAAAGTAATCTAGAGCGAGAAGTAAAGCCTGAACAAGTATGAAACGGTCAGAGAATGTACTCGCCTGCTGTATGAATGTCTGTAGAGAATATGCAGTCTGAGGAGAGGTGTCTGGCTCCTGATCAGAGCAACACAAGTCACAATGTGTTCTAAATAGTAAAATGAAGTCTACTATGCAAACTACATGATTCTAGGTTAAATTGGTCAAAAGTCAACTCTTGGTCAACTCTAAAGTCAAACTAGTCAAAGTTGGGTCAACACTAGTCAACTAGTTAGGGTTTTAGTCAAACTAGTCAAACTAGTTGTTTTAGGTCATTCCTAGTCATTTCTAGGTTAACTAGGTCACTTTGACCTAAGGTTGACTTTGGTCAACCCTTAGTCAACAAGGGTCCACTAGTTGGGTTTTGGGCCATTAGGGTTAGCCCCTAGCCATAGGCTAATGATCTTGGCCATAGGCTAATGATGGGGTTTTCATATAAACCTATAACTAGAATATATATATATATGAATATATCTATCTACTATCTATATACCCAAAATATGAATACTATATATAATTCAAACCCACATACATATAATACACTATATATAGCATATTGAGACCTAATACAAAAAGTATACATATATATCATATATATGTATATTCATATATATATATACATATAAACTTATATATACATTATATATATATATATATATATATATAGAGGGGAAAGTGAGAGGGTCACTTAGAGAGAGAGAGAGTGACAGAATGGGAGAGTGAGTAAAGGACAGTGAGAGAGAGGGGGAATGAACACAGGACAGTAGGGGAGAAGGGTTCCAGGTTCCTGGAACCAAATTCCAGTCCCAAACACACACACACACAGAATACATATATACATACATATGTATATATATACAACTACACATATACCCAACCAAAAACTCCCAAAATTGACCCACACTCACATATACATATATACTACGTATATACATACTGTATACATATATTTACACTCATAAAAATATAGAAAAATACATTTGAAATTGGATTTTAAAAACTGGGATAATTTCAGAAAACTAGAATTTAGGACTGCACACACTCGATTTGGGTTAGTTCAAACTCCACCCAAATCGAACTATGATAGCCTAAGGTTGGTTGGTAATGATAGCCCCTAGGTTAGTCTAGGTCCCTAGTAGCCTGACACGGTGTCATGACACGACACGGCGTGTCCACAAGGTTTCAAAGTCGATCGGGTAAAAGGATATACACTGATACAGTACGTATCAGTGTAAAACCAAAAATGGTCTAGGACACGACACAAGGCGACACAGGCCTCGTGCTCGTACCCGAAGGTGTGCCTAGGTCTAGGCTACGTGTCCATGTGCCTGATATACGTCCACGTGTCGTGTAGAGTGGACACGACACGCTCAAAGTCGAGTGTCTGTGTGTGTACACTGTGCACTGAACGACCCTTTGAGAGTCGATTCCGTGTCCGACAGGACACGAGGTCATCCCAAACTTTGGGGATGACCTGTCAGTCATTGTCCCGTGTCGTGTGTCAAGTTTGACGTGTCCAAGTGGCATGTAGAGTGTGGTTGGACACTGTGGTAGCAGGGCACATTTCATGTGCACTGTACAGTGTCTAAACAGTGTAAACTGAGAGCTGTTGTGTCTAATTTTGGACACGACACAAACCAATACGTGCTCAGTGACACAGGGTTAGGGTTAGGGTTAGCTAGGCTAGGTTTTGGTTCAAAAAGATTTGGAAAACAGTGAGTTAATATACTATGACAGTGAACAAAAACAGTGAGCAAAATTAGGGTTTTACATGTAGGATACGTGTCCGATACGACACCAAACAACCCTAAAATTTTACCAAACCCTACCCACAACTATATTATAACTATATGCATGCAATAATGAAGAAAAATCAATAATCTAAATAGGTTTAGCCATAATACCTCAATGTGTGAAATGTCTTGAAAATCACAAAATGAAGGGTGATTAGCCTCAAAGCCCAACTTGTCCTTCCTTGCTAAAATCTGAGTAGCACACTTCCCTAGGCTCCCTTAGATTGTAGGTGACCTAATGGAGAAAACTAGTGGTTCAAAGCTTGAGTATTGAGAAAGTTATGGGAAATAGAGTGGAAGGATTCTTGGGTTTTAAATTTCTTGTGAATTGATTTGTCATGAAACTTGGAAATAATCCTAAGTGTTAGTTTTATAGGAATGGGGGTGGCAAGGGGGTCTCTTGGCCGGCCATACCAAGGCAAGGTGGTGGTTCAAACCTTCATGGTTAAGAAATGGACTAAAGAGCCATATAATAGATCTTTTGCATAAATCAAGCAAAATATCCTATTAAAGGTAAATAGATATTTCTAAGCTTGACCCAATGATAATATCTAATCCTTAGTCATTCTAGGTTAGGGTCTAACCTATAGATTAGGGTAAATAGGTTAGGGATCATCAAGTCACAAATCAAAAGTCCATGAATAGTAAAATCTCACTAATCCTTCTTAATTCCTAGAAAATTACCAAAATACCCCCTTACGCTAAAACCACTAAAATGATATTCTAAGCCTATGGTCAAGTTCTCATGGTCATGGCAACTTCTAGGTTAGAGAAACTAGGATTTACACTAAGTTATACTAACAAAATCACAAAGTCATAAGTCATGACTTAGGAAATGGTTCTAAGCACACTAGAAATCACCATAAATCATATCATGCCCTAAACACACTTAATAATTAATAAAAATAATAATTTTTCAAAAATCCCTAATTTCAAAAAACAGGGTATTACAAGTCTACCCTCCTAACAATAATTTCGTCCTCAAAATTTAAGACGAAACTGAAACTAAATGAGAAGGATAGAAATCATACCTCAAGGTACAAATAGATCCGGGTATCACTCGCGCATCTCATTCTCCCGTTTCCAGGTGGACTCTCCTGGAGAATGATGCCTCCATGCGACACGAACCAATGGTATCGTCTGGTTCCTCAATGCCTTCTCCCGTCGATCCAGAATCTCAACGGGCTGCTCTGGATAACGAAGAGTAGGACCCACCTCGATCTCGGAATGATCAAGTACATGGCTAGGATCTGCCACGTACCGTCTCAACTGCGACACGTGAAATATGTTGTGGACTCCAACCAATGCTGGTGGTAAGTCTAGCCTGTAAGACACGTCACCGACTCTCCCGCTGATAACGAAAGGGCCGATGAAACGCGGGCTAAGCTTCCCACCTCCACCAAAACGTATCGTGCCACGTGTCGAAGATATCCTCAGGAATACCTGGTCTCCGACCTAATCACAAACAAGGTCTCAATTTAAATATGATAAACAAACATGATTAACAAAACACAAACAAGACAACCTAATTCTAATCCTATCTCTAAACTGTACCTCAAACTCCAAAGGTCTGCGGTGGCTATCGGCCCAGTGCCGATGTCTGTCCTGCGCCACGCGAAGCCGATCTCTGATAAGCTTCACCTTCTCTGCTGCATCTACAACCATTTCAGGCCCCAATAATACTTGCTCCCCAACATCATCCCAAGACAAGGGCGTACGACATCTACGCCCGTACAGTACCTCAAAAGGGGACATCTCGATGCTGGCCTGAAAGCTGTTGTTATATGCAAACTCTACTAAGTGCAGGTGACTCTCCCAAGATCCTCCAAAGTCCAGTACACAAGTCCTCAACATGTCCTCCAGTGTCTGAATGGTCCGCTCTGACTGTCCGTCTGTCTGCGGGTGGTATGCAGTACTAAACTTGAGCTGAGTGCCCAAGCTAATATGCAAGCTCCTCCAGAAATGTGAAGTGAAACGGCTGTCCCGGTCTGATACAATGCTCACTGGAATCCCATGAAGTCTGACTATCTGTCTCATATACATCTCTGACAGCTTCTCGGTAGACAAACCCACTTTGAATGGCAAAAAGTGGGCCGATTTGGTCAACCTGTCGACGATGACCCAAATCGCATCCTTCCCTCCTGGAGTACGCGGCAATCCCGAAACAAAGTCCATCGTGATGTGCTCCCACTTCCACTCCGGAATGGGTAATGGCTGCAACAGTCCTCCTGGCCTCTGCCTCTCTGTCTTGACCTGCTGGCAGATCAAACACCTAGCTACGAAGTGTGCTACCTCGCGCTTCATCCCACTCCACCATACATGCTCTCTCAGATCCCTATATATCTTGTTGGCTCCCGGATGTATCGAGTACTGAGAACGGTGGGCCTCCTGCATAACCTGCTTCCGGAAGTCTCCACTGGGCACACACAGTCTGGAACCGTGCCTCAATGTGCCATCCGCTGCAAGAGTGAACTCATCGTCTGCAAATCCCTGGCTGACCTGCTCCCTGATGCATCATAGAGAAACATCATCGAACTGAGCCGACTTGATCCTATCAATCAAGTCCGACTGAATCTGGAGGCCCAACATCTGTATCTGCACTCCCGGCACAATCACCTCGATCCCAAGGCTCTCCAAGTCCGCTAACAAGTGACGATCCATCGTCAAGCACATAGCTGTCGGATATCTGCTCAACGCATCAGCAACTACGTTGGCCTTCCCTGGATGATACTGCAGAAGAATATCAAAGTCCTTCATCAGCTCCAGCCATCTACGCTGCCTCATGTTCAGCTCCTTCTGCGTAAACACGTACTTCAAGCTCTTGTGGTATGTAAATATCTCCACATGCTCTCCATACAAATAGTGTTTCCACAACTTCAGAGCAAAGATAACTGCCGCCAACTCTAAATCATGGGTAGGGTAGTTCTTCTCATGGGGCCGTAACTGCCTGGAAGCATAGGCAATCACCTTCCCATGCTGCTGCAAGACACAACCCAAACCCTTCCCCGAGGCGTCACTGTAGATAGTGAACCCGCCTTATCCTGATGGCAATGTCAGAATCGGGGCTGTCGTCAACCGCTTCTTCAACTCATCGAAAGCGGTCTGACACTCCTCTGACCAGAGAAACTCTGCGTCCTTCCGGGTCAGCCTAGACAACGGCTCTGCAACCCGGGAGAAATCCTGGACGAACCTCCTGTAGTAGCCTGCCAATCCTAGGAAGCTCCTGATCTCTGCCACTGACGTCGGCGCTGCCCAAGCCTCAACTGCTGATATCTTCCTCGGGTCGACTGAGATCCCATCTCCAGTCACTACATGACCCAGGAAGTCAATTCTGTCGAGGAAGAACTCGCACTTCGAGAGCTTGCCGTAAAGCTGCTCCTGTCTGAGAGTCTCCAGGACCACTCTCAAGTGCTCCTCGTGCTCCTCCTCGGTCTTCGAGTACACCAGGATGTCGTCAATGAACACCACCATGAACTTATCTAAGTACTGGTGGAATACCTTGTTCATCAAGTTCATGAACACCGCCGGAGCATTCGTCAACCCAAACGGCATCACCATAAACTCGAACTGGCCGTACCGCATCCTGAACGCCGTCTTCGGGATGTCCTCCCTCTTCACCTTTACCTGATGGTAGCTTGACCTCAGATCAATCTTCGAGAATACCCGAGCTTCGCTCAACTGATCGAAGAGATCGTCGATCCATGGCAGTGGATATCTGTTCTTGATCGTCAGACTGTTGAGTACCCTGTAGTCGATACACATACGTACCGACCCATCCTTCTTCGGTACAAAGAGTACCGGTGCACCCCAAGGTGAAGAACTAGAGCGGATGAAGCCTTTGTCCTGCAACTCATCCACCTGTTTCTTCAATTCTACCAGCTCGCTGTTGTTCACCCGATAGACATGCTGAGAAATGGGTTCCGCACCTGGAACCAAGTCTATCGAGAACTCAACATCTTTGTCTGGTAGAAGCCCAGGCAATTCCTCTGGAAACACGTCTATGAACTCAGCAATCAATGGATGTGGAGCTGGCTGCTCCTCGACTGAAGCTCCACAGAAAACTCCGCAAGTCTGCTCTGCCTGCCGTCGGGAATATATAAACTCTGGCTCTCCTGGCGCTCTGAACAGAACTCTACCCCCGTGGCAATCTATGCTGGCATGGTGCATGCTCAACCAATCCATACCGAGTACAATATCGTAGTTCGGTAGTGGCATTACGAGCAAACACACATCCAACTCTCGGCCTCCCAAAACTACTCTCCGTCCCTTGTAAATATCACGAACGAGAATAATGCCACCCCCGGTCGTAATCTTGCAAGTCCTAGGCAACGATTCAGATATAACATGATGTCGAATCGCAAAAGATACTGATACAAAGCTATGGGAAGCCCCAGAATCAAACAATGCATAAGCTGGAATAGAGTCGAGAAGAATAGAACCTGCTATCAGCTCTCCAGTAACCTCGGCATCCTCTGCTGCCATGGCGTAGGCTCGTCCCTGCTGTCCACCCCTGGCCTGATGCTGGTGCTGGGTGAACCTCTGCTGCTGAGTCGGCAAAGGTCCCTTCTGCTGCCCTGCCGGAGCCTTGGCTCCGCCTCCCTGAACTGGTCGTCCCGAAGACATGGGACACTCCCTCAGCTGGTGGTCTCCAGAACCACATAGTAGACACCTGCCAAGCCTCTTTCTGCAGTCATTTCATCCATGACCCTGCTTCTTGCAGAAAGAGCAACTGACGACCTGCTGCCTGGGTGCCTGCTGCTGGTGCCTCGGCTGCTGCACCTACTGGAACGGCCTCTGCTGCTGGAATGGCCTCTGCTGCTGGTGCTGAAAATGAGGCCTCTTGGCCTGTCCTCCACTGCTGCCAGCTCCCTGGGTGTCGCGGCCCCTCTTGAGTTTCAGCTCAAGAACATCCTCGGCCGCCATCGCTCCTGATAGTATCTCCTCAAAAGTGGCATTCCTGTCACTCTTGGTCAAGGACTTGACCTCCTTGACCAAGCCCTTCCTGAACCTCCTCGCCTTCGCTGTCTCGCTAAGGCCCTCCACGAATCTGCTCAACCGACAAAACTCACCGGAATACTCCTCTACAGTCTGGTTCCCCTGAACCAGGTTCTCGAACTGGGTCTCCAAAGCACCGACTGCCTGATCTGGGAAAAACTTCCCCTTGAAGAGCTCCTTGAAAACTCTCCATGTCTACCCTGGAGTGCCTACTCTCGGGTCCGTCTGATACCAGGTACGGGCAAGATCCCGCATCTGGCTGGCTGCTGCCTTGATCTGGAGTCCGACTGGTATCTCCGCCAGTCGAAAGATCTCCTCAATGTGCTCAATCCAGTCATCAGCATAAAGAATCCACTCTGTCCCCAAGAAGTCCCTGGGGTTCATCTTCTTGAAGTCCTGTATGCCCGGAATCCTCTGCTGTCGCGGCGGTCCTGATCCTCCCTGCGGCTGGACTGCCAACCTCTCCATCGTCACTCTAGCCAGCTGATAGACCTCATCAATGCCTCTGGTAAATATCGTCGTCTGACGCTGCTGCTGGGTCTGCTGCGACTCTAAGAACTGCTGGAAATATGTAAACATCTGTGCAGCATCCACAAATCCAGATGGCATCTGCTGCTGGTACTCCTGCTGGTACTGCTGGTGCTGCTGGTGCTGCTGGAACTGAGGCTGACGAAACTGCGGGGGAGGCATGTCTGGGGTAGCTGGGATGGTGCCCCGAATAAGAAGAGGTGCACCCCCAAATGTGGCAGAAGCTCCCACATGAACTGGAGTAAGGGGAGCTGCAGTTCCCGGGTCCTGGTGAGCTGGACGAGAGGTGGCAGACCTCTCAGTGGTATCACCTGGACCGAGACGCTGCGATCGTGTCTCCACTATCCTGAAGACAGATCAACAAGAAAATCAATACGGAGAAGAAACGATATAGTCAAAGGAGACAGTTTATTTCAAAAGAAAGACAATATCAGCAAGAATTTAGATAGCAGGGATTTAGATAAGAGTTTTTCCTAATGTGATTGAGTACCTCAACTACATCCTATTTCCTACTGCAGGCTGTGGCGATACTCTAGTTCGAATACCACCACATAAACTGGACCTGCATGGGCCACCACTAAAAATGTGTCACGACCCGCACCCTAGAGTAAGGGCACGAGAAGTGGGTACGTCCAGCTTACGCTGCAGTGTCGGCGGTAGAACGCTGTCGTAGGTCAATCATCTAACAATATAAAGGTACCTGTACAGTTTATACTCTCCGAGTGGAGGTAACATCACAACATATAGTCTCAATCACATCTAAGGTAGAAAAATGAAAGACAGAAGATAGATAGTAACTCAAAGAGAACCATAGCATAGATGAAATAAGTCTAAGTGTCTAAGATACATAACATCCAGAATGTCAACTCATAATACAATAAGTCTAAGAGTCTATACATCTCCACATCTCAAAATACAACTCAGAATGTGAGACAAAATGATATAGAAAAGACTGCCTAGACTAAACTGGTCTAGACTACTGGAACATCCTCCTCAGCTGTAGGTGGAACCTGCTGAGGGTCCTCAATACAAGTGTCATCTAGTCCTGCTCCATAATAAGTAGTCACCCATGCCTCGTCTTCATCCTCTGTAATATTTTCAACAGGTCCAATCAGGACAGGAACGAGCACAATACATCTCACGCAGTTCATATCAGGTTAGGAAATACGATACAGGCAATAGAGTAAGATACATGAACTGCTGAAAGAAAATATACGCTGTAAAAGAGATAACTGTAATGAAATATCTACTGTATATAGAGAACTGTAAGTGACTAGTGATGTAGAGCACAAGATAGGCATGTGAATGGCTAGAATTTATACATGATTACACTACTGAGTTTGCACATGATTACACTACTTTGGAATTATTCACATGTCCACTTCTACTCCCCCGTTACCCCAATCAATACACAAGGATCTATACAAGTTACGTTATTGTACATGATATCACATGGGGCCCATGAAAGGGTGTACATGATAGTATACATGAGGGCTCAGTAAACATGAGAGTACATGATCACATGAGTGCACATGAATGATGGAAGCATAGGAGTACATGATGATAGTGAAACACACATAACATGAAGTACCCGATGCTCCCGAGAGGGATAACATCTCATGTAAAGATCCATATAGTACCAATCCGTGTTACCAATGTGACAGCAACAAGTAAAGTAATCTAGAGCGAGAAGTAAAGCCTGAACAAGTATGAAACGGTCAGAGAATGTACTCGCCTGCTGTATGAATGTCTGTAGAGAATATACAGTCTGAGGAGAGGTGTCTGGCTCCTGATCAGAGCAACACAAGTCACAATGTGTTCTAAATAGTAAAATGAAGTCTACTATGCAAACTACATGATTCTAGGTTAAATTGGTCAAAAGTCAACTCTTGGTCAACTCTAAAGTCAAACTAGTCAAAGTTGGGTCAACACTAGTCAACTAGTTAGGGTTTCAGTCAAACTAGTCAAACTAGTTGTTTTAGGTCATTCCTAGTCATTTCTAGGTTAACTAGGTCACTTTGACCTAAGGTTGACTTTGGTCAACCCTTAGTCAACAAGGGTCCACTAGTTGGGTTTTGGGCCATTAGGGTTAGCCCCTAGCCATAGGCTAATGATCTTGGCCATAGGCTAATGATGGGGTTTTCATATAAACCTATAACTAGAATATATATATATATGAATATATCTATCTACTATCCATATACCCAAAATATGAATACTATATATAATTCAAACCCACATACATATAATACACTATATATAGCATATTGAGACCTAATACAAAAAGTATACATATATATCATATATATGTATATTCATATATATATATACATATAAACTTATATATACATTATATATATATATATATAGAAGGGAAAGTGAGAGGGTCACTTAGAGAGAGAGAGAGTGACAGAATGAGAGAGTGAGTAAAGGACAGTGAGAGAGAGGGGGAATGAACACAGGACAGTAGGGAGGAAGGGTTCCAGGTTCCTGGAACCAAATTCCAGTCCTAAACACACACACACACAGAATACATATATACATACATATGTATATATATACAACTACACATATACAACTACACATATACCCAACCAAAAACTCCCAAAATTGACCCACACTCACATATACATATATACTACGTATATACATACTGTATACATATATTTACACTCATAAAAATATAGAAAAATACATTTGAAATTGGATTTTAAAAACTGGGATAATTTCAGAAAACTAGAATTTGGGACTGCACACACTCGATTTGGGTTAGTTCAAACTCCACCCAAATCGAACTATGATGGCCTAAGGTTGGTTGGTAATGATAGCCCCTAGGTTAGTCTAGGTCCCTAGTAGCCTGACACGGTGTCATGACACGACACGGCGTGTCCACAAGGTTTCAAAGTCGATCGGGTAAAAGGATGTACACTGATACAGTGCGTATCAGTGTAAAACCAAAAATGGTCTAGAACACGACACAAGGCAACACAGGCCTCGTGCTCGTACCCGAAGGTGCGCCTAGGTCTAGGCTACGTGTCCATGTGCCTGATACGCGTCCATGTATCGTGTAGAGTGGACACGACACGCTCAAAGTCGAGTGTCTGTGTGTGTACACTGTGCACTGAACGACCCTTTGAGAGTCGATTCCGTGTCCGACAGGACACAAGGTCATCCCAAACTTTGGGGATGACCTGTCAGTCATTGTCCCGTGTCGTGTGTCAAGTTTGACGTGTCCAAGTGGCGTTTAGAGTGTGGTTGGACACTGTGGTAGCAGGGCACATTTCATGTGCACTGTGCAGTGTCTAAACAGTGTAAACTGAGAGCTGTTGTGTCCAATTTTGGACACGACACAAACCAATACGTGCTCAGTGACACAGGGTTAGGGTTAGGGTTAGCTAGGCTAGGTTTTGGTTCAAAAAGATTTGGAAAACAGTGAGTTAATATACTATGACAGTGAACAAAAACAGTAAGCAAAATTAGGGTTTTACATGTAGGATACGTGTCCGATACGACACCAAACAACCCTAAAATTTTACCAAACCTTACCCACAACTATATTATAACTATATGCATGCAATAATGAAGAAAAATCAATAATCTAAATAGGTTTAGCCATAATACCTCAATGTGTGAAATGTCTTGAAAATCACAAAATGAAGGGTGATTAGCCTCAAAGCCCAACTTGTCCTTCCTTGCTAAAATCTGAGTAGCACACTTCCCTAGGCTCCTTTAGATTGTAGGTGACCTAATGGAGAAAACTAGAGGTTCAAAGCTTGAGTATTGAGAAAGTTATGGGAAATAGAGTGGAAGGATTCTTGGGTTTTTCTTGTGAATTGATTTGTCATGAAACTTGGAAATAATCCTAAGTGTTAGTTTTATAGGAATGGGGGTGGCAAGGGGGTCTCTTGGCCGGCCATACCAAGGCAAGGTGGTGGTTCAAACCTTCATGGTTAAGAAATGGACTAAAGAGCCATATAATAGATCTTTTGCATAAATCAAGCAAAATATCCTATTAAAGGTAAATAGATATTTCTAAGCTTGACCAAATGATAATATCTAATCCTTAGTCATTCTAGGTTAGGGTCTAACCTATAGATTAGGGTAAATAGGTTAGGGATCATCAAGTCACAAATCAAAAGTCCATGAATAGTAAAATCTCACTAATCCTTCTTAATTCCTAGAAAATTACCAAAATACCCCCTTAGGCTAAAACCACTAAAATGATATTCTAAGCCTATGGTCAAGTTCTCATGGTCATGGCAACTTCTAGGTTAGAGAAAACTAGGATTTACACTAAGTTATACTAACAAAATCACAAAGTCATAAGTCATGACTTAGGAAATGGTTCTAAGCACACTAGAAATCACCATAAATCATATCATACCCTAAACACACTTAATAATTAATAAAAATAATAATTTTTCAAAAATCCCTAATTTCAGAAAACAGGGTATTACAATCCCATCTTGTATGCTTGCATAGAATATGGAAAGGAACATGGAAAATACGAGAACTCTCGCACCGCGCTCCACGCTCGTGCTAAGGCACAAGCTTGCGTTCAATAATGAAACAATGAATGGTTTACAACATTGAAACGGAAAGACTATCAACATAGTCGTTCCGAGTAGAGTTTAGCAACATTGAAAGGCTATGGGACCAATGGGTCGCCAAGGCGACTCCCGCAATATGTAGTGACCCGCTCCGCCCTAGCGGAACGCCGATTCAAACGGCAAGTGTAACGACTCAAGCGAGCCGTCGACTCGAAGAGTTGCATCGACTCGATGAAGTATCGATGCGAATCGATGCAAGGCTTACATTGGCCCGTCAAGATGAATCCAGACTTAGACTATCAAAGGCGCGCTCGGAGTATCGCTCGGCCGATGCAAATATCGCTAAGGTGGGTGGCTCCGATGAACCCGTCTGTGCTTAGCCTAGACACATAACAATACGGACACCATCACTGAAATCGCTAGGCGATAACACCGCGCATGCTAATAAATGACCCAACGCACCTAGCTAAGGGATTAATCCCATCTTGTATGCTTGCATAAAATATGGAAAGAAAGATGGAAAATACGAAAACTCTCGCACCGCGCTCCACGCTCGTGCTAAGGCACAAGCTTGCATTCAACAATGAAACAATGAATGGTTTACAACAATAAAACGGGAAGACTATCAACATAGTCGTTCCGAGTAGAGTTTAGCAATATTGAAAGGCTATGGGACCAATGGGTCGCCAAGGCGACTCCCGCATAGGGAGTTGCAAAATGTATGAATGAATAAGTGAATGAATGAATCAACGAATGAATGAACGAATATGTGAAAGAACCAATGAACGAACGAACAAGTGAAAGAAAGAAAGAAAAGAAAGAATGAATGAAAGATAAGAAAGAAAAGAATGGTTAGCGACAGGTGTGACGGGCACGTGCAACGGGGCTCGCTACCCGTGCTGCACGGACGCCAACCTGGTCGATAACGTAAGAAGGCTAAGGGTTAGCCTACGGCTCAGAGACAGCCGTTATATTAAAAAGACAAGTTAATACGAAATAGTCGTGGACAAACGGTACGAGCGAGGGGTGGCGTATGCTGTGCCGTAAAGAAAAAAAGATTCCGCGGCATGGTCAAAGTGTGAAGGACTTGCCGGTCCGGACGGAATCAAAAGGGGCTTACGGGCTGCCTGGGGGGGGGCTTGGCTACCCGGGGGACGTAAGTGCGGGGTATTTCAAGACACTATCAACGTGTACCAGCCGCACGCTCTGAATAGTTGCGAAATACCAAGGGGTAAAGGGTCCAAAATGGCTTGTGGTGCCAGCTGTAGTGACCTGCTCCGCCCTAGCGGAACGCCGATTCAAACGGCAAGTGCAACGACTCAAACGAGCCGTCGACCCGAAGAGTTAGCATCGACCTGATGAAGAATCGATGCATGACTTACAATGGCCCGTCAAAGATAAATCCAGACTTAGACTATCAAAGGCGCGCTCGGAGTATCGCTCGGCCGATGCGAACATCGCTAAGGTGGGTGGCTCCGATGAACCCGTCTGTGCTTAGCCTAGACACATAATAATACGGACACTATTACTGAAATCGCTAGGCGATAACACCACGCATGCTAATAAATGACCCAACGCACCTAGCTAAGGGATTAATCCCATCTTGTATGCTTGCATAGAATATGGAAAGGAACATGGAAAATACGAGAACTCTCGCACCGCGCTCCACGCTCGTGCTAAGGCACAAGCTTGCGTTCAACAATGAAACAATGAATGGTTTACAACAATGAAACAGGAAGACTATAAACATAGTCGTTCCGAGTAGAGCTTAGCAACATTGAAAGACTATGGGACCGATGGGTCGCCAAGGCGACTCCCGCACGGGAAGTTGCAAAATGTATGAATGAAAGAATAAACGAATAAGTGAATGAATGAATCAACGAATGAATGAACAAATGAAAGAAAGAATGAATAAAAGATAAGAAGGATGGAAATGGTTAGCGACAGGTATGACGGGCACGTGCAACGGGGCTCGCTACCCGCGCTGCACGGACGCCAACCTGGTCGATAACGCATTAAGGATAAGGGTTAGCCTACGACTCAGAGACAGCCGTTAAGTTAAAAAGATAAGTTAATACGAAATGGTCGTGGACAAACGGCACGAGCGAGGGGTGGCGTATGCTGTGCCGTGAAGAAAAAGGGATTTTGCGACATGATCAAAGTGTGAAGGACTTGCCGGTCCGGACGGAATCAAAAGAAATGGCTTACGGACGAGGCCTGACTGCGGGCTTGGCCACCAGGGGACGTAAGGCCGGGTATTTCAAAAGACTATCAGGGTGTACCAAGCCGCACGCCATGATAGGTGAGAAATTACCACAGGAGAAGACATGTCCAGGATGGCTTGTGATGCCAGCGACCGATGCATATAGATTAAGTGGGCTTTGCTGGTGGCAATCCACGTGCAAGTCCTTGCATTGAAATCAAAGTAGTCTAAGTTAAATGAACAAGTGCCTACTGAATGTCTTGAAAGGTACCACTCTAAATGATAATGAATACTTCGTACAAATGAGTTAAAGAACACGCCTACGACGTGCTAGGACCCGAGGCAGGGACACGCCCTTGATCTTGAATGTTTGCTAGTATCACATTATGTTATTTAATATGAATTGTTGTCTAACTTGGTTTACTTTGGACAGGGAAGGCCGGACGGTAAGTATGGGTAAGTCGTGCAAGTAATTCCATGCGACACTTGAATTTGACAACACGGAATAGGTTATGACATATGCCATGAAAATGACCCTAAGGCAAGATTAGAAAGACAATGAATGATAGATGGTGCACAAAAGTAAATGGAACGTGTTCGGTAATGATAGCATTGTGGGCGAGCTAGCCTCCCCACCAGTGCATAACAATGTACTGATAACCCCCCAGTCTGCTTGCAGAAAGCAGGAAACATCGGCGGTTGCGGAGCTTCCCTCGAACGTGCTAAGGCGCGGAGCTATCTCTGGAGCCTTGGAGCGTTGCAAGGAGCTGGAGCACCATATACAGGACATAATGTATCGAAACATCGTCATGAATCATTCCATGTTGTAAGCCACTTGGCACGCCTTTTATGTTTCAGAGAGAGAGAGAGCTTGAGAGACTTGTAAACTCGGCCTAGCGCCGCTTGTAAACTTCTTGAAAATCAATAAAGAGATGGAATTTGCTTCAATTTGTGTTCATTTACTTTTCGCTGCAAATGGGGACACTCTGTGCGACTCTGTGGCCTAGCAAATCGGCCGTTTCTGGACTTGGCCTTGCACGGGTGCAACCTAGGCCCGTGCGGCATCACGCCTTAGCGAGGACGATCGCTCCTGCGGGAGCGGGGCGTGACAGATTGGTATCAGAGCATGGCTTTACGTCCTTGGACTTTATTTCGATTCTCTCAGTTTTGAAAGCTCGGTTGGAAAACAAAAGAAGTGTACGCTCTCTCTCATTGTGCCTCGAGATGTTCCATACAATAAGTCTAATATTTTCAAAAGCTCGTACGAGTACTCAGTTGGACGGGATTGATAAGCAAAGGCCTTTGTGCCACCACGACGAACTTAAGTTGGAAGGAACCGATGCTAAGAGTTAGCAAACGCAGTGCGTGCTCGAATGAGCTTAAGATGACAGCAAACAAGTACACGAGACCAAAGTATAGTTTGAACGGGATGGTTACGCACGCAGCCTTTTGGCCAAGTTGTGCAGAGTATCGCGCACCTCGACTTCGGGTGCAATCGAGTTGCGAGTGATATCAAGTACCGCTCGGTCGAGAATGAAGCTACACTTAGAGTGTATATCGATAGGAATGCTATCGAGTTAACGCTTAGGCGTACCCAAAAGATTGGCTTGGATTTTGAGGATTGGTGCGAACGACATAGTACGTCGAGGCGACGTGAGCGATTACGCTAGAGATTCGTCAAACGAATCTGAAGGATGTCTTAGCGCATGATGCGAACGTGATTGAGGACTAGATCGTATGGCTTGAATCCGAGTGGTGTATGTGATAGGCTCGGAGAAGAATAAAAATGAGTGTCGATGACTAGTCGAGTGGCTCGAACCCTGAGTGGTGTATGGACGTCATAGAAATTGTTCGAGCGAGACTAAAGGATTTACGGATAGAACGAGTATGTTGGCGAGGCGATGCGATCGCGCAAAGCCTTAGAACGTGTCACGCTTAGTTGGTTGTGACTTCAAAAGTCCCGAACGAGATGTCGTTGGACAACTTGTCAATGGACAACGCGAGTTAGAAAATGGTTCGGAATAATGAATAGAAATGAATGGTCTTGATCGAGGAAACCTAGAGGATCGCGCGTACGATTTCGGATTGATTCAAAGAAATTGTGACTTGGGTTTAGAACAACGATCTTGAAATGAGCTTGAGGAAGAGCGACGAAACTTGATCTTGAATATTAAATAAAATTGTGGAATATCCAATTCGGACAACGGTATCGTCGCACGACTCGAAATTGGTTGCAAAGGAAGATCGTCAGGTTACGCATATCGTAGATGGTATTGAGGCGTATCAAAGATCGATATGCGATAACTCGAGGGCACTCTGACTCGGCGAATGATGGTCGTGCAAATGTCATTGTTCCGTTGGATGCTATACTTGGGATGTTAAAAATGTGTCGAGGAAAAATAATAGAGATCTTGGCTTGGAGGAAATGGAATGTTTGGATTTGCTTCGTCGATAACCACAACGTTGACGTTCTTGTCTTATGCGAGCGCAACTTCAGCCTCATACATGCGTCACGCCGACTAGGGCTATCACTCTGCGTGAGCGCTGGTTTGGTGATTCGTACAGCGGAAGTGATCGGCACTTACATGGCGTGGCAATTCGTATGCTTCGACTTGTGGTTTGACGCGAAGGTAGACTCGAAAATGAATTTATGTGCTTGAAAGATTGAACTTGAGGATTGAGTAGGTCCAATCCGCGTATCGAGAATGGGTTAGTCTAAAACTCAAACAAGAGTTACGCCCCGATGAGAATGATTATTCTGCGGGAGCGTGCATGGTGATTCATGAACCGCCGTAGATAATCGGACTCGCGTGAGATTGGGGCACAATGTATTGATGAGCTGGATGACCTCGTGATCGAATACACGAATTGGTTAGAACTGGTGATTGAACGGAATTGAGTATGTGCAACGTAAGTCTTGATGTAAATTAGGTGATCGTGCTCGATATTTAGAAATCTGAGTGACGCGAGCTTGGGTAGAAATACCCGTACAAGCAAATAAATGGTTTGACCATAGGATTTGGGGCGAGCGTCGTACAACGACCTTGTACGATGAGCGACGGACTTGACTTGTAACTATGACCTTGTGAGCTGACCTAGCGGATAGGCGGATGACCCTATGCCGAGTGATTGAACCTGTGCGATGGCATTTACAGTATCGTCTGGACGGACGATAGACTTGGGACAATAAGACTTAGAGTAGGACGGGGAACTGGGAGTGTGCGTGAACGACGGCGAGAATGGCCCCAAACGAAGGGAATGATAGGAATGGATGATGCGCAAGTAAAGTTGGAATAATGAATTGAATCATTGGTCGGAAGACGTACTCGATGATAGTACGATACTTAGTCTCGAATCGGACGGAAATTACTTAGGCTTGGTCGACCCCGCTAAGACGAAATCATACTGATTTCGTAGACAATAACGCTTGAGAAGCGAATCGAATCATCTCGAGGACCGAGATAAACGATATGTGATACACACACAAGTTCGGTTTTAAATCGAAGTTAGCAAAACGATCGGCAAATCAAAACTATCACGAGTAGCTTGTCCGACTTTACTAATCGCTAAGCTTGGTTGAAATGTACGTATTCGAAGGACGCCTTGAATATGTGCACGATCCAAACTCAGCGATATGATGAACTCGAATGCAGCTGCAAGTGGATGTTGCGATACGCATGAACGAATAAGTGAGTTAGCCTCAGCCTACGTCTCTCGTGTTTGAGAATTACAATACACCTCGTGCGACCGTTTCAGTCCTATGATATGTCAAAGTAGCAACCGAGTTGAAGAAACGCATGAATTGAATAAGTACCATCAACTCAAAAAAATGAATTAAAAGCCATCCAATAAAATCGATCAAACGTATGCGACACGGAACTTGGAAAGGTACCGAGCATGGTTCGATGCCATCGAACGATAGAGCCGTTCGATAGAATTGTCTATGAAACACGATGAAACGAGTTAAAGAATGGTAGGATGACCTGCACTCAGGAAGTCTCGAGGACGAGACTTGTTTTGAGTGGTGTATTATGTAGTGACCTGCTCCGCCCTAGCGGAACGCCGATTCAAACGGCAAGTGCAACGACTCAAACGAGCCGTCGACCCGAAGAGTTGGCATCGACCTGATGAAGAATCGATGCATGACTTACAATGGCCCGTCAAAGATGAATCCAGACTTAGACTATCAAAGGTGCGCTCGGAGTATCGCTCGGCCGATGCGAACATCGCTAAGGTGGGTGGCTCCGATGAACCCGTCTGTGCTTAGCCTAGACACATAACAATACGGACACTATCACTGAAATCGCTAGACGATAACACCGCGTATGCTAATAAATGACCCAACGCACCTAGCTACGGGATTAATCCCATCTTGTATGCTTGCATAGAATATGGAAAGGAACATGAAAAATACGAGAACTCTCGCACCGCGCTCCACGCTCGTGCTAAGGCACAAGCTTGCATTCAACAATGAAACAATGAATGATTTACAACAATGAAACGGAAAGACTATCAACATAGTCGTTCCGAGTAGAGCTTAGCAACATTGAAAGACTATGGGACCGATGGGTCGCCAAGGCGACTCCCGCACGGGAAGTTGCAAAATGTATGAATGAAAGAGTAAACGAATAAGTGAATGAATGAATCAACGAATGAATGAACAAGTGAAAGAAAGAATGAATAAAAGATAAGAAGGATGGAAATGGTTAGCGACAGGTATGACGGGCATGTGCAACGGGGCTCGCTACCCGCGCTGTACGGACGCCAACCTGGTCGATAACGCATTAAGGCTAAGGGTTAGCCTACGGCTCAGAAACAGCCGTTAAGTTAAAAAGACAAGTTAATATGAAATGGTCGTGGACAAACGGCACGAGCGAGGGGTGGCGTATGCTGTGCCATGAAGAAAAAGGGATTCTGCGGCATGATCAAAATGTGAAGGACTTGCCGGTCCGGACGAAATCAAAGGAAATGGCTTACGGACGAGGCCTGAGTGCGGGCTTGGCCACCAGGGGACGTAAGGCCGGGTATTTCAAAAGACTATCAGGGTGTTCCAAGCCGCACGCCATGATAGGTGAGAAATTACCACAGGGGAAGACATGTCCAGGATGGCTTGTGATGCCAGCGACCGATGCATATAGATTAAGTGGGCTTTGCTGGTGGCAATCCACGTGCAAGTTCTTGTATTGAAATCAAAGTAGTCTAAGTTAAATGAACAAGTGCCTACTGAATGTCTTGAAAGGTACCACTCCAAATGATAATGAATACTTCGTACAAATGAGTTAAAGAACACGGCTACGATGCGCTAGGACCCAAGGCAGGGACACGCCCTTAATCTTGAATGTTTGCTAGTATCACATTATGTTATTTAATCTGAATTGTTGTCTAACTTGGTTTACTTTGGACAGGGAAGGCCGGACGGTAAGTATGGGTAAGTCGTGCAAGTAATTCCATGCGACACTTGAATTTGACAACACGGGATAGGTTATGACATATGCCATGAAAATGACCCTAAGGCAAGATTAGAAAGACAATGAATGATAGATGGTGCATAAAAGTAAATGGAACGTGTTCGGTAATGATAGCATTGTGGGCGAGCTAGCCTCCCCACCAGTGCATAACAATGTACTGATAACCCCCCAGTCTACTTGCAGGAAGCAGGAAACGTCGGCGGGTGCGGAGCTTCCCTCGAACGTGCTAAGGCGCGGAGCTATCTCTGGAGCCTTGGAGCGTTGCAAGGAGCTGGAGCACCATATACAGGATATAATGTATCGGAACATCGCCATGAATCATTCCATGTTGTAAGCCACTTGGCACGCCTTTTATGTTTCAGAGAGAGAGCTTGAGAGACTTGTAAACTCGGCCTAGCGCCGCTTGTAAACTTCTTGAAAATCAATAAAGAGATGGAATTTGCTTCAATTTGTGTTCATTTACTTTCCGCTGCAAATGGGGACACTCTGTGCGACTCTGTGGCCTAGCTCAAATCGGCCGTTTCTGGACTTGGCCTTGCACGGGCGCAACCTAGGCCCGTGCGGCATCACGCCTTAGTGAGGACGATTGCCCCTACGGGAGCGGGGCGTGACATATTAGTATCAGAGCACGGCTTTACGTCCTTGGACTTCTTTTCGATTTTCTCAGTTTTGAAAGCTCGGTTGGAAACAAAAGAAGTGTACGCTCTCTCTCGTTGTGCCTTGGAATGTTCCATACAATAAGTCTAATATTTTCAAAAGCTCGTACGAGTACTCGGTTGGACGAGATCGATAGACGAAGGCCTTTGTGCCACCACGACGAACTTGAGTTGGAAGGAATCGATGCTAAGAGTTAGCAAATGCAGTACGTACTTGAATGAGCTTACGCTGACAGCAAACGAGTACACGAGACCAAAGTATAGTTCGAACGGGATGGTTATACACGCAGCCTTTTGGCTAAGTTGTGCCGAGTATCGCGCATCTAGACTTTATGGTGCAAACGAGTTGCGAGCGAGATTGACTATCGCTCGGACGAGAATAAGGGAGACTAAGAATGTATGTTGATAGAGACGCTACTTGACCGGCGCTAAAGCATACACGGGGAAATGGTACTTAGATTTGAGGAATGAGCGAACGCGCGATTGGACATGTCGATCGGGAGTCGAATAATCTTTCGAGGATTTATAGAATGACTTGACTCCGAGTGGTGTATGTGATAGCTTCGAAGAAGGATAAGAGTGAGTGTCGATGACTAGTCGAGTGGCTCGAACCCTGAGTGGTGTATGGACTTTATAAAAATTGTTCGAGCGAGACTACAAGATATACGGATAGAACGGGTATGTCGGCGAGGCGATGCGATCGCGCAAAGCCTTAGAACGCGTCACGCTTAGTTGATCGTGACTTCGAATGTCCCGAACGAGATGTCGTTCGGACAACTTGTGAATGGGCAACGCATGTTAGAAAATGATTCGGAACGATGAATGAAAGTGAATAGTCTTGATCGAGGAAACTTAGAGGATCGTGCGTACGATTTGGGGATTGATTCAAATAAAATGTGACTTGAGTTTTGAACAACGATCTTGAAACGAGCTTGAGGAATAGCGATCGAACTTGATCTTGAATATCGAGGAAATTGTGGAATATCCAACTCGGACAATAGCATCAGTCGCACGACTCAAAATTGGTTGCAAAGGAAGATCGTCAGGTTACGCATATCGTCGATGGTATTGAGGCGTATCAAAGATCGATATACGATAACTCGGGGGCACTCTGACTCGGCGAATGACGGTCGTGCAAATGTCATTATTCCGTTGGATGCTATACTTGGGATGTTAAAAATGTGTCAAGGAAAAGATAGACTTGGCTCGAAGATTTTCTAGTTGAACACATGACGGTTAGACTATGAAATTGATTTAGCTTGGATGAAAATGTGAATGCTTGGATTTACTTCGTTGACAACCACAACGTTGACGTTCTTGTCTTATGCGAGCGCAACTCCAGCCTCGCACATGCGTCGCGCCGGATTATGACGATCACTCCGTGTGAGCGCTGATATGGTGATTCATACAGCGGGAGTGATTGAACTTGGATGGTGTGGCAATCTGATTGCTTCGACTTGTGGTTTGACGCGAAGGTGGACTCGAGAATGAATTTATGTGCTTGAAAGATTGAACTTGAGGATTGAATAGGTCCAATCCGCGTATCGAGAATGGGTTAGTCTAAAACTCAAACAAGGGTTACGCTCCGATGAGAATGATTATTCCGTGGGAGCGTTGCATGGTGATTCATGAACCACCGTGGATAATCGGACTCGCGTAAGATTGGGGCGTAATGTATTGTCGAGATGGATGACCTCGTGATCGAATACATGAATTGGTTAGAACTGGTGATTGAACGGAATTGAACATGTGCAACGTAAGTCTTGATGCGAATTAGGTGATCATGCTCGATGTTTAGAAATCTGAGTGACGCAAGCTTGGGTAGAAACTTCCGTACAAACGAACAAATGGTTTGACCATAGGATTTGGGGCGAGCGTCGTGCAACGACCTTGCACGATGAGCCACGGACTTGACTTGTAACTATGACCCTGTGAGCTGACCTAGCGGATAGGCAGACGACCCTATGCCGAGTGATTGAACCTGTACGATTGACATTACAATATCGTCTGGACGGACGATAGACTTGTGGCAACAAGACTTAGAGTAGGACGGGAAACTGGAAGTGTGCGTGAACGACGACGAGATTGGCCCCAAACAAAGGGAATGATAGGGATGGATGATGCGCAAGTAAAGTTGGGATAACGAATTGAATCGTTGATCGGAAGACGTACTCGACGATAGAAAATACTTGGTCTTGAATCGGACTGAAATTACTTAGACTTGGTCGACCCCGCTAAGAAGAAATCGTATTGATTTCATTGTCAAGAGCGCTTGAGAAGCAAATCGGATAATCTCGAGGACCGAGATAAACGATATGTGATACAAACATGAGTTCGATTTTAAATCGAAGTTAGCAAAACGATCGGCAAATCGAAACTATCACGAGTAGCTTGTCCGACTTCGCTAGTCGCTAAGCTTGGTTGAAATACACGTATTCGGGGGACGTCTTGAATGTGTGCACGATCCAAACTCAGCGATATGATGAACTCGAATGCAGATGCAAGTGGGTGTTGAGATGCGCATGAAAGAATAAGTGAGTTTGCCTCAGCCTACGACTTCGTATTTGACGAATTATAATGCACCTCGTACGACCGTTTCAGTCCCATGATACGTCGAAAAAGCAACCGAGTCGGAGAAACACTTGAATTGAATAAGTGCCATCAACTCTAAAATGAATGAAAAGTTATCCAATAAAAATCGACCAAACGTATACGACACGGAACTTGGAAAGGTACGAAGCATTGTTCGATGTTATCGAACGATAGAGCCGTTCGATAGAATTGTCTAAGAAATACGACGACACGAGTTAAAGGAATGGTAGGATGACCTGCACTCAGGAAGTCTCGAGGACGAGACTTGTTTTGAGTGGTGTATTATGTAGTGACCCGTTCTGTCCTAGCGGAACGCCGATTCAAACGGTAAGTGTAACGACTCAAGCGAGCCGTCGACTTGAAGAGTTGCATCGACTCGATGAAGTATCGATGCGAATCGATGCAAGGCTTACATTGGCCCGTCAAGATGAATCCAGACTTAGACTATCAATGGCGCGCTAGGAGTATCGCTCGGCCGATGCAAACATCGCTAAGGTGGGTGGCTCCGATGAACCCGTCTGTGCTTAGCCTAGACACATAACAATATGGACACTATCATTGAAATTGCTAGACGATAATACCGCGCATGCTAATAAATGACCCAACGCACCTAGCTAAGGGATTAATCCCATCTTGAATGCTTGCATAGAATATGGAAAGAAACATAAAAAATACGAGAACTCTCGCACCGCGCTCCACGCTCGTGCTAAGGCACAAGCTTGCGTTCAACAATGAAATAATGAATAGTTTACAACAATGAAACGAGAAGACTATCAACATAGTCGTTCCGAGTAGAGTTTAGCAAGATTGAAAGGCTATGGGACCAATGGGTCGCCAAGGCGACTCCCGCACAGGGAGTTGCAAAATGTATGAATGAATAAGTGAATGAATGAATCAACGAATGAATGAACGAATATGTGAAAGAACCAATGAACGAACGAACAAGTGAAAGAAAGAAAGAAAAGAAAGAAAGAATGAAAGATAAGAAAGAAAAGAATGGTTAGCGACAGGTGTGACGGGCACGTACAACGGGGCTCGCTACCCGCGCTGCACGGACGCCAACCTGGTCGATAACGTAAGAAGGCTAAGGGTTAGCCTACGGCTCAGAGACAGCCGTTATGTTAAAAAGATAAGTTAATACGAAATGGTCGTGGACAAACGGTACGAGCGAGGGGTGGCGTATGCTGTACCGTAAAGAAAAAGGGATTCCGTGGCATGGTCAAAGTGTGAAGGACTTGCCGGTCCGGACGGAATCAAAAGGGGCTTACGGGCTGCCTGGGGGGGGGCTTGGCTACCCGAGGGACGTAAGTGCGGGGTATTTCAAGACACTATCAACGTGTACCAGCCACACGCTCTGAATAGTTGCGAAATACCAAGGGGTAAAGGGTCCAAAATGGCTTGTGGTGCCAGCGACCTGTGCATATAGAGTTAAGTGGGCTTTGCTGGTGGCAATCCACGTGCAAGTCCTTGCATTGAAATCAAAGTAGTCTAAGTTAACTAAATGAAGTGCCTTCTGAACGGGCTTGAATATAACACACCAGATAATCGAAAGTACTTTGGCAAAGGAGTTAGAAAATACGCCAATGGCGCGCTAGAAACCGAGGCAGAGACACGCCCTTGATATTAAATGTTTCCAAGAATCGCAATATTACACATGAATTGTTGACTAACTTGGTTTACTTTGGACAGGGAAGGCCGGACGGTAAGTATGGGTAAGTCGTGCATGTATTTCCATGCGACACTTGAATTTGGCAACACGGGATAGGTTATGACATATGCCATGAAATTGATCCTAAGACAAGATTAGAAAGACAATGAATGATAGAGATGCACAAAAGTAAACGGAACGTGTTTGGTAATGATAGCATTGTGGGCGAGCTAGCCTCCCCACCAGTGCATAACAATGTACTGATAACCCCACAGTCTGCTTGCAGGAAGCAGGAAACGTCGGCGGGTGCGGAGCTTCCATCGAACGTGCTAGGGCGCGGAGCCAACTCTGGAGCCTTAGAACGTTGCTAGGAGCTGAAGCACCCTATACAGGACATAATGTATCGGAATATCGTCATGAATCATTCCATCTTGTAAGCCACTTGGCACGCCTTTTATGTTTCAGAGAGAGAGAGATCTTGAGCGATTTGTAATATCGGCTTAGCGCCGCTTGTAAACTTCTTGAATATCAATAAAGAGTTGAATTTGCTTCAATTTGTGTTCATTTACTTTCCGCTACAAATGGGGACACTCTGTGCGACTCTGTGGCCTAGCTCAAATCGGCCGTTTCTGGACTTGGCCTTGCACGGGCGCAATATAATGCCCGTAGTTCGTATTACGTATTGGGAATACGTGTACGTATTTTGGGCTCGTACTTTTGGTTTGTCATAATTAGTTAGCCTTGGGTTTTATTTTACATGTTGCATTAGCATGGTTCATCATGGGATTGCATTGGCTTGGTTTGGTTCGGTTTAGCGGGTTGGTTTGGTTTTATGTGGAGAACCACTCCCACCTACCACCACTCCCACCATAAATATCTATCCCACTCTTTCTCTTCCATTATTACTCATTCCTCATTTCTTCCTCTCCATCTTTACTTCTCCACCTACCAGGAGAGAGCGAGAGCTTAGGCAAGTGCACCTTGCTTCATGGAGGAACCCCATTTTATTGTTTCATTGTATTTCTAATGTGTTTCTAACCCACTTTAGTACTTAGCATTTTCCAATTCCATGATTAAATTCTTGTAAATCTAGTTTTGTGGTATTTTTAGATTTTCTTGGGTTTGATCTGTTTAACCTTGTTATTTCCAAGTTTTGATGGTTCCATGTTGTAGAGAATTTCGTTCTACCCAATTTTGACCTATACAAGTCCAAATTTGGACTCCTGTGGGAAATTGGGTGGTGTGGAGAAGCCATGGTATTTTCCATGAACTTTTTCTCAGTTGGCAACAAATTGTTGCTGGCTTGCATTTGTTTTGGCCACAGGAGTCTTGCTTAGCCGCATGAACGTGGCAGCATTAATTGCTTCCTGACTTGATGGCATTTATGAGCTAGCCGTATGAGAATTTGCCTTTAATGAATTGTTGAGAGCTAGCCGCATGAGAATTTGCATTTAATGTATTGTTGAACACCAGCCGCATGCCTTCCTAAAGCATTAAATGCACTGCTTGTTTCCATAATGCAAAAGCATTAGATAATGTTTTGCTTCAGAAATGGCATTAATGCACTTTTGCTAACATATTAAATAATTGCTTGTGTCAGAATGCATTGAATGCAATTTTTAGCATTTTTCCACTAGCCGCATGGGATAAGCATTACTTGAATACACTTTTCTAATGCAGACTTGCTCAAATGAGCCGCATGTATATTATGTATTTAATACACTTTCTTGGAAGTAGCCGCATAAGCTTCTGGATAAAGCATCATTTGAATGCATTTTTTCCTAATGCTTTCTTTGGGAGCTCAAGCCGCATAAGAAATGCATTAAATGCATTTTTGCATTTTAGTCCACAACATCTAAAGCCCCAGCCGCATAGGAATGGAATAAAGTCACTTTAAGCATTAAGAACTTAGTATTATATGCATTGAGTGCTTTTTTGCACTTTAAGCCTTATAATTATGAAAAATACTTTAAGGCACCTTTTTAAGAAAGGTTAGCCGCATAGGCTCTAATAGTTTAATGTTTTATTTGCATTTAAGCCCTTTGCTTTTATTGCAATTGCTTTAGTCTTAACCTTTTAGGCATTTGCATTTAAGGCCTTGCGTTTAATGCATTTGCATTCAAGCATCACCCTTAGTTTAAATGCTTTAGCACTAATGTGTGTTGGCCATTTACTTCATACTTGGCCGCATGAATTGTTACAGTTAGCCGCATGGCTCATGTCTAAAAGCATTATTTAATAGCATTATATTAACAAGATAGTCTTGCTTGCATTTTGCAGGCAATCACAGTTGGCCGCATGGCCCTTGGCTATTAAATATTATTATTATTTGTATGTTGAGTTTTGCATGGAATCTAAGGTGAGCCGCATAGGCTCCCTTCCCCCATTTTCTAATATTTTGGCCATGTGAGCCACTCATTTACTGGCAGTCATCATTTCATTGTTTGGCCACGTGCCCTTTCCTTGTTTAAGTGGAAGCTTGCATTTATTGCGGGTCCCACTCTCTTTGAATTTTCTGGTTGCATGAATATTTCTTACTGGCCGCATGGCCCCTTTCAGTTATTTTTCTGGCCGCATAAGCTTTGGCTGGCCGCATGGGTGGCCTCCCACTCTCTTTGACCGCATGTTTGTTCTCCCACTTTTGGACCACATGGGTCCCACTTTGATTGTTTAAATATCTTATTTGCGTGAATTGTGGTCAGAATTTCTTCCCACTCCCAACATGAAAATTTTAGAGTTTCTCCTTGGCTTCAAGAATATATATATTATTATAGTATTATTTAATTTGCTCAAGTTTCTTCCCTCTTTGATAAATGGCATGACTTGATAGTGACCCGCCGTGGTGCACTCCCGACATGATAACTTGACCTGACAATTTGACATGATAACTTGGCATGATAATTCTTGATAGTGGCCCGCCGTGGCGCACTCTTGACATGATAAACCTGACATGATAGCTCTTAAAATGCTGTTGCGACGGCTAACACGACATGACAAGATTGAATAACCTGGACACCGTGGGTGAATGTGCTTGTACAAATGAACTCGTCTTGTCCTGCATCATGTCTAGGACATGAATCCCTGGTTTTCCACGGTCAGGGATTCATACTGAATATGGCTAGGATTAATGACTAGATTGATCAAGTAGTTCATGGAGAGACTTTCCTAGTTACCTGTTGCCCCATTGATCCCGGCCTTATATATATATATATACATAGGATTTGTTGCTATCCGTCGAGATGAGCGCACTTCCAGCCCGCCGTCGAGTGTGGTACCTTAGGACACATGTATCTTACTATAGTGTGTCTACTATATCATGCTATCTTTTTCCTTTTCTTTGCTGGGGTCACCCAGGTAGCAGCAGGCGGGTAACTGGACTTGGAAGAATCTCGCTGCATCTTGCTAGTAATTAGGCTTGTGATAACCCTAGTTAGTTAAAGTATCAAGCCGTACTTATTGTTTGGCTGTGAATGTTGGATGGAGTTTACCAGTTTATTCTTGTCTTGATCCTGTACAAGATTGTTACATGTCCTGATTTCTTATATTATCTTGCCGATAAATGGTAGGAAAAACCAAGTTCTGTTCAGACGAAGGGTTACAACCCCGGTCCTTGTTTGGTTTACGGGTTGTAACCTGGTTATCTGAATAGTCCCATGGTTATCTCATCGTATATCATCCTGTCATGTTTTTTTTCCAATATGTTATGTCCTTTATTGATTCTGTACAAGATTGTCTTTTATATTCACCTGTCATGCTTTTCTTAAATTACGGTCTCTTATTATGTAATTGTACTCTTGTGCTAATTGCTGGTTTTAGTTCCTAAGTGAAGCCTCCTCTGTGGCACTTGTCCTTTCTGGGGTCTGACCCAGCTGGTTTTGTATGGCCAGATACCAGAGCAGCTCCAGAGGATCTACCGATTTTCCAGCCCGATGGTGAACACCAGGCGTAACCAGGGCAACAAGTGGGTTTATTTTTGCTCTCCCACTCTATTGTAAAATTAATCTTTTGAGGCGTTTAGCCGCCGAGCAAGTGTTAGCTCGTGTACATTTTTACTTACTGTCTGCCTACGGGTTGTGACATGATTGGCAACCTAGGGTTGATCATGTATGACTGAAACTCTTGCTAGTCCTCACATTTTGTAACGACTAGCTTCATGATCAGCTGAATATGTGATATTTGGGACGCCTTACTATTGTATATTTGGTGATCTTACATCTTGTAACTCTATTTACTTGCTTGTGATTGAGACACTAGGCTTGTTATCGACCATAAGAGACTGTTGGCTTGTAGATAAACCCTCATATATCTAGACAGCCGTGACCGTATTGTGGAGTGGATTACATTTCATTATACGTAGCTGGCTATGTCTGCCCCCGCTCTCCAGTATTCTGGTTCTGGGGCGTGACATGGTTTAAGTGGTCAAGATATGTGAGGGTTTACCGAATAGATGTCTCAATCAGTACTCGCCCTTGATCTCTGCTCGTATCCTCTTGATTCCTAAAATTCTTGTCCTGATCACATGCTTGTAATCCTTGATCTATCCTGGTCCTTCCTTATTGTTCCCTATGTCGTCTTCTTCAGCAGCATTGTTCCTGGACCTGCCGATCAGCAAGGCGGAGCACCTCCTGTGGACCAGCAGCACCCAGGAGATCAAGCCCAGCATTTCGGTGTAGCTTCTAGAGTTATGTCTCACGGAGATCCAGAACCCCCGGTTCAGCCAGCCCAGCCTGCAAGGCAGGATGATGAAGCCTTGGTTGGACTTATCAGGGAGTTACTTGTATCGCAGGATCCTCGAGGAAACACTCTGCGTCAGACGATGGCAGATGCTCTGGGCAGAGGTGGACATCATGGGAACAGTGCAGCGAACAGTGACAGGACCGTAGGTCGAAAGCGATCTCGCGGCCAGATGAACCAGTCGTCAGCCCCAGCCCCGACAGCTAGGGCTTTGACCATTGGAGCTCCGAGAAGGACAGCTTCGGTTACGTCGGTTCAACATTCAACCCCGACGTATTCTCAGCAGCAGAAGAAGTCTTCCACAATGGACTGCTCTCATTATGGGAAGCCTGGATATGTTGTTTCAGAATGTCGCAAGGCTCGAGGATTGTGTTTGCTATATGGAGCGTCGGACCACAAGGTAAGGTCCTGCCCGTTCAGGACTGACTCACCACTAGCCACGACCAGTTCATCGGTTAGGGGACCAGCCCCAGTACCAGTCCAGCAGGAGATTCCATCCCCGAGGCCATTGCCGACGCAGGCCCAAGCTTTTCGGCAGCAAAGACCCCAGCAGTATGCCCAGATCCAAGCTCAGATTCAGAACCGGCAGAGGAGATTCCAGCAGCAGGGACCTCAGCAGTTTGCTCTAGCACAGGCTCAAGTCCAGAATCGGCAGAGAGGTATCTGCATCATATTGTCTTGCTTTCCTGCCGTCATTATGCGGGGTACATGATGTATTTTCTGTATCCTAAATACGACGGTATGTTCCGGAACCGAGCCATATCCTAGATCATTCAAAAATGGTTATTGGTACCAACCTTTTCGTATGAGGAGAGGCCCGTGTCCATGTTTGACCGAAGAGATAGACCCTCAAGAGCCAGGCTATCTGTTTAGTCTGTGTTGCTTGAGTTTATCCCTCTTTGGGAGAGTCAAACGTGAGAGCGTGAGGATGATATCCGATCGCGTTATCCCAGCTAGTTTGGCTCGTAAGGCATAATATCTTCCTTATGCCTTACGCTTCGAATCCATGCTTACATGAATGACTGTATGATTGGTTGGTAGTTATAGATTGTTTGTGATAGTGTAGCTTGTCCTTGCCACTCTAGCCTCTTGATTAAATTCCGAGGACGAAATTCTTTTAAGGTGGGTAGAGTTGTAATGCCCGTAGTTCGTATTACGTATTGGGAATACGTGTACGTATTTCGGGCTCGTATTTTTGGTTTGTCATAATTAGTTAGCCTTGGGTTTTATTTTGCATGTTGCATTAGCATGGTTCATCATGGGATTGCATTGGCTTGGTTTGGTTCGGTTTAGTGGGTTGGTTTGGTTTTATGTGGAGAACCACTCCCACCTACCACCACTCCCACCATAAATATCTATCACACTCTCTCTCTTCCATTATTACTCATTCCTCATTTCTTCCTCTCCATCTTTACTTCTCTACCTACCAGGAGAGAGGGAGAGCTTAGGCAAGTGCACCTTGCTTCATGGAGGAACCCCATTTTATTGTTTCATTGTCTTTCTCATGTGTTTCTAATCCACTTTAGTACTTAGCATTTTCCAATTCCATGGTTAAATTCTTGTAAATCTAGTTTTGTGGTATTTTCGGATTTTCTTGGGTTTGATCTGTTTAACCTTGTTATTTCCAAGTTTTGATGGTTCCATGTTGTAGAGAATTTCGTTCTACCCCATTTTGACCAATGGAAGTCCAAATTTGGACTCCTGTGGGAAATTGGGTGGTGTGGAGAAGCCATGGTATTTTCCATGAACTTTTTCTCAGTTGGCAACAAATTGTTGTTGGCTTGCATTTGTTTTGGCCACAGGAGTCTTGCTTAGCCGCATGAACGTGGCAGCATTAATTGCTTCCTGACATGATGGCATTTGTGAGCTAGCCGCATGAGAATTTGCCTTTAATGAATTGTTGAGAGCTAGCCGCATGAGAATTTGCATTTAATGTATTGTTGAACACCAGCCGCATGCCTTCCTAAAGCATTAAATGCACTGCTTGTTTCCATAATGCAAAAGCATTAGATAATATTTTGCTTCAGAAATGGCATTAATGCACTTTTGCTAACATATTAAATAATTGCTTGTGTCAGAATGCATTGAATGCAATTTTTAGCATTTTTCCACTAGCCGCATGGGATAAGCATTACTTGAATACACTTTTCTAATGCAGACTTGCTCAAATGAGCCGCATGTATATTATGTATTTAATAGACTTTCTTGGAAGTAGCCACATAAGCTTCTGGATAAAGCATCATTTGAATGCAATTTTTCCTAATGCTTTCTCTGGGAGCTCAAGCCGCATAAGAAATGCATTAAATGCATTTTTGCATTTTAGTCCACAACATCTAAAGCCCCAGCCGCATAGGAATGGAATAAAGTCACTTTAAGCATTAAGAACTTAGTATTATATGCATTGAGTGCTTTTTTGCACTTTAAGCCTTATAATTTTGAAAAATACTTTAATGCACCTTTTTAAGAAAGGTTAGCCGCATAGGCTCTAATAGTTTAATATTTTATTTGCATTTAAGCCCTTTGCATTTAATGCAATTGCTTTAGTCTTAACCTTTTAGGCATTTGCATTTAAGGCCTTGCGTTTAATGCATTTGCATTCAAGCATCACCCTTAGTTTAAATGCTTTAGCACTAATGTGTGTTGGCCATTTACTTCATACTTGGCCGCATGAATTGTTACAGTTAGCCGCATGGCTCATGTCTAAAAGCATTATTTAATAGCATTATATTAACAAGATAGTCTTGCTTGCATTTTGCAGGCAATCACAGTTGGCCGCATGGCCCTTGGCCATTAAATATTATTATTATTTGCATGTTGAGTTTTGCATGGAATCTAAGGTGAGCCGCATAGGCTCCCTTCCCCCATTTTCTAATATTTTGGCCACGTGAGCCACTCATTTACTGGCAGTCATCATTTTATTGTTTGGCCACGTGCCCTTTCCTTGTTTAAGTGGAAGCTTGCATTTATTGCGGGTCCCACTCTCTTTGAATTTTCTGGTTGCATGAATATTTCTTACTGGCCGCATGGCCCCTTTCAGTTATTTTTCTGGCCGCATAAGCTTTGGCTGGCCGTATGGGTGGCCTCCCACTCTCTTTGACCGCATGTTTGTTCTCCCACTTTTGGACCACATGGGTCCCACTTTGATTGTTTAAATATCTTATTTGCATGAATTGTGGTCAGAATTTCTTCCCACTCCCAACATGAAAATTTTAGAGTTTCTCCTTGGCTTCAAGAATATATATATATTATTATAGTATTATTTAATTTGCTCAAGTTTTTTCCCTCCTTGATAAATGGCATGACTTGATAGTGACCCGCCGTGGTGCACTCCCGACATGATAACTTGACCTGACAATTTGACATGATAACTTCGCATGATAATTCTTGATAGTGGCCCGCCGTGGCGCACTCTTGACATGATAAACCTGACATGATAGCTCTCGAAATGCTGTTGCGACGGCTAACACGACATGACAAGATTGAATAACCTGGACACCGTGGGTGAATGTGCTTGTACAAATGAACTCGTCTTGTCCTGCATCATGTCTAGGACATGAATCCCTAGTTTCCCACGGTCAGGGATTCATACTGAATATGGCTAGGATTAATGACTAGATTGATCAAGTAGTTCATGGAGAGACTTTCCCAGTTACCTGTTGCCCCTTTGATCCCAGCCTTATATATATATATATATATATATACATGGTATTTGTTGCTATCCGTCGAGATGAGCGCACTTCCAGCCCGCCGTCGAGTGTGGTACCTTAGGACACATGTATCTTACTACAGTGTGTCTGCTATATCATGCTATCTTTTTCCTTTTCTTTGCTGGGGTCACTCAGGTAGCAGCAGGCGGGTAACTGGACTTGGAAGAATCTCGCTGCATCTTGCTAGTAATTAGGCTTGTGATAACCCTAGTTAGTTAAAGTATCAAGCCGTACTTATTGCTTGGCTGTGAATGTTGGATGGAGTTTACCAGTTTATTCTTGTCTTGATCCTGTACAAGATTATTACATGTCCTGATTTCTTATATTATCTTGCCGATAAATGGTGGGAAAAACCAAGTTCTGTTCAGACGAAGGGTTACAACCCCGGTCCTTATTTGGTTTACGGGTTGTAACCTGGTTATCTGAATAGTCCTATGGTCATCTCATCGTATATCATCCTGTCATGTTTTTTTTCCAATATGTCCTGTCTTTTATTGATTCTGTACAAGATTGTCTTTTATATTCACCTGTCATGCTTTTCTTAAATTATGGTCTCTTATTATGTAATTGTACTCTTATGCTAATTGCTGGTTTTAGTTCCTAAGTGAAGCCTCCTTTGTGGCACTTGCTCTTTCTGGGGTCTGACCCAGCTGGTTTTGTATGGCCAGATACCAGAGCAGCTCCAGAGGATCTACCGGTTTTCCAGCCTGATGGTGAACACCAGGCGTAACCAGGGTAACGAGTGGGTTTATTTTTGCTCTCCCACTCTATTGTAAAATTAATCTTTTGAGGCGTTTAGCCGCCGAGCAAGTGTTAGCTCGTGTACATTTTTACTTACTGTCTGCCTACGGGCTGTGACATGATTGGCAACCTAGGGTTGATCATGTATGACTGAAACTCTTGCTAGTCCTCACATTTTGTAACGACTAGCTTCATGATCAGCTGAATATGTGATGTTTGGGACGCCTTACTATTGTATATTTGGTGATCTTACATCTTGTAACTCTATTTACTTGCTTGTGATTGAGACACTAGGCTTGTTATCGACCATAAGAGACTGTTGGCTTGTAGATAAACCCTTATATATCTAGACAGCCGTGACCGTATAGTGGAGTGGATTCCATTTTATTATACGTAGCTGGCTATGTCTGCCCCCGCTCTCCAGTATTCTGGTTCTGGGGCGTGACACGCAACCTAGGCCCGTGCGGCATCACGCCTTAGCGAGGACGATTGCTCCTACGGGAGCGGGGCATGACAGTCGTGTCTCTTCCACCATTCTAAAACGGCAAAGTGATCTGGAGTCTCATCTTCGTCTTGATAAGAATTAAGGTAAAGAGACAACTCTTGAGTAGGTTGGGAAGATTGCTTTTGTTTTTTCCTTTGTAGTATGCGACCGGCTGCTGATAGCTTAGACGCCAAGCCGGAGCTACTACTAGCCCCCCCTGAGTTGGTCGGGTCGACGTTGCTCCTTCTTCGCACATTATAACTAACCTGTCCAATGCAACTTTAACTTCTAGTTTCATGTCAGTAACATCTATACCCATATATTCTCCTTATGGTGAATTTCATATTCACGCACGTGTTTTGAAATCTCACTTGAAATTACAGCGCCCGTGTGTGGACATTCTATAATTTTAAGACAGATGATGCATTTTTGCAACATCCATTGTGCATCTATATAGTGCGCAGTAATACAAATGTAAGCATAAAGCCACTTAGTAGTCCAAATATCAGAAATAATAGACAACTGACTAACATTTTGAAAATCCGCTTTCAAAGCGGCTTTCCGCTCGTTAAAGAGACGAATAGCCTCATTTCGAGCTTGTTGTCTACTCACTCTAGTAAAGGAGGGGTTTAGAGAAATTGATGCATAATCTCGTAAAGATTCGCTTTCACCCGTTGTGAAAGGAAGTTCTTCACGAATAATATGTTTAGTTAATTCAGTTTTATGTCGAGCAGCTGAGTAAGTAAAGTTACCCATTGAAGAACCGGTGGTGCCAAAGCTTATTTGGGTTTGGGACGCTTGAAGTGTGTCCTTCCCGTAGCAAGTGTCGTAATGTCTGGACATGGTCCCGGTGCCACCGCCCATCTTCCATGCGTACTGGTTGCAACATTTTTTGCATTGCGCCTTGTACGGTATTGGTTCACCCTTGGCATCTAAAACAAGCGAACCATCAGGATTAGTTTCAAAAATCAAAGTAAAATATTTCCAATACTTAGACCTTTTTTTTTCTTTTCAGGACGTAGGGTGGAACTAGCGACTTCTGGAGGAGATGGTTGGAACCCCTCCGGAATCGGATTGGTTGCTACTTGCTCAGGTCACTACTAAAATACCCCACTTTACCGACGGAAGTTTAGCGACGGACGGATTCCGTCGCTAATAGCGACCAGTTTCCGACATCTTAGCGACTACCTAGCGACGGCGCATCCGTCGCTAACTGGTTGAAATAAATTTGCAGGTAGCTACGAGCTAGCGACGAACTAGCGACGGAACTTCCGTCGCTAACTGGAATATTAGCGACGGATATCGACTACCTAGCGACGGCAAATCCGTCGACATGGTTCTGGAAATATGGTAGGTTTCCAGAGACTTAGCGACGGATAGTGGGTCGCTAATCCGTCGCTAATCTGTCGAGGATGACGACGGACTAGCGACGGCTTAGCGACCCATTATCCGTCGACATGGTTCTGGAAATATGGAAGCTTTCCAGAACCAGGCCGACGGATGTGGCCGTCGCTAATCCGTCGCTATAACGTCGAGGTTAACGACGGAATGGCAACGGAATAGCGACTGATTTTGCGTATCAGGAACCTCTCTGATACGCTTTTACCGACCTATTTACGACGGCTTAGCGACGGATATTTTAATATTATATGGCATGTAAACCGACGGGAACAAGTCGCTAATCCGTCGCTAAACCATTGAAAGGCAACCGTCGGTAATCAGTCGCTAGTCCGTCAGTTAATTATTTGTCCGACGGCTTAGCGACGGACAAATTTTAGCGACGACGTATTTTCCGACGGCCATTTTCATCAAATATCCGTCGCTATTCCGTCGGTAATTTATGTTACCGACGGATGAGCGACGGATGTGGCCGTCGCTAAAGTTGGTTATTTTGGTAGTGGGTGGAATTTGAGTACCGTCAAAAAAAGTATTAAAAAATTGGTAAGTCTGTCCAGCAAGATCAGGTGGGTTTGAACCTTCACCAACCATATATAAAATAAAATAAAGTAAAACTGTGTTAGAAGAAAGTAAGGGATTGAGAGGAAGATCGGGAAGCCGTAGAGCCGGAATGGAGTTGTGAGGGAGGTCGGGAAGCCGTAGAGCACTAGAGCACCGGGGAGGGAAAGCCGTAGAACACCGTAGAGAAATGTAGAGAAATGTTTGAAATGAGTTGTGTTTGAAAAATGAAATTTTTGGCCAATTTATAGAAATTTTTCAGGATTATTTTGGTAATTTTGGGCCCAAATTGACCAAAATGTCCCTCCCAACGTTTTAAAAACGGCTATATGGGAGGGGCATTTTGGTAAAAGACCCCCCCCCCCCCCCCCCCAAACGGTCGGCAGAAAAAAAAAATTTGAACAGCCAACGGTCGGCTGGACCGGTCCAACCGGGCCGAGCTTCGGGCCGGGCCTACATATGTTAAAAAAAAAAAAAAATTCGGGCCGGGCCGGGCTGGGCTCGGGCTGGTGGGGGGCGGGAGGCCCGACCCGACCCGTTGGGGAGTGGGGGGCCGGGCCGGTTCGGACCTCGGACGGGCCGGGTCGGACCGATTTGACCGCGGGCCAGTCCGGGCCTGGGTCGGGTATCGGGCTAACCGGCCAAGTATGCACCATGAAACTCATAAGCTTGAAAATGATGCCATCTGTGCAACTATTGAAATAAAATATCAACCACATATATAATCCACCGAATAAAAGTTCTACTTTGCTACAGTGATCTTGAGTACATATGGAATGCAAGCTCTTAAACTAGGCAAAACAAGCGTAGATCACAAAGCTATGATGTGGATATATTTTGACGCATGCACCTATTGACAGAGTGAGGATGGCTAATGTCATCCACCAAGTGTTGCTGACCAACAAATGATTGAGAGAGAGAGAGAGAGAGAGAGAGAGAGAGAGAGAGAGAGAGAGATATATGATATTATTATTAGTATATTTCCTACAACACATATGATATATACATTCATTACACACACTACTGAGAAACTATAAACCAACAACACATCACTATACGAAAATACATGCATATATGGACGGAAACAATTCGTCCTCTTTTATGTCACTAAATTAAAATAACGATCATCCAGCACTCAAAAACAGACGAAAACAATTCGCCCTCTTTTCCGTCACTAAATTAAAATAACGGCCATCCAGCACTAAAAAAGCAGAAACATGTTGTTGCTATCCAAAAGGGGGCAATGCATTGGATGCCATTTCGATGAAATGGCGACTAACAATTGGCAACTTGTAAGCATCGGCTAGCCGACGCAAGAAATACGCGACGAACCAGAGACCATCGTACGACGATTATTGAAACGATCGATCGCAAGATGGCGACGAACATTTGACTATTTCAAGCGAAGACCAACAACCAACCCTCCTACGACGAACAATAGTTTTTGATACTTGGGTTTTATTTTTGATACCTATTGAGCAATGGATGTTTGCATTACCCGTGTGTCGTAAATTCGTCATTGGGCCTTAGCCTGTCCATCGCTACGTTGATCATATTTGAAAAAATAAGAATGTAATTAATCACAACACATATACATAATAATAATTCATGTCCAAGCACACATAATAGTATATGAGACTCGACTCAACTAATCGTAGAATACACGTCCAATTAGACCTTCAGCGGCACAAAATGCACACTAGAAATCCAGAAATAGAAGAAATAAAATATAAATGCACAACCGGCATAACCCGCCATAGAAATCTCATACAACCAGCTCCAATATAATTACAAATACATAAGAAAGTAACAAGTCCAATAAAGTATAATAAAGTCCCAAGCAACAAAGTATTGTCGAAACATAATGAAGTACAAATACAAACTAAACTATTGTTGCTCTGGTGGTGGTCATAGTGGCGGGACTTATAGACGAGTTTGGACATTCGGTGGAAGTTGACTCATAACATCGTCTGGAACAAGACCTATTGGAAGCCTTACTCACAAATCTCACGAACGTCCTCCATGGAAGATGAATCAGAGGCCGCCAAGTTAGCAAAGGAAGAACGGGTCATCGTGGAAGCAGGGGAAATAGGGACAATAGGGTGCCATGTGCAGTCTGTTCTATTCTCATGGAATCTATCGTCTCCTTCATTCGCTCAATTTTGGACTGCATCTACGTAATCTTTAAAACCAATTGGGATATGGCATCATCTGAAGGACGTGGAACGAAAGAAGTAGGTGGACGTTATCTCAAAGCCATTAGTACCTACGTCGCTAAGGAGCTAGTGCTATAGATCCGCCTGTCCTTCTCTCTCCCGCCAACAACCTTTATAAAGGGCATCTTCTTCAATGGGAGGGACTGTCAGTGCGGGTATTGGCACATCTGTAGACTGTCCAGTGCCCTCGTCCACCACTTGAGTGGGAAGACTAAAATGCAGCTTGTACTCCCACGTTACACTAACTTGAGACGTTTTAAAAAAAATATTTTTGGTCTATCATAGGTTATTTCAACTATTTTAAGTTATAACATAAATAAAAATGATATAATAATTATATATGTATTCCTCATCTTCTCGTCCACGTACGTATGCATGTGAGCGAACACCTTCACAAAACCAACTCCAAAGGGATCTCTGTAGAAGCATGAAAAATATTGCTTTTAGTCCCACATTGAAAAGGAGAAGAAGAAAGGGCTCATTCCATTCTCTATATAGAGCTCCCTTGCGTCCTTTAAAAAAGGCACCAAAATAAAAAAGAAAAAGAAAAAAAAGAATCACTCAATTGAGTCACTCGCTGTCATGGCGAGGATGAGTTGGGTTCTAAGTACTATGCGCCTTCACGGGCTAGTATGAAGAAATCCAAGGCGACACGGGCCATGCGCTTCAAACGTGCTATGCCAACAGTAAACCAGAGATGCGCGCACAAAATCATGCGCGCTACCGATGGTAAACTGTACAGAATCGTCTCGAGTGCATTTGCACCAGATATGAACCGACTCTTAAAGTACCCCTCCCACTTGGGTACAATTCTTGCGCTTGAACCAAGTCAGGGGGGAATCTCTTGCGGGCCATACCCCATGCGGCCCATTGAGAATGTCGAAGCTTCCAACTTGGACTCTTCCTACTATGCACCTTCGGGTGCTAAGTCGAAGAAGTCTAGGGCCATATCGCATATTTTATGCGCATGCCTATCATAGCTCGTCCTGTCTCGCAGTGCTTTACTAGCCTCAGATCAGGGAGCAAATATGATGATCCCCAAAAGTCTCCCTACAACGATCGAAAGCAATGCTTTACTAGCCTCACATCAGGGAGCCAATATGATGGTCCCAAAAGTCTTCCTACAACGATCGAGAGCAATACTTTACTAGCCTCAGATCAGAAAGCAAATATGATAGTCCCCAAAAGTCTCCCTACAACGATCGAGAGCAGTGCTTTACTAGCCTCAGATCAGGGAGCCAATATGATGGTCCCAAATGTCTTCCTACAACGATCGAGAGCAAGTGCTTTACTAGCCTCAAATCAGGAAGCAAATTGGACTCGAGCCGCAGAAACAGGTGGACTCATGCTCAAGATGAGGCTTCATTATCTCAAGCTCAAAAGGTTATAATGAGCCACAAGATGAGGCTTCATTATCTCAACATGGGAGGTCGTCGAAAAAGGTTATAATGAGCCACAAGATGAGGCTTCATTATCTCAAGCTCAAAATGAGTTATTGAAATCTTCAAGAAAGAGGGACAAGAAAGCTCTCTTTTTCATCTACCAAGCCGTGGATGATGATGCATTCGAGTTGATTTCAAGTGCAACAACCTCCAAAGAAGCATGGAAGAAACTTCAAATTTCTTGCAAATGAGAGGAGAAAGTGTTGAAGGTACGCCTCCAAACTTTAAGAGGCAAATTTGAAGCTTTACATATGAAAGAGTCCGAAACTATTTCAGACTACTTTGCTAGAGTTTTAGCCATTGTTAATCAAACCTTGCTCCTATAGCAAGAATAGATTTTTTTCTTCTTATTGATGATTACTCTAGAAAGACTTGGGTGTATTTCTTAAAACAAAAATCAGAGGCATTTAGTGCATTTAAAAAGTTTAAAGCACTTGTTGAAAAGAAAGTAGCCATAAAATTAAGGCTTTGAGGTCCGATAGAGGAGGCGAATTTACATCTCATGAATTTAATAAATATTGTGAAGAAAATAGAATTCATCGTCCTCTAACGGTTCCGAGATCCCCCCAACAAAATGGAGTAGCTGAAAGAAAGAATAGAACTATTCTTGACATGGCTCGGAGCATGTTAAAAAGCAAGAAAATGCCTAAAGAATTCTGGGTGGAAGCTGTCGATTGTGCCGTCTACTTATCCAACCGATCTCCTACAAGAAGCGTATGGGAGAAGACACCACAAGAAGCATGGAGTGGAAGAAAGCATGGTGTCTCTCATCTCAAGGTGTTCGGAAGCATTGTATATGCACATGTACCGGATGAAAGAAGATCCAACCTTGATGACAAGAGTGAGAAGTTTGTCTTGCTCGGCTATGACTCACTACAAGAAAACATGGTTTCTGTGACATGTAATGTTGTCACAGAAGTTATGAAACTCGTCACAACACATCTTCTGTGACGAGTACAGTGACGACTTACTTTCGTAGCCTATATCTCCGTAGCTAAAAGTATAAGTGACGACCAAAAGTCGTTGTCACAAAAAGTTCTCTACTGTGACAAGAATATATTGTCAGTGATAGTAAACTTTCTGTGACAATAAATGTGTCACTAAAAATATTATAAGTGACGCACGATATTGTCACAAATAGCATTTTATGGTAATTAAAAATAAATATATATTATTTTGACAAAAAAATAAAAATTATTTTCGTGACGACGTTTGATATCACAAAACAATTTTAGTAGCACTTTTATTGTTGTCACAATAAACGTATATGTTTAGTGACAAGTACATGTCATCATTGTAAACACTTGCACTAACACTTTTATTGTTGTCACTATATACGTATATGTTTAGTGAATGTAAATGTTGTCACCGTAGTGTACACTTTATATGTTTTGTGGCAAATCAATATTGTCACTAGTATTTTTTTTGTCATTGTCATTATACATTGAAAAACAAGAACACACAATACAATATCACACAATTCTTGTAGAAGAGGGTATGCATGATTGTGCTCATCTTCCAAGAACACCCCATTGACTTTCCAATGTAAACTAGAACTAACATTCACAAATTCTAAAAGACCTTTATACAGACGACTAACTCTAAAGTAATTATAGACAACAACATAAAACGTAATTATATCAATCCTCAAAAAATAATTTTATTGCTCCACAAAATTCAGTACATATAACATGGAGAGAAGTAATATTGAACACTTATAAAATAAAGAGTATCCAAACTGGCTGGTACATAAAACCTAGAGTAATCTATAAATATAAACTGATGATCAATGGCATATGCAGCTCATGTCCTGGTGATGATCAATCTTTAATGACCTGCATAAATTAATAAAGATATATATATATATATATATATATATATATATATATATATATATATATATATATATATATATATATATATATATATATACAGGAAAAAAATGTCAATAAAACTTCATCATTCATGTCATGCATTAAAATTTGATCCACTTTAATGTATCAACAATAATTAACCAAAACCAATTTCACAAATAATAAAACTTTGTATCAACAATAATATATATTAAAATATCTCAAATCCATAAGAACAACAATAACGTCCATTACATAACAAAATCTATTACATAACAAATGAAATTCCTACTAGTACTACTTAGCGCCCACCTCTTTCTAGCATCAAACTCGAACCTAATTCGCATTAATCGATCTATACACAAAAAGATGAGAATTAATATTACGACAGAACATGTATGCTAAACACAAAAAGATGAGAATAAATTAAAATTTTGTATACTAAACATGTATGCTAGACAGAGACACAATGTCAAATGTGTTTGTGGATTACCAACTGGAATGAAATCCACTTGCAGTTGAGAGAACAAAAACAAAGTAAAAAACTTTCATACAATCTAACAAATATTATTGTATATATATGCCTTCCTAGCTATTAAATAAGTTCATGTAGTGGATCAGTTGCAACTAGAGTTCAACTATTATAGAATATATAGAACAGAACTGGAGGTTCTATAATATAGTATTCTAGCTTGAAATAATTTGTGAGAAACGAAAGCTACAACTGAAAGATAGTAATTATAGTTTTGAGTATCTTTCAGGTAACACGCCAAATTTCTTCATATATGAAAAAAAAATTGACGCTGCGAAGAATTGGCCGAAGAAATGTCTCCAACAAGTGTCTGTTTACAATATATAAGGAAGATTAAAAGTGTATCAGAGTTGTAAACAACCGAGCAGTAAACAAAGAATCCCAGCAAACAACCAAGCACTAAAATTTCAAAAAATAAGTCAATAGATGAAAAAAGAGTATCAGAGTTGTAAAATTCACCCAAAAAATATTGGCTTGAGTAAAAATTGAGTAAAACTGAACTGATACTCATAATATCACTGATACCAAATGAAACATTCAACTCAACATAGCCAAAAAATTGATACTACTCACAGTTGATAACATAAGAACTGTCTAGGATGATTAAAAGTTTATGTACCTCCCCCGAAATCAATGGTTGGGACTGCCAAGATCAAAATCCAGAGCGTAGTCATACTCAATTGTCAGAATAACCGAGGCCATAAATTTTAAGAACAGAAAAAGGTACCTACATGAAGTGGAGATAAAATTTAGAGAACGACACATTCAAGAAAATACCAAATAACAAAATAATACACTATGAAAATGGAACAAAAAAAAGAAGATTGAATTTTTGTAAATTGTCTTAGTGAAAATCTATCAGAAGATGTATATGGTCTTGATTAATTTCCTTGCAGGACTTGCTTCTCCATAAGTATTCACAGAAATTTCTATAAAGTTACATACCAATAGTATATAACAAGAATATAAATAGATGACAAGAAACCAAATTAAGTTTAGCATGTTTGTCAAGTAATGAAACAAAATCACCTAAACCGTGCAATGCATTAACTCGTACCAGATTATAGTACACGAATTATAAAAGAGAAATACTTACTTCTATAGGAAGTTTATACAGCCATCAAAGTATGATCCATATTAGCTTAAACTAAGAGCTACTCCATGTTGGCATACAAGAAATAGAATAATCAAAAAAGAAAACTGTAAAATCAATTAAAAACATAGAGAAATGAAACAAAAATTCACGAATAAGGGTTACATAATTGGAATTCTTCACTAGAGAGCAACTGTAAATTCCATTCGAACAAAAAGGGACAGACCTTATGAACTAATAACAAACAATTTTACCTTTCCCCACTCAGAATCAATGCCACTACATCTCATCTTCAAATGTATCATTTTTGTTCCTAATTCTGTTCCGACCTTTTTTTTTTCTGCAGATAGGCTTCATCAGAAGTTTGTTAGTATCAACAACAATTAAGCATCAACAAAGAAATTTTTAGGAAAATTGCACAAAACACTTTTGGAAATGGATAAAATAAGAAAAAGAATAAAGTTTATCAAATCAAGTCTTGCTACTGAAGGCTTACTGTTGGCATATAGTGACCATTGCATTGCAAGCTTAATATTGTAAGTTCCGAACCATCTATTTTCAAATAGCTCAAACTACCATGTTCGACTCGATATGGTTTTATAAGAATTTTTCTTGAGGGTTCTGTTTAGTTGCTGCTCACAACAAATAGACAGCATTCGGCTGCGGAGACAATTTCTAATTTATAGAAATATATCAACATTATTCAATCCTTCAATACATACAGGGAGCTAAGTAACATTATCATCTACATCCTCATTTAACAACAACAATATCAAGTTGATCTAACATATCTAAGCAGACACATTAACCTCATATGTTACTCTGATTTATGGAACTACAGAAATGTATGAAATAAAAATAACACAAAGAATACATGACCATTTTGCAAGGCAAGAAAAAAAAATCAACAAATTGCCAGAGCCTAAGTAAATAAAAAAGTTTTAAAGAAAAAGTTGTTTATAATATTTTTGACAAAGCCCTGAAGAATAAATGAAGTAAACTCAATTTTATACATGTTTCTTGGGTGAGATTACTGGCAGCAACCTCTACAGGGAGATAAAAATACTTGACAACAACAAAGAATAATATAAAATCAGCATAATAAATCCCACCACTTATATTAAGTTCAATAATCAGAGGGTTCATTTATGTGAAAACATATGTAATCTATTAGGCATGGACAAAAAAATTGACCATGTCAGTATCGAACAAAATAGGTGTGTCAGTGCCTTCTCGAAGCATATTGTACTTATCCACATTTATCTTGTAATATTTGGGAGGATCAAGGAGCTAGAGTGGATCAATCGAGTGTGTGGTGGTTCCTGGATTATTTAAGACCTTGATCCCCCAAAACTACAAAACGTATATTAAGCTTTTGGTATCAGTTTAGACCCAACCAAATTTCTACCATGTTCCTTCCCTTTTGGTTTTTTTTAAAATCTTTTTATAAAATAAAATGTATTCAACTGAGAATAAAACTAAGATTGTATTAACAAATGAAATATGCAAGTTCCATCCGGGAAAAGAAATTTTTTTAGGAACTTCAAAATTAACCCAACCTCTAATACAATACAGGTCCAAAATTGGACAAGTTTTCAGTCTACACTTTCAATTTCTTCTATGGAAACCAAGAGCTTCCTAGAAAAAATTGGAACCTCACATTTGGCTATGGATCCACAAAAACATGGAACCACACACATAGCTGTTATGTATTGTCACGATCCGCACCCACTGTGGGGGTACAAGAACGTAACAACGCCCAGCCAATGCCGTAGTGTCGGCGGTAGAACGCTGTCCTAGGTCACAACATCTAGCAATAATATACTAAGCAGTTTATACTCCCCAAATGGGGGTGACATAGCAGTAAATGAACTCAATCACAACTAAGGAAGAAGAAAGCACGATATGATATAGAACTCAAGGAAATACAGAAGATAGAATAGTCTAAGATAATATCCCAGCAAATATTCAGAGTACAAGGTCTCAGCTACTGAATATGAAAGAATATATATACAACCCCAAATCAAAAAGACAGAAATAAAGTCTAACTACTAGTCTCAAGACAACATAAGTAAGATAAAGCCTAACTAAGCTAGTCTAGGCAGTAGGGTAAAGTCGTCAGCTAGAGCTGTCCCGTAGAAGGTATCCTCACAGGCCTCCTCCTCGTCCGCTGTAATATTTTCAACAGGTCCAGTCAGGACAGGAGCGATCACAATACATTTCAACAGTTCATAGCAGGTTAGAAAATATAATCATGAAGTAAAGTAAGATATAGATACTGAAAAAATGCAGTATGTAAACAGAGAGAGAGAACTGTAATAGAAATATCTACTATAAGTAAAGAGCTACCAGTGACTAGTGATTTAGAGTACAAAGTCGACATGTGAATGGCTTGATTTGTACATGGCTATACTAAAGAGGCGTACATGGCTATTCTACTTTGGAATTGTTCACATGGCTATTTATACTCCCCCGTACCCCCAATCAGTACACAAGGATCTAACCAGGTTATGTTATGATTCCATGTAACAGCCCCCGAAGGGTGGTAAGTCCCCGAAGGGTGGTACATAGTAGTCCCATAAATAGGGATTCTAGAAAACCCAATAAATGGGATAAGGATTCAAAGAAGACTCTATGATCATAAGAGTATATGTCACAAGTGATCAAAGAACCAAAGAAGCATAGTGATATGCCATGTAAGTGAAACGCACAGAACATAGAGTACCCGATGCTCCCTGAAGGGATAACATCTCAGGGAGGGATCCATATTGTACTAATCCGTGTGACCAACGTGACAGTATCAAGTAAAGTAATTTAATGCAGGAAAATAATTCTAAGTAGGATATAAAATGATCAGAGAATGTACTCGCCTGTATCTGAGTGTCCGGATGAAATATACTGTCCGATGAGAGGTGTCTGGCTCCTAATCAGAACAGTACAGGTCACAACAAGTCTAAAATAATATAATGAAGTCCTACTATGCATTCTACATGATTCTAGGTCAATCTAGGCCAAAGTCAACTCTTGGTCAACACTGGTCAACCCTAGAAGTCAAACTAAGTCAACTATGGTCAAGCTAGGTCTAACAAGTCCAAACTAGGTCAAACAAGTCTACACTAGTCTAGCAAGTCCATTCTAGGTCTAACAAAGCTGTACAAGCCCAATCTAGGCTCACTAGTCAAACAGGCACATACAGGCCATAGGCTAAGAGACTAGGCCATAGGCTAAGGCTATACCATGCCTAAGTCAACCATAAATCACTTATACACAAGTCAATCATTAATCTAAAATGATACCCTTATAGATATATTTACAAACTAATATAAGAATACACATATTGATATATAGGCTCCTATGCATATCACATATACAATATCTATATCCATATTACCAATATGGTACACATATTAGCATATAGGAATACCTACCATATACATAAATTATCTATATATACATTTCACACATATACATATATACATGAGAAATGAAAGTGTATGCCATGGGTATATGAGAGAGTGAACTCAAGTGTGTGTGACAGTGAGACATTGGTGTGTGTGTGTAGGAATATTCATGAGAGCATGTGTGTGTAAGTTAGTGTAAAATCAGTGAGAAACAGTGAGTATGTGTGTGTGGGTTAGGGAGGACATGTATGTGAGTGTATAATAGTGAGAAAATAGTGTGACAGTTCAAGAACATGAAATCAGTGTACAGGGAAATGCAATGGGGTACAAACAGTGAAGTTCAAGATACAATATTCTGAAATCAGTTAAGGAACTAAATACAATTTAAGAAGGAAGGGAAATCAATTCATGATAGCAGGAAATACATTTTAGGTTTAAGGAAATAATAACAGTGATATAGGGAATCAGTTCTCAGTGAATAAATCCATCACTTACATACCAATACCAATCCCAGGTTCAATAGAAATCAGTTAACTAATTCCCAATAAATTAACCAACTTAAACTTCAAAATCAGTTCACAGAAATTAGTCTAAACAGCCTATACTTCATTGCCAGATTTTTGAACCCAATCCACATCAAATCAAACCCAAATTCAAAACATACTTAGATAACACATAGGTGAACACATTAGAGGTTTTAACCCACACTAATTAGCAGTAAAAATATATTAAAATTGATGACAAAATCAAGATTTGAAAACTGGGAACACAGGAAAAATAGAGACTGTTATTAAGGTTTCAGAATTTGGGGAAACTGAGAAATGGTCAATGAAATTTAATTAAAACAACAATTTAAAGGTTGGTAATGTAAATATACATTATGCACGTGTCATGTGATAAGTTTGTGTCCACCCAAGTGGACACAAACGTGTCCAATCCATTTAAAACCCGAAATCAGAAAACTGGACACATGCAGTGTACAATCATCGTGCACATGTACACATTATCCGTGCACTCGACACGATGCGACATAAACCACGTGGTTATGTCCAAGTGTCGACCAAGTGTAGGGATAGGGTTAGGACACCCTGCCACGTGTCCACAATACGTGTGCGTGAGACAGGACACGCGTATCAGTGCTCGAATCTAACAGCACTCGGTACAGTACAAAATCAGTGCGCACGTTCGTGCGTGTCCGACACGACACGTGGGGCTCTAAAACTTGGGGAGCCCCGTGTCAGTGTCAGCCCTGAGACATATGCCAAGTTTCACGTGTCTGGGAGCCGTGTCCAGCATGCTGTGTCCCCCGAAATGTAGGGCATGCACAGTTCCTGCACACGCGCGCGCACGACAGTGTGTTCGCGTGTCCGTGCAGACTCGACACGACACGAAAATCACACAAGGACACAAGAAACACATAAGCGACACCTAAACCTAATTTTCTGATCAATTACTTTCCTAAAAATCACTCGAAATGCCCATTGGGGCATTTCGTCAAGCACTCGCCAACAAGGGCTGATACGTGTCCAAATAGGACACGAAATGGACACGAATTCTAGGGTTTCCTATTCCTATAGTTAGGTTAGGCCTAGGGATCCCTAGATATGTAATACAATCAGGATTCTATGGTGTGGAATGAGAGTTACCTATATGTATCAAAATCCTCAAAAAGCTCTACAAAGAGGTGTTCTTCTTGATAGCCAACTCCTCCAATTTGCTCCCAAGCTGAGATTACTTGATACCAACAGCAAGAGGAATAAAATTAAAACCCATTGCAATTGGTTTGGGGGAAAAAGGAGTTGAAATGGATTTTCTAGGATTTAATGAAGATGGGGACTTACCTTTTTCTAAAACTTGCCAAAAATCCTAATGGAGGCTAGTCCTAACTTCTAGGAGGGATTAAATAGAGGGGGGGGGATCAATGTGACCAGCCATGGGCTGATTAGGGTTAGGGTTTGGCTATATGGTGTGGGCCTATGGGCTTTTAAGGCTAAGTTATTGATTAAGGTGCAACCACAAGTCATGGCTTATGACTTAAATCATAACTTGAGTCAAATAACCAAACCATAGGTCAACTCTAGTCTAACTAGGGATGTATGACCTAACCAAATCCAAGCTCAACTAGGGTTAGCTCATAGGTTAGTCTACCAAGGTCATTGTTAGTCAAAGTCAACCTAGTCAACCATTATTCAAACAATTCCAAAATAAATTCTAAAAATTCCCATAAATTCAAATAAATTAAAATAAAATCAATTAACCCCAAAAATGACAAAAAATACCCTCTACTAGAAATGATAAACAAAATACCCTAATCACAAGGCTAGGCTCTAGGTCAACCAGTCTCCAAGGTTACACTATCAAAATACCAAAATCATAAGTCATAATTTAAAATAGTTTTAAATGATTAAAAATTACTAAAAATTATATCATGATTTAAATATCATTATTAAAAGACTGAAATTTCAAAATTACCCTCTTCTGGAAAACTGGGTGTTACAATCCTACCCACCTTATAAAAATTTTGTCCTCGAAATTAAAGGTGATCGTACTCCTTCTAGGTTAAGCCCCCAGCAATCATAGTCTCAGAACCTATTCAATCATACAATTTAAAAGGACGGTATACAGGGTCAAGGCATACGGTGTTAATGAAAGTCTCATCTAGGTATACTAGTCATACTAGACCAAAACAATCATAGGGTATCAAAACACATAAGCAGTCTAGGGTGTTAAACCGGAAAAGACACAGAAATAACAAATCATCAAAACTGTAAGACAGTCTACCATCCTATGTAAAAACTGGTACTTATTATAAAAATAAAATAAAGATAACCACCAATTATCTATTAAGGGATACTATTCAAGAAAATTAAAAAAAACAAAGTTAAAGAATGAAAGTCAATTGCATTGAAACCCAATCACAATATATTTATATATATAGCATTAGAGAGGAAAAAGCTAACATTATGTAAAGGTTATGTGGTTTGTGTGAATTATACATGAAAGTGCATAAGAGGATCTGTGTCTCAACTATAGCTATCAAGTTACACTATTCATGGCATATTGGTTAAGCAGTCTACAAGGCACAAGCTATTTACTCATAACATGCATGGCTAACCATATATATATATATGTATATTTATATGTATAGAGAGTAGAGATTTTAATTGCATCTACATACATTATAACATGTATACAGAACTATATATATATATCTATATAGCTATATGAACATAACATAGAGATGAAGGGTTAGGTTTTCATGGCAGTTGTGAACATTAGTGTAGGGTGTCAAGTGTACATGGGTTAAAACTTGAAATAAAGGGTTCAATCATTCAGTTTTAGTTCAACATTATATATTAGATCTGAAATTGAACTACACATTTGAAAGCAATATAAAAAAAATGTTAACATGTATTCAGTTTTCAAAATTTTGGAGAAATTCGAACATCAAAACCAACTCAATGTTTACCACAACCACAACCTAACATATACGAGTATGAAACCTAACTTATATACCTACACACAACAATGTATACGGCTCAAACATTACCATTTAAAACTGCAAATTGAACTAAGCACTTAGAATCCAGGGTTAAAGGTTTAATATGTACACAGTCTCAGGTTTGACAAATTCAACACAAAACTCAACCAATTTTCTTTAAGACTTGAAACCCTGCATGTAACATACATGTGCAGTAATATAAATAACAACTAATAACATGAAATTTAAATTTAATTTACGAATTTAATCTGGAAAACAGAGAACTAGTCACTGATACTGTCCTATATTAGAATCATTAGGATTTTGAAAAATTAACATCAACATATTAATATGCATTTAGATAGGTTGGTGATCAAGTGTAGCATGCATACGTGTCAGACAAGCATCTGTGTCCACTATATTATATATTCTAAGGTAATACAAGAAATAATGGCAAGAAGAAAATAATGATAAAATCTGTTCTGCTTATCTGTTTAAAAGAAGAAACCATTTGAAACCAGAGTTATAATATCAAATCTAAGTCAAGGTCAAGCAAAATCATGGATTCATTGTATTAAGAAGAAATTCATAGTAAGAAGTTACACAAGGTTTATAATACAGCTAAAGCTACTCCTAAGTTAAATAATGAGAAGCAAAACAAACAAAACAAACAATAATTCTTTTTTTTTTTGAAGGACTAAAACAAAAGTAGAGAAAACATGTTCAAAAATATTTAAGGTACAATCTGATAATCATATGCGTCTTCCTGAAATTATGTTGTCAGAATTCTGCCACGCCAATAAGCATAGCTGCAATAAACGATAGAGTCCATAATAAGACATACACCCTATAATCATGTTATCTAGAATTCTTACCACGCCACCCGGTATGGCTGCAAGAAAATCTAGATTTCATAACTAAGATAAGTATAGCTATATCGGGCTCTATGTCCTTGTCATGCTAGCAAATATGACTGCAATAAATTCTAAATTCCATAATAAAGTAGACTTTTACCTTTCTCACTGTCCTTATCAAGTATGTTATCAGGTTATACCTTAATTCCAAAAAAAAATGTACATATACATATAAATACAAACTCAACAACATCTAACATCAAGATTCAAAATTCAACAATCTTCCATCAAAATCAATAAATAAAAACTCAAATTCAACAATAATCCATCAAAATCAAATTCAACAACAGAAAGTAAAGATAAATCAAATCAAGGGAAGAGAGTTTTCAAATCGAAGTTAAAATAAGATTCTCAAGGGTCGTCCCAGAATCTCTCAAGGAGGCCTAACTGTGATTGAGTACCTTCAAAAATTTATCCTAATCCTACTGCAGGCTGTAGTGGTACTATAGTTCGAATACCACTACACTTTTAGTCTCGACCTACATGGGCCACCACTTAAAACGTGTCACGACCCGCACCTACTGTGAGGGTACGAGAACGTAACAACGCCCAGCCTACGCCGCAGTATCGGCGGTAGAACGCTGTCCTAGGTCACAACATCTAGCAATAATATACTAAGCAGTTTATACTCCCCGAATGGGGGTGACATAGCAGTAAATGAACTCAATCACAACTAAGAAAGAAGAGAGCACGATATGATATAGAACTCAAGGAAATACAGAAGATTGAATAGTCTAAGATAATATCCCAGCAAATATTCAGAGTACAAGGTCTCAGCTACTGAATATGAAAGAATATATATACAACCCCAAATCAAAAAGACAGAAATAAAGTCTAACTACTAGTCTCAAGACAACATAAGTAAGATAAAGCCTAACTAAGCTAGTCTAGGCAGTAGGGTAAAGTCGTCAGCTAGAGCTGTCCCGTAGAAGGTATCCTCACAAGCCTCCTTCTCGTCTTCTGTAATATTTTCAACAGGTCCAGTCAGGACAGGAGCGAGCACAATACATCTCAACAGTTCATAGCAGGTTAGAAAATATAATCATGCAGTAAAGTAAGATATAGATACTGAAAAAATACAGTATGTAAAAAGAGAGAGAGAACTGTAATAGAAATATCTACTATAAGTAAAGAGCTACCAGTGACTAGTGATTTAGAGTACAAAGTCGACATTTGAACGGCTTGATTTATACATGGCTATACTAAAGAGGCGTACATGGCTATTCTACTTTGGAATTGTTCACATGGCTATTTATACTCCCCCGTACCCCCAATCAGTACACAAGGATCCAACCAGGTTATGTTATGATTCCATGTAACAGCCCCCGAAGGGTGGTAAGCCCCCGAAGGGTGGTAAGCCCCCGAAGGGTGGTAAGCCCCCGAAGGGTGGTACATAGTAGTCCCATAAATGGGAATTTTGGGAAACCCAATAAATGGGATAAGGATTCAAAAGAAGACTCTGTGATCATAAGAGTATATGTCACAAGTGATCAAAGAACCAAAGAAGCATAGTAATACGCCATGTAAGTGAAACTTACAGAACATAGAGTACCCGATGCTCCCTGAAGGAATAACATCTCAGGGAGGGATCCATATTGTACTAATCCATGTGACCAACGTGACAGTATCAAGTAAAGTAATTTAATGCAGGAAATTAATTCTAAGCAGGATATGAAATGATCAGAGAATGTACTCGCCTGTATCTGAGTGTTTGGATGAAATGTACTGTCCGAGGAGAGGTGTCTAGCTCCTAATCAGAACAGCACATGTCACAACAAGTCTAAAATGATATAATGAAGTCCTACTATGCATTCTACATGATTCTAGGTCAATCTAGGCCAAAGTCAACTCTTGGTCAACTCTGGTCAACCCTAGAAGTCAAACTAGGTCAACTATGGTCAAGCTAGGTCTAACAAGTCCAAACTAGGTCAAACGAGTCTACACTAGTCTAGCAAGTCCATTCTAGGTCTAACAAAGCTGTACAAGCCCGATCTAGGCTCACTAGTCAAACAGGCACATACAGGCCATAGGCTAAGAGACTAGGCCATAGGCTAAGGCTATACCTTGCCTAAGCCAACCATAAATCACCTATACACAAGTCAATCATTAATCTAAAATGATACCCTTATAGATATATTTACAAACTAATATAAGAATACACATATTGATATATAGGCTCTTATGCATATCACATATACAATATCTATATCCATATTACCAATATGGTACACATATTAGCATATAGGAATACCTACCATATACATAAATTATCTATATATACATTTCACACACATATATATATATATATATATATATATATATATATATATATATATATACATGAGAAATGAAAGTGTGTGTCATGGGTATGTGAGGGAGTGAACTCAAGTGTGTGTGACAGTGAGACATTGGTGTGTGTGTGTAGGAATATTCATGAGAGCATGTGTGTGTAGGTTAGTGTAAAATCAGTGAGAAACAGTGAGTATGTGTGTGTGGGTTAGGGAGGACATGTGTGTGAGTATATAATAGTGAGAAAATAGTGTGACAGTTCAAGAACAGGAAATCAGTGTACAGGGAAATGCAATAGGGGTACAAACAGTGAAGTTCAAGATACAATATCCTAAAATCAGTTAAGAAACTAAATACAATTTAAGAAGGAAGGGAAATCAGTTCATGACAGCAGGAAATATATTTTAGGTTTAAGGAAATAATAATAGTGATATAGGGAATCAGTTCTCAGTGAATAAATCCATCACTCACATACCAATACCAATCCCAGGTTCAATAGGAATCAGTTAACTAATTCCCAATAAATTAACCAACTTAAACTTCAAAATCAGTTCACATAAATTAGTCTAAACAGCCTATACTTCATTCCCAGATTTTTGAACCCAATTCACATCAAATCAAACCCAAATTCAACACATAGGTGAACACATTAGAGGTTTTAACCCACACTAATTAGCAGTAAAAATATATTAAAATTGATGACAAAATCGAGATTTGAAAACTGGGAATACAGGAAAAATAGGGACTGTTATTAAGGTCTCAGAATTTGGGGAAACTGAGAAATGATCAATGAAATTTAATTAAAACACCAATTTAAAGGTTGGTAATGTAAATATACATTGTGCACGTGTCATGTGATAAGTTTGTGTCCACCCAAGTGGACACAAACGTGTCCAATCCATTTAAAACCTGAAATCAAAAAATTGGACACATGCAGTGTACAATCATCGTGCACGTGTACACAGTGTTCGTGCACTCGACGCGACGTGACACAAGCCACGTGGGTGTGTCCAAGTGTCGACCAAGTGTAGAGATAGGGTTAGGACACCCTGCCATGTGTCCACGATACATGTGCGTGAGACAGGACACGCGTATCAGTGCTCGAATCTAACAGCACTCGGTACAGTACAAAATCAGTGCGCGCGTTCGTGCGTGTCCGACACGACACGTGGGGCTCTAAAACTTGGGGAGCCCCGTGTCAGTGTCAGCCTCGAGACACATGCCAAGTTTTACATGTCTGGGAGCCGTGTCCAGCGTGCTGTGTCCCCCGAAATGTAGGGCATGCACAGTGCCTGCGCACGCGCGCACGCGACAGTGTGTTCGCGTATCCGTGCAGACTCGACACGACACGAAAATCACATAAGGACACAAAAAACACGTAAGCGTCACCTAAACCTAATTTTCTGATCAATTACTTTCCTAAAAATCACTCGAAATGCCCATTGGGGCATTTCGTCAAACACTCGCTAACAAGGGCTGGTACGTGTGCAAATAGGACACGAATTCTAGGGTTTCCTATTCCTACAGTTAGGTTAGGCCTAGGACTCCCTAGATATGTAATAAAATCAGGATTCTATGGTGTGGAATGAGAGTTACCTATATATATCAAAATCCTCAAAAAGTTCCACAAAGTGGTGTTCTTCTTGATAGCCAACTCCTCCAATTTGCTCCCAAGCTGAGATTACTTGATACCAACAGCAAGATAAATAAAATTAGAACCCATTGCAATTGGTTTGGAGAAAAAGGAGTTGAAATAGATTTTCTAGGATTTAATGAAGATGGGGACTTACCTCTTTCTAAAACTTGCCAAAAATCCTAATGGAGGCTAGCCCTAACTTCTAGGAGGGATTTGTAGGAACGAAATCGTAAAGCACAATACTCTAGAGGGGGGGTGAATAGAGTTGGCAGTGGAATAATGCTAATTAAAAAATGTTAGCAGCAAGATCACAGAATAATAATCATAACTAAATAATGTAAAGGCAGAGATAAGAAAGCAAACGCAAAGACAGCGATGTATACTGGTTTTCCTCTGTTGAGGACCAATCCAGTCGGTAGAACTCTTGCTACCAGTTGAATCCACTATTGGCAAAACCGTAAGTTTTCTTACGAAGTCCTTACAACTTCTACAACGCGAGCTTTGATACGAAGAACTCGTCCAACTTCAATTGTGAAGAGGTATTCTTCTATCAAGCCTTCTGATTATAATAACTCTGAAACTTCTAGACCGTACCGCACTGGCAAATCGACTAGAGAATTGTAATTGGCTTGGGATTTGAAAATTAAAGCTCGAAAAAAACTCTTTGGAAGACTGAAAGCTTTAAGTAGAGAGAAGATTGAAAGTGAATGAGTGAGTTAAAATGATAGAAATCCTTCTCTATTTATAGGAGTTCCAATGACAGAATTCTGGCAGAATTCGGGCAGAACTCGATGAGCAAACTAACCGAACTCTGGCCGAACTCTGGCCGAGTTCTGTCAGGGTTAGGTTAGGATTTTTAAAATTAGTTTTTGGGGAATTTTGAAAACCTTTTTGAAAACCTTTTTGGAGCTTTCGTAAATACGAATGTTTTTCAAAACTAAGGACATTTTAAAAACAGTTTGAAATCTTTTTGGAATAGCCTATTTGCCAGTACGACTCGGTGTACACAGTATTCCTAGACTCAATTAAAATAAAAAATATATTGTTCAAAGAAATACAGACTCGAACAGGCAAACAACGCTTCGGTCTTGAACTGAGTAGATAGCCGTTCTTGATCATATCCAAGAGTCCGAGATATCCTGACTAGCTCCATATATCGAGACATAGTTTGATCAATTATTAAAATCAGTTTGACCATATGACCAATGGGCCAACAATCTCCCCCATTTTGATAATTGACAAACTATGAATGATATAACATTTAAGCTTGGAATCAAATCAAAAATAGTAAAGTAAAATTGTTAATATCCTACATTTTCTCAAAAGATGTTAGATCCTTATTTCTTCCCCGTTGTCACTTAACAAAATAATTACAAAAGAGAAAGCTCCCCCGCAATCAATGTATAAGTAACAAACAGTGAAGAAACACATAAAAAATTATGACAGATGGTAGAGACAGTAAAAAAAATAACATCACAGGCATGTATTTGTCTCAGGCAGTTTATAATATAGAAGCAGATAAAGATGCTATAAAGAATAAATAAACTGATATGAAAGATAAAGTACGCATCCCATAAAAAAATGATGTTCAAGAGACATCAAAAAATATCCAGTACAAGTCCAAAAAAAAACTGATAATAAAAGCTAGAAACTTGGAATGTCGGAGCATTTCCAAGTGTACAGTAGACAATAGCTAAGTCTCAAAAATCAGCTAATATATCATCATCACATCTCCTCCTCCTCCTTCTCATCATCATCAGCATGACCGGCATGTCCAGAAGGATCAGCTCCCGAAGTACCAGTGCCAGAAGGGTGAGGAGGGGCACCAGCGTAAAACTCACCGACATAGTCTCGAGAAGGAGCACGGTCAGAACGGTACCAATTATATGCGTTACCGGGCTGAAAGTAGGCATGAACAGCCTCATCCTCACAGCGGTAACCAGAGAAGGCTGGATCTCTAGGAATAGAACCGGCAGAATGTCCAGTCTGAGCAAATCGGAGATCAGCTAGAGAATTTGCTATCGCCTGATAACGAGTGACATCACGAAACTCACGTTCGCGGGCCATATCCGTCATCGAGACGTGCAAATCAGAAAGATGCTGGTGTATGCCTTCAAAGGTCATGGCATACTGCTGAGGAGGTGGAGGAGGTGGAGCAGTAGGAGGAATAGTAGGAGGAGCAGCATCAGTCATACTACGATGAGATAGCTTAAAAAACTTGGGCTCAGGGTCTTGAGTATAAGTTGACAGATCAATATCAAAACGCTGGAAGATGCGTGGAAGAATCATCGCATAAGAGAGATTTCTATCTCTTGCACAACAACGTCCCATCATCTGGATAATAGTCTTAGGGGCAGAAAAAGGTATCCCCTTAAGAATATGATACATAACAGACAGCTCAAGTGATGTGACATCATCCTTTGAAGTAGACTTGGGAAGGAGAGTGGAGTAGATGATGCGATGCAATTCATAATTAAACAAGTTCAAGTTATTTGCCTTGAACTTTCCAGAGTGAACTCGATCAGGGGCACAGAGTTCAGCTTTGAAACTAGCAAGTGTCGTACCGTCGGGGAAATCAAATTCAGTGATATCAACAAGCGGTTCACCTTCGTTAGGAATACCAAGGATTTTCGCTAAGAGGACATCATTAAAATCGATATCTAGTCCGCCAACACGAGTACTTACGTCAAACGTGTTTAGTACGATATTGCAATAGAAAAGTCTAATGGCATTAGTTGCTACCGAGAAATAAAGTTTAACAAAATATTGTAACCCTAATGCCTCAAAATAAGGGCGGTGTTCTGGAAACACAGTCCATTTGATAGGAGCGCCTGTGCATATGGATCTTATAGAGAAGTCTCCATACCACAGAAGGGCTTGATCTAGGGTTTGAAAATAAAATCCATCGAACGCGCCATCGCTAGATTGAACTGGCGAAAAGAGGGAATTCGTGGGTGGATTTGAAGATGATCCTTCCTTACTAGGATTGGTCGTCTTCTTCCTCTTGAAGGGGTTGAATCCCTTAAGTGGCATTGTGCAAATAAAGTAAATATGTACAAAATTGAAAGGAGGAGAGATATGGAGTTATACCTCCCGAGATTCAAGTATGTTGTAGAGGACAACGATCTCCGCACGAATCCAAAATTTGGATAGATTTTACCACGTAGATAGGGAGAAACGGAGTGGTAAAGAACTAGGGTTTGAGAGCTTTCGCGCGGCTGCTGTTGCAGTGAAGGTGGTTTTAGAAGCAATAAAGAAGAAAAGGCTCTCGGGTTCTGGTTATATAACCAGATACCACTAACCGAACTCGGGCCGAATTCGGTCCTAATTCTGGCCGAATTCGCCTAGGGTTCTGTTAGTTGGTTTCTGCCACTTTCTTTTTTATTGACTCATTTCAAAAATTTAATTCAAAGATTAGTAACTTCAAACTTTAATTAATATAATTAATATTATTTTATAGATTAAATTTTGTTACTCAGCGACTGTCTCAGATTAGCTGTAGGAGTACTATCCCAGCTGGCGGAGGTTCACCGAGGAACGCTTAAGTACCGCTTCGCTTCAACCGTAGTTGTGGTGACAGACAGACTCTTTATTGGCTTGTCTCTAACACAGTTTTTGCGTATTGAAATACAATCATAAAACAAAATTAATTAACATTATTGACGTCCAAAATTTCTAATTCTTGACGTAAATAATTGAAACGATCTTCTGCTAGAGGTTTTGTAAAGATGTCAGCTAATTGATTCTCAGTGTCTATGTACACAAGGTCAATATCTCTATTCTGATGATGATCTCTAAGAAAATGATGTCGAATCTCGATATGCTTAGTACGAGAGTGACATACTGGATTCTTAGTCAAATTAATTGTGCTTGTGTTGTCACAAAAAATGGAAATGTGTGTGAAAGATAAATCATAGTCTTCCAAGGTTTGTTTTATCCACAAAATCTGAGCACAATAATGTCCTGCGGCGATATACTCAGCCTCTGTTGTTGATAGGGCTACAAAATTTTACTTTTTACTAAACCATGAGACTAAAGCCTTGCCTAAGAAATGACATGTGTCGCTGGTACTTTTTCTATCAATTTTGCATCCAGTAAAATCTGCATCTGAGTAACTAATAAGGTCAAAGGACTTGGTTTTGGGATACCATAAGCCAACAGAAGAAGTGCCCTTAAGGTATCGAAAGATACGCTTAACTGCGCACAGATGTGATTCCTTTGGATTAGCTTGAAAATGTGCACACAGGCAAACACTAAACATAATATCTGGACGACTAGCAGTTAAATAAAGTAAACTACCGATCATACCTCGATACTTACGTGTGTCGATCGGCTTGCCTTGTTCATCAATATCAAGCTTTGTTGAAGTTGCCATCGGAGTGCCAATAGGTTTGACATTGTCCAGATCAAACTTCTTTAGCAAATCTTTTGTGTTCTTGGCTTGATTTATGAATGTCCCATTGTCAGTTTGTTTGATTTGCAGTCCGAGAAAGAATTTCAGCTCTTCCATCATGCTCATCTCAAACTCATTCTGCATATACTTAGAGAATTCTTGACAAAGAGATTCATCAGTAGATCCAAATATAATATCATCAACATAGACTTGTATTAAGAGAAGCTTGCCATTAAAAGACTTAATAAAAAGTGTAGTGTCAACCTTACCTTTTGAAAAACTATTGTCAACTTGCCATTAGACGATCATATCAAGCACGAGGGGCTTGTTTTAAACCATACAAAGCTTTCTTCAACTTGAAAACATGATCAGGATTTTTAAAATCTGTAAAATCTGGAGGTTGTGCTACAAAAACTTCTTCTTTTATAAAACTATTTAAAAATGCACTCTTGACATCCATTTGAAATAATTTGAAATTATGAAAACATAATGCACATAACATGCGAATGGATTCTAATCTCGCAACTGGGGCATAAGTCTTATCGTAGTCGATACCATCTTCCTGATTGTATCCTTGAGATATGAGTCGAGCCTTATTACGAGTCACTAAACCATTCTCGTTCAGTTTATTTCGGAATACCCAACGGGTGCCAATGACCGGATGATCAATAGGCTTGGGAACAAGTTCCCAAACTTGATTCTGTTCAAATTGGTTTATTTCCTCTTGCATAGCATCTATCCAAAAATTATCACTACATGCTTCATCAATAGTTTTAGGTTCTAGCTGTGAAATGAATGCAACACTAGAAACAATATCTCTACTGGATGTACGAGTACTTACACCTTTGGTAATATCACCAATTACCAAATCCTTTGGATGATCAGCCATAAATTTCAATCCTTTTGGCAGACTCCGAAGGTAGCTGGTTCCTGGTTCTTCTCTTGGAGAATCAACTGGTGTTGAGCTTGGTACAGTTAGATCTTCGTCATTGTCATCGATAGTCATTTGATTCAATTCATCAAAGGTGACGTTGATTGATTCTTCGATGATCATAGTTCGTTTGTTGAAGACTCTGTATCCTTTGCTCTTGGCCGCATAACCTAAAAATATACCTTCATCGGCCTTTTCGTCAAACTTTCCCAAATTGTCTTTTATATTAAGAATAAAGCATTTACAACCAAATATTCTAAAATATGAAACTGAGGAAATTCTATCAAACCATAGCTCAAATGGAGTCTTCTTCGATTTGGGTCGAATTAGAACTCTATTGAGAACAAAACAATCTGTATTGACAGCTTCAGCCCAGAAATATTTGGGTAGACTAAACTGGTTTAACATTACTCTGGCCATTTCGGATAGAGTTCTGTTCTTACGTTCCATAACTCTATTTTGTTGTGGAGTCCTAGGGCAGGAGAACTCGTGTACAAAACCGTGTGTGTCACAAAATTGTTCAAACTCTGTATTCTCGAATTCGCTTCCATGATCGCTTCTAATACGAGTGATCATGTAACCTTTTTCATTCTGTACTTTTTTGCAAAAGGCGACAAATTCGTATAATGCATCATTCTTGCATGTCAAGAAGTATATCCACATGTATCTAGAGTAATCATCTACAGTTACAAAAGCATATAACTTAACTCCGAGGCTAGTAACTCTGCTAGGACCAAATAAGTCCATATGTAGCAATTATAGAGGTCTAGTAGTACATACTGCGTTTACTGACTTGAATGTGGATCTGGTAGCTTTGTTCTTTCTACATTGGCTGCATACCGAATCCTTCTTGTCCGGTAAACCGTGCACTAGCTTCTTCGTGGATAATCTTGAGATTGTGTCCATATTTGCGTGACCAAGTCTCATATGCCACAGATGACTCTTATCACTTTTAGCCAATAAGCATCTACCTGAAATGTTAGTTTCTTCCAACAAATAGAAAACATATATGTTGTCTTCCCTGATACCTTCAAAGATAGTACTACCATATGAGCTATCAACTATAGTACATTTGTCTTTGCCAAAGTTGATGCCATAACCATGATCAGCTAAATGACTTATGCTGAGTAGATTATGTTTCAACTCGGTAACCAGACAGACATCCTTAATCACAGGATAGGGAGACTTACCAGCATCACCGATACCAATGATATACCCTTTCAAGTTATTACCGAAGGAAACATAACCTTCCTTCTTCTTCTTCGACAGTGTTACAAATAATATAGCGTCATCGGTCATATGCCGTGAACAACCGCTGTCGAGGATCTATTTGCTTTTAGCATGTAAAAGGTGTTCCACCTAGAAACCAATTTGCAGATAAAACTTTTGGTACCCATTTCTTGAAGGGTCCTGAAATGTTAGCGTTTGGTATCCATGCATAAATATTTAAATCAACAAGCTTTCTGATTCTATATGTAGGAGAAATATGACCAGTGTGGCCACAATAATGACATTGTGCATGTTGAGTGTTGAAAGCTGAGTGGCGTGCATGGTTGGTAGATTTAGGTTTTCTAGTATAGAAGAAAGCATACCTATAATCCTGTTTGGGCTTAACCTTTTAGGGTAAAGGTTTGATATGGTTAGGTCTGACAGTGTTTGATTTGTGAATGTTCTCATTTTTCGGTAAGTGACACGTGTTAGGGTAGGAAGCAGCAGTCTCAGGCTATTTTCCTAACCTAATTTCCAATCTTTTGGAAGTGTCATATAACTTAGTATAGTCAGAAGTGAGTGCTTCCATTCTGACTTGTGCATATTGAAGACTTTTCTTCTCTTTAGAAAGTTCTTCTTTCAGTTGGTCAATAACCTTGTCTTTTTCTTCGGATGACTTGGTAGTCTCGTGTAATAAGAGCTTTATAGAAGAAAGCTCACCAGACTCATTAACATTATCTCTAACCCCAGCTAGTAGGTCGATAAGTCTTCCTATTTCACCTTTGTACTCTTTTAGTACCTTCTTAGAGGTCTGATATTTGCTACGCAGTTTCCTGTAATCTCTTATCAGTTCACTGAAGGTATCTCCTAATTGCTCAAAGGTGAATTCATCATATGTATCAACTACAGGTTCAATAGGTACCTGATCGGATGCCATAAAGCATACGTTTGCAGCGTCTTCTGATTGTTCATCTTCTGAGTCGCTGGCTTCACTTTCATGCCATATGCTGGTGTTGGCATACTTCCGAGATGTTGATCTCTTCAGGTTCCCTTTCTCATACCTATTGCTCTTCTTGCTTGATGACGAGTTTGTAGGACAATCCTTTTTCATGTGTTCCTTCTTCTTACAGCCATAGCAGACAGCATCATCTTGATACCAGTTGTTGCTATTGTTTTCTTTGGCTTTCTTCTCATATCTTATGAATCTTTTGAATTTCCTTGCTAGGAGTGCTTGATCTTCAGCATCAGATTCGCTGCTGTCTGAATCATCTTCAGCAGCTTTTCTGTGCTGAGCCTTGAAAGCGATCGTCTTCTCCTTTGGTGCAGGCTCTTCAAAATCTTGTAGCTCCAGTTCATGAGTGAGTAGCTTACCCATGAGTACTTCGAGGGACATAGTTGTGAGGTCGTTTCCTTCAATAATTGCAGTAGCCTTTGGAATCCAGTTCTAGGTAAGTGCTCGCAGGAGTTTGCAAATCTTTTCATGGTTACTGTAATCTTTGCCTAGGGAGGACAAAGGATTTACAATATCCAAGAATCTTTCGAACATCTGAGTAACTGTTTTGTTGGGCTTCATCTTGAACACCTCGTACTCCTGAGTAAGTCTGCTGACTTTTAATTCTTTGACTTGAGTCGTGCCTTCATGTGTGACTTCAAGAAGTTTCCATACTTCATTTGCAGTTGTGCAGATAGACACCCTGTTAAATTCAGTTCTGTCTAAAGCACAAAATAAAGCGTTAATAGCACGTGCGTCAAGACCGGTCTTTTTCTTTTCTTCCTCTGTATATCTGTTATGGGGTTTTTCAATTAAAACTCCATCAACATTTATACGAGGTGGCTTTTGATAGCCATCAATAACAATAGACCATAAATCAAAGTCAAGTGATTTCAAGAAGAAACTCATCCATGTTTTCCAATAGGTATAATTCGTACCATCAAACAGTGGAGGTCTGTTTGTAGCCTGGCCTTCACTTGTGAATTTTGCAGTTGCCAAGTGTTGTGCTGTGATCTATATAATAATTAATTAAATGAATAAATAATTACAATGTTACCTTGCTTTACCTGTAACACCCGCTCTGATGCCAATTGTAGGAACGAAATCGTAAAGCACAATACTCTAGAGGGGGGTGAATAGAGTTGGTAGCAGAATAATGCTAATTAAAAAATGTTAGCAGCAAGATCACAGAATAATAATCACAACTAAATAATATAAAGGCAGAGATAAGAAATCAAACGCAAAGACAGCGATGTATACTGGTTTTCCTCTGTTGAGGACCAATCCAGTCGGTAGAACTCTTGCTACCAGTTGAATCCACTATTGGCAAAACCGCAAGTTTTCTTACGAAGTCCTTGCAACTTCTACAACGCGAGCTTTGATACGATGAACTCGTCCAACTTCAATTGTGAAGAGGTATTCTTCTATCAAGCCTTCTGATTACAATCACTCTGAAACTTCTAGACTGCACCGCACTGGCAAATCGACTAGAGGATTGTAATTGGATTGGGATCTAAAAATTAAAGCTCGAAAAAAACTCTTTGGAAGACTGAAAGCTTTAAGTAGAGAGAAGATTGAAAGTGAATGAGTGAGTTAAAATGATCAAAATTTTTCTCTATTTATAGGAGTTCCAAAGACAAAATTCTGGCAGAATTCGGGCAGAACTCGATGAGCAAACTAACTGAACACTGGCCAAACTCTGGCAGAACTCTGGCCGAGTTCTATCAGGGTTAGGTTATGGTTTTTAAAATTAGTTTTTGGGGAATTTTGAAAACCTTTTTGAAAACCTTTTTGTGAAACCTATTATTTCGTATTAAATAATTAATAGAGTTTGGTAGTATTATTAGCATTTTCTAAAATTATTATTATTAATATTATTACTATTAAATATCTTTGAGTGGAAAACGATTTCGAAAATATTAATAACAGGGCTTTTTGATTTTCGGACCCAGACCCGAGTCCGAACCCAGACCCAAGCCTGAGCCGAAACCCAATTTCATTTTCCCTTCCTATTAAATCTGACTTGGTTTAATTATTAAAAAAAACTGTTTGGAGAGCCGGTCCAATTTGGACCAGCACCTCTTCCCCTTCCCACGTTCAACAACTCCCCCTTATTACTCCTTTCCACGCATTCATTTCTTTTCCACAATCTGGAAGGAGACTTTTCTCCTCATTCTCCTTAATAACACTCACACACCCCACCTCCCTTTATTACTCTCCCTATTTTCCCCCACTCCCTCACAGAGAATAACTCTCACAAATCTCTCTCTCGTACTCTCCTCTCCCCTCTGGTGAAACTCTCACCAAAAGCCTCTCAAAATCCCAACTCCTTTTCCAAAACCCCTCTCCATTCTCACAGTGAACTAGCTCCACCAAACCCTCTTCCCGAATTCCGGCGATCTCCGCGCCCTCGCCGACCCGACCTCGACCGCAGCTCCCCAAGGCCTCTTCGGCCGATCGCCGAGGCCGCCGCCGCCTTTCCGCGCGGCCAAGCCAGCGCCGTCTCCCCGCGGGTCCGCCTCCGCCTGCGGCTCTTCCTGCCGACGACCCCCTATCGACCACGCCGCGCCCGTCGGCCTCCTTGCGCCCCCTTTCCGGCCAGATCCGCCACCGCACGACGCCCTTCCGGCGAAGCGCCCGACCGTGTGCCCTGTTCCCGAGGCCGCCCCGACTTCCTCTCCGGCGATCTCCCCGACCCAGCGCGACCCTTCCCCCGTGCTGTCCCCGCTGTTTAACTCCGGCAGTGCCCTTAGCCCCGCCGACTTCCCAGCGGCCGAACCCCGTCGTCACCCCTCTCCCGCGGGTTCCTGCGCTTGACAGCATACTCCCGCGCCCTTTGTCTCCCTGCTATCCAGATCTGTCCGTGACGTCGCTGATTTTCGCGGGCCAGCGTGCCTATCCTTGGATTCCGGCGTTTCGACGTCGACATCGCTGCGGGACTATTATTATTATTCTTTCTTTATTATCTGAGAGCTCTAGCCGAGCACCCGAGGTATAATTTCCTGCCCCGTTGCGTTAATTTTTAGTAGTCTGTGATGATAATCGGTCCCCGGTTTCCCTTTGGGAAATCCGGTTAACTACGTAGTAGTTTCGGTTAGCTACGTTAGCTTTTGGTGTGGTTGGTTTACGAGAATTTTGTGATGTGGTTGCTATGATTTTTACGTTATTGGTGGATTGCGGGATCCCGGGTATTCCGGGAAGATTCTGGTGGTTGGAAAATTATTTCGGTGGTTATATTTTTGGGATTATTATTTGGTTGGAACAATTGCAGGTTTTGTGGCGCATTTCCCAGTTTTGGGTTGTCCCGAAATAGAGAAAATGCTGCCCAAATTTTTACAAAACTTTATTCATTTTGATTTCAAAATTGGTTTTCGGAAAATGAATTTAAAACTGATTTTCGGGCGACGACCGTACCGGTCCGTGGGCCCTAGCAAAATGCAAACGCACCGGTCCGACCGGGCGTTGAGGTATTAGCTAGATTTGATGATGGACCGAGTCTGAGACTCCAACTTTTATTTTAAATTATTTTATTTAATGTTTAAGCTATTTATTATAGTTATTTATTTACTGCATTTTATTTAATAACTAAATCATTTTCTTTTATTTTATGTAAAAAGAATTGTACAGGGCATAAGCCCATAACTCTAGGATGATTAGCTGTGTCCATGTATTGTTTAGCGTAGATTTTATTTTCTTTTCTGGGTTGATGTTGATTTTGGGTGGTTTTAGATTTGGACGTATAAATCGTAGTTAGAACGTAATCATTTTATAATTAATTAGGAATTAAATAAATGGATAAATATTAGTAGGATAACTAGTTCATGATTTACCACTATAAGAAACTATATTTTTATAGCTATAGTACAAAAAGCACAAAGTCTTCCAAAGATAATTGGTTCTTGCATTATTTTCCAAATAATCAAATTAACCGGTTTAATCAACTCACGTAGTTGCGACGTAATCGTTAGCTGTAGCTTAAATAACAATTAAAACCTGACTAGGACTTACTACTAGAGATTGCAACTAGCACACTTAGTCTGGTTATTCAAGGATCTAAGTCGAGTTCTCAACTGTAGGAACTCAAAGGCATACCTGACGTTCCTCCTCGGTATCAACTCGTCTTTCCAGTCATTCAATACAAGGCAAGTTTCGGATTATGTTTTCTTGTAATTTCCTTAGTAAAGTTAAGCTGCATGTTAAACCACACTGCTGACACGGAACTCTACCTTAGGGTTCAACTACTGATTGTTACTGTTACTGAATCTGGGACTGGGGGAATAGTGTAGACGTTTATGACCAAAGCCCCTACTGAACTGACTGTGTTAGCTTACCCCTCTCACACACGGGGATAAGCCATATCGTATCGCTAAGATACTACTGATCAACCCAAGCCGGTCATAGACGTTTGCATATTCAAAACACACTGAACTGTTTTAAACTGCTGAAAATATTATTTCAAACTGTTTACCCTGCACTTTCCAATTACTATTTAAATTATGAGATGCATATTTCGTTCTTGCTCCCTCCTGACTGGAGACAACATTTTAGGTATCACTGAGGATGAAGAGCTATACTATAATAGCTATTATGACCCGGTCCTCTACCCTGCGAAGGTACCAGAGCCGTCTCTGGAGGACGCTGATCCTGGGACTACAGAACCAGATGCTTAGATAGTTTTTCTTTTCTGCATTTTTTCCTTTATTTGGAGTTTGTAGTTTATTTCAGCATTTCATTTCCAGTTGTACTTCTGAATATTTTATTAAACAAAGTTTCATTTCCGAATAGAACAGTTGTGACAAATGTAATTGTGTTGTTGTGAATACCTGCAATGGAACAGCTTACTGTCGCTGTCTCACCACGGTGCAGGCTGGGCATGATCCGATTCGACCCAAGAAATTAGGACCGGGTCGTGACATGTTTTCAGTGGTGGCCCATGCAGGTCCACAACAACAACTTAGGAAAACCTATCTAGAAATAATTAGAATACTAGAACATTGATTTGTCACGACATAGGTCCGATTCATATATAAATAAATATTTTTGCTTGATTATAGACCGGTAGGCTACCTTGCTTATGTGTGTGCGTCCTAAACCTTCCAGAGAATGACCGTTGACCAAATCCTGCTGGCGATGAGGTGTCATCTCCGGATCATACCCCATCTCCTCAACCAAGCCCAGGGTCCTTTCCCTCGCGGCTGTTTGACCGTCCTCATAGTGCATCCAGTAAAGTTTTCCCTACACTGGCGATTCCTACCTCATCTCAAACTGAATTGCATTTCCTTGGTGGAGTATTCATTTTTGTTGCTCCACTAGTACCAGCAATCATCTTCCAAATGGTTGCCCTATTTCAAGAAATCCTGGAGTTCCAGAAAGCACAAGATGAAGCCCAGCAGGAACAGAAGAATATCACGAGAGAAGACATAAAGAACGTCATGATGTAGCCTTAGTTATCCCCAACCAAGTTAGAGCAGAACTTTTGTCCTAGGAAGGATACCCCTGAATCTAAAAGATATTTAGGTCCCATCAAGTAACCTACTTTTCGGCAGCCTTGTCGTAAGAAGCTATGGGCTTGTAACTATTGCAAGAGGCCTAGTCATCAGACTGTTCGTTGCCGCAAGAGATTGGGGCAATGTTTGGCATGTGGATCTGCTGAACATCGGGTAAAGGACTGCCCCTTATCTTTCTATCAAACCAGAGCTCATATCCCAGCAACACCTGTTAGGCCACAACCTAGGGACCCTCTTTCTATCCAGCAGACCCTGCCCTTTACAATAAGGCATGATGCATACTCGAGGTTCATAGGAAAGGAAGCAGTTGGAGACTGCTCATGCAAGAGCCAGGACCATGAAGAATAGTACCTAGAACCGCTGAATAGCATCATCTTTTTGGAAGTTGTAACAGGATGTCCTTAGATCAATCATAAGAGTTTTTGCTGTAATTTTCCACATGAATAGAAGTTTTGTTACACCCATATGGCAGATGTTTTTCCTGATAGTCTCCCCGGATTATCCCAGATCTAGACATAGGATTCACCCCTGACCTAGTCCCTGGCTCTTTCCCTATTTCTAAAGGATGTTACAGAGTCAACCAGAAGGTGGCCAAGAAGATGAAAGACCAGATCAATGAAGGCTCTAGGATTTATTCAGAGTGGAACTTTACTTTAGGGAGTATCTATCTTGTTTTTGCCCAAGAAGGATAGAACAACGGATGTGCATCAATTACCAGACACTAAAGAACAAGTACTTTCTGCCCGGATCGAGGATCTGTTTGATCTGGTTGTGTGGAGTTAAGGTGTTTCGAAGTTTGACTTAAGATTTGACTACCATCAAATCAAAGTCAGGAAAGAGGACATTTCCAAGACCGCGTTCGAACACCAAGTATGGGTAGTTTTCTTTGGTCAGGACGTTAGACTGACAAATGCTCCTGCTGTGTTCATGAATCTCATGAACAGAGATTTTCATGAGTATTTGAATCAGTTTATCTTCTTCATAGATAACATTCTGATATACTTGAAGACTGAAGAAGAGCATGAAGAACATCTGAGGAAAGTTTTGGAAACTTTGAAGAAAAAGAAGTTTTATGGTAAGTTATCTGAACGTGGATTTTCTTTGACAAGGTGGATTTTTGGCCATGTTGTCAAGAGAAGAAATTTCGATGGAAGATAGCTGCTGTTGAAAAGTGGTATACCCCAAGTTCAATTCGGAAGTTCTTGAACTTGGTTGGCTACTATCAGAAGTTCGTGAAGGATTTCGCCAAGATTGCTGAGCCGATGACGAAGCTCACTTGAAGGAATGAAGAGTTCATCTGGACGAAAGATTGCCAGGCGACATTGAGGAGTTGAAGAAGAGACTTACCACTACACCAATCCTTGCGCTACCCGCAGGAACCGGTGGGTTCTCAATTTACAGTAATGCCTCTGGAAGAGGACTGGGTTGCGTTCTTCAACGACATGGGAAAGTAATTGCTTACACGTGTAGGCAACTACAGACTCATGAGAAGAATCATCCCACGCCTAATTTGAATTTACTGCAATTATCTTTGAAGCTATGGAAGCATGATTTTTATGGAAAGGGAGTAAAATATATACGGACTACAAAAGTCTGAAATATGTCTTCACTCAGAAAGGGCTGAATGTTAGACTAAGAAGATGGCTGAAGCAGATGAAGGATTTCGACATCAACCTGCAGTACCATTCAGGTAAGGCTACTGTGGTCGCTGATGCACTTGGTCGATACTGATGGCGAAGTTCATAACCAAGGACTAGCACCTGCTAGCAGACATCGAGAAGTTTGGACTGGAGGTTATACTATCTGGAGATAGAAGGACGGAGCTGGATGCTGATTAAGTATTGATGAAGTTCGAGGCTGAGGGACAAAATCAAGAGGACGTAGTTTCAAAACGAGGCACTTTGTAGGCTTAGAGATCAAGTGTTGGCAGGAACACTTGAGGGTTTCTAAATTAATCAGCATTGGAACTCTGAAGAATGGTGCGAGACTTTGCGTATCGGCTGGCAAACGGAGGAACGAGTTGAAGGAAGAAATGTACCAGTCGCAGTATTCCATATATTCAGGAGATAATAAGATGTATCGGAATATGCCTCCATTGATTGGTGTTATGGAATAAAGAAAGACAATTCCAGGTATGGGATTAGATGTGAATTTGTCAACATGAAGAATTTAACAAGAGGACAACAAGCTTATTGAAGCCGCTGGACAATTCGGAGTGGAAGTAGAAGCATATAACAATGAACTTTGAGTAAGGATTGCCTTGTTCCCAAGGAGGAAAGGGCACCAATTGGATTATTATAAACCGACTGACTAAGTCGGCACACTTTATTTTCCTTCAAAGTTGGTTTATCCACTAAGAAGTAGGCAGCATTGTACGGGAAGCACATCTACCGGATTAAGGGAGTACCGCGGGACGAGCAATCAGAGAGGTCAATCCAGACGCTTGAAGATGTATTGAGATTTTGCGTCTCAGAATTTGGTAGGTCTTGGGAAGACCAAATTGCATTTGGTGAAGTTTCTTCCACCAGAGGAACAATCAGTTTTGACGGAGCTGGAAATTGAGGCCAGGTACATCAGACCATTTGAAGTTTAAGACGAGTTGGAAGTAGCGTACCAGTTAGCTCTACCAGCTAATCTTGAGAGTGTGCAATGACTCCTACGTCACAGCTCAGACGTTACATTTCGGATCCGAGTCACATTTTGGATAATTCAGAGCTGAAGATTGGAATCAACCTTTCAGTGTCAGAGAAACCAGTTGCAAGCCTAGTCAGAGATGAGAAGAGATCAGAATTTGAGCCATCATTTTAACTCCTATTTCTTATCTTTTCTTTTTCCCGTTCTAAATTTGACTAATGCTGCTAAGTTAGCCTAGTTTTGCAAGAAATCTCTTTAATCAAGCTTAATCATGACGGTATTTTATTGGGTGCACCCACTAATATATTGTCTAATCAGGACCGGTGCATGATGGTCTGATCAACCTCGTGTACTTTGGTTCATTTTTTTGTATTTTTCTGTATGGATGATATCATAAACCGTCTCATCCACGACTGCCTTGGAAATTCTTATTGTTGGACCTGAGTTACGGGCGTAGTACCTGTACCTGTTTGAATCTCCTATCCTGCATTTAATTTCGAGGACGAAATTTTCTAAGGAGGGAAGATTGTCAAACCCATTATTTCGTATTAAATAATTAATAGAGTTTGGTAGTATTATTAGCGTTTTCTAAAATTATTATTATTAATATTATTATTAAGTATCTTTGAGTGGAAAACGATTTCGAAAATATTAATAACAGGGCTTTTTGATTTTCGGACCCAGACCCGAGTCCGAACCCAGACCCAAGCCTGAGCCGAAACCCAATTTCATTTTCCCTTCCTATTAAATCTGACTTGGTTTAATTATTAAAAAAAAAAAACTGTTTGGAGAGCCGGTCCAATTTGGACCAGCACCTCTTCCCCTTCCCACGTTCAACAACTCCCCTTTATTACTCCTTTCCACGCATTCATTTCTTTCCCACTATCTGGAAGGAGACTTTTCTCCTCCTTCTCCTTAATAACACTCACACAGCCCACCTCCCTTTATTACTCTCCCCATTTTCCCCCACTCCCTCACAGAGAATAACTCTCACAAATCTCTCTCTCTCTCTCTCGTACTCTCCTCTCCCCTCTGGTGAAACTCTCACCAAAAGCCTCTCAAAATCCCAACTCCTTTTCCAAAACCCCTCTCCATTCTCACAGTGAACTAGCTCCACCAAACCCTCTTCCCGAACTCCGGCGATCTCCGCGCCCTCGCCGACCCGACCTCGACCGCAGCTCCCAGAGGCCTCTCCGGCCTACCGCCGAGGCCGCCGCCGCCTTTCAGCGCGACCAAGCCAGCGCCGCCTCCCCGCGGGTCCGCCTCCGCCCGCGGCTCTTCCCGCAGGCGACCCCCTGTCGACCACGCCGCGCCCGCCGGCCTCCTTGCGCCCCCTTTCCGGCCAGATCCGCCACCGCGCGACGCCCTTCCGGCGAAGCGCCCGACCGTGTGCCCTGTTCCCGAGGCCGCCCCGACTTCCTCTCCGGCAATCTCCCCGACCCAGCGCGACCCTTCCCCCGCGCTGTCCCCGCTGTTTAACTCCGGCAGCGCCCTTAGCCCCGCCGACTTCCCAGCGGCCGAACCCCGTCGTCACCCCTCTCCCGCGGGTTCCTGCGCTTGACAGCATACTCCCGCGCCCTTTGTCTCCCTGCTGTCCAGATCTGTCCGCGACGTCGCTGATTTTTGCGGGCCAGCGTGCCTATCCTTGGATTCCGGCGTTTCGACGTCGACATCGCTGCGGGACTATTATTATTATTATTTCTTTATCATCTGAGAGCTCTAGCCGAGCACCCGAGGTATAATTTCCTGCCCCGTTGCGTTAATTTTCAGTAGTCTGTGATGACAATCGGTCCCCGGTTTTCCTTTGGGAAATCCGGTTAACTACGTAGTAGTTTCGGTTAGCTACGTTAGCTTTTGGTGTGGTTGGTTTGCGAGAATTTTGTGATGTGGTTGCTATGATTTTTACGTTATTGGTGGATTGCGGGATCCCGGGTATTCCGGGAAGATTCTAGTGGTTGGAAAATTATTTCGGTGGTTATATTTTCGGGATTATTATTTGGTTGGAACAATTGTAGGTTTTGTGGCGCATTTCCCAGTTTTGGGTTGTCCCGAAATAGAGGAAATGCTGCCCAAATTTTTACAAAACTTTATTCATTTTGATTTCAAAATTGGTTTTCGAAAAATGAATTTAAAACTGATTTTCGGGCGACGACCGTACCGGTCTGTGGGCCTTAGCGAAATGCAAACGCACCGGTCCGACCGGGCGTTGAGGTATTAGCTAGATTTGATGATGGACCGAGTCTGAGACTCCAACTTTTATTTTAAATTATTTTATTTAATGTTTAAGCTATTTATTATAGTTATTTATTTACTGTATTTTATTTAATAACTAAATCATTTTCTTTTATTTTATGTAAAAAGAATTGTACAGGGCATAAGCCCATAACTCTAGGATGATTAGCTGTGTCCATGTATTGTTTAGCGTAGATTTTATTTTCTTTTCTGGGTTGATGTTGATTTTGGGTGGTTTTAGATTTGGACGTATAAATCGTAGTTAGAACGTAATCATTTTATAATTAATTAGGAATTAAATAAATGGATAAATATTAGTAGGATAACTAGTTCATGATTTACCACTATAAGAAACTATATTTTTATAGCTATAGTACAAAAAGCACAAAGTCTTCCAAAGATAATTGGTTCTTGCATTATTTTCCAAATAATCAAATTAACCGGTTTAATTAATTCACGTAGTTGCGACGTAATCGTTAGCTGTAGCTTAAATAACAATTAAAACCTGACTAGGACTTACTACTAGAGATTGCAACTAGCACACTTAGTCTGGTTATTCAAGGATCTAAGTCGAGTTCTCAACTGTAGGAACTCAAAGGCATACCTGACGTTCCTCCTCGGTATCAACTCGTCTTTCCAGTCATTCAATACAAGGCAAGTTTCGGATTATGTTTTCTTGTAATTTCCTTAGTAAAGTTAAGCTGCATGTTAAACCACACTGCTGACACGGAACTCTACCTTAGGGTTCAACTACTGATTGTTACTGTTACTGAATCTGGGACTAGGGGAATAGTGTAGACGTTTATGACCAAAGCCCCTACCGAACTGACTGTGTTAGCTTACCCCTCTCACACACGGGGATAAGCCATATCGTATCGCTAAGATACTACTGATCAACCCAAGCCGGTCATAGACGTTTGCATATTCAAAACACACTGAACTGTTTTAAACTGCTGAAAATATTATTTCAAACTGTTTACCCTGCACTTTCCAATTACTATTTAAATTATGAGATGCATATTTCGTTCTTGCTCCCTCTTGACTGGAGACAACATTTTAGGTATCACTGAGGATGAAGAGCTATACTATAATAGCTATTATGACCCGGTCCTCTACCCTGCGAAGGTACCAGAGCCGTCTCTGGAGGACGCTGATCCTGGGACTACAGAACCAGATGCTTAGATAGTTTTTCTTTTCTGCATTTTCTCCTTTATTTGGAGTTTGTAGTTTATTTCAGCATTTCATTTCCAGTTGTACTTCTGAATATTTTATTAAACAAAGTTTTATTTCCGAATAGAACAGTTGTGACAAATGTAATTGTGTTGTTGTGAATACCTGCAATGGAACAACTTACTGCCGCCGTCTCACCACGGTGCATGCTGGGCATATATGATCCGATTCGACCCAAGAAATTGGGACCGGGTTGTGACACTTTTTGGAGCTTTTGTAAATACGAATGTTTTTCAAAACTAAGGATATTTTAAAAATAGTTTGAAATCTTTTTGGAATAGCCTATTTGCCAGTACGACTCGGTGTACACTGTATTCCTAGACTCAATTAAAATAAAAATATATTGCTCAAAGAAATACAGACTCGAACATGCAAACAACGCTTCGGTCTTGAACTGAGTAGATAGCCGTTCTTGATCATGTGCAAGAGTCCGAGATATCCTGACTAGCTCCATATATCGAGACAGAGTTTGATCAATTATTAAAATCAGTTTGACCATATGACCAATAGGCCAATAGGATTAAATAGAGGGGGGGTATCAATGTGACCAGCCATGGGCAGATTAGGGTTAGGGTTTGGCTACATGGTGTGGGCCTATGGGCTTTTAAGGCTAAGTTATTGATTAAGGTACAACCACAAGTCATGGCTTATGACTTAAATCCTAACTTGAGTCAAATAACCAAACCATAGGTCAACTCTAGTCTAACTAGGGATGCATGACCTAACCAAATCCAAGCTCAACTAGGGTTAGCTCCTAGGTTAGTCTACCAAGGTCATTGCTAGTCAAAGTCAACCTAGTCAACCATTATTCAAACAATTCCAAAATAAATTCTAAAAATTCCCATAAATTCAAATAAATTAAAATAAAATCAAATAACCCCAAAAATGACAAAAAATACCCTCAACTAGAAATGATAAACAAAATACCCTAATCACAAGGCTAGGCTCTAGGTCAACCAATCTCCAAGGTTACACTATCAAAACACCAAAATCATAAGTCATGATTTAAAATAGTTTTAAATGATTAAAAATCACTAAAAATTATATCATGATTTAAATATCATTATTAAAAGACTAAAATTTCAAAATTATCCTCTTCTGGAAAACTGGGTGTTACTTGTATCTTATACTATTCATCTGAAAACATATACAAACTTCATTATTAATTTCTTTTGAGTTCTATATTTCTATTACCACCCTTCTTTCAGATCCATGGTTTAGGGGTATGACAGGAGATAAGAATCAATATTCTCAGACACCAATATTTGGTATACTTACTATTTACTTTATTTATTTGAATATGAAATTTCATGTTCATTTTTAAGTTCAACTAATAAAACATAAACTACATTGCAAGTGCTTAGGCAACATGGATTGGGTTAAGAGAGGACTTCTGATACTCCTGAACTCACATACCACATACCCGTTTACAGCTACATATCTAAACTCATGGTCACTTACTTATCTGCAAATCATTCTAGATAAGGCCAAAAGTGGTCTTAAAGTGGGAGACTTCCAAATGAATAAAGGAAAAAAGTAAAGATATCGTGATCAAGAAAGATATCTTTTGTCTCATCTGTGAGCTGAAAAAATCAGAGTGATTCCATATGGTGTCAACAAAAGTCATGACATACGTTGGAGTGCCCTCAGGATTTATAAGTGGCCTCCGGATCAGAAAAAAATCATTATCACTGTCGTAGTCCAATTTCCTCTTTGAAACCATGGCTCACGAAACCCCTGTTGAAAAAAAGTGAAAGTGACTGCACATAGAACCAAGGATGATATATCAAAGACAAAGATCGTTTTGCATATACTTAAAATTATAAGCTACACCATCCCTCTAGACTAGTTAAGCAACTTGGTTCTATACTAGTAAAACAACTATCCACGCTACTCATTTATTTATTTTATAGCAAGCGAGTGGAAAAAATGTAGTAGTAAAAAAAAAAAGACAAAATTGGGTAGATAGTAGTCAGGAAGAACCTGACTGTTTCCATATTTTGTCTGTAGCCAATATGATAAATATATTATCTTCAGACCTTTATTAAACACTCCTAACCTATGAAAATCATTTAACAGAAATTTTGGTGAGAATGGTTTCTCTTATCTCAGCATCCGCACCCTCAGACATTTTTTATTACTTGCTTGTTTTACTAAACCTGTGCTCCCATCCAACTCTGTTTTTAGAAAAATCAAAAATTAAGTGATATAGATATTGATATAAAACACATTGCAAACGTTGATTGTTATTACATTTTCGTTGACTGGCAAGAATAATATAGTATCGAAACCTGAAGAGAAAAAACTGCAGTCCTAAACAACAACTATAGTTATGCCAACCCACGTGAATATATCTATATTATCTTTAATAAAAGATCAAAGTCTTTTGAACTATCAAGATAGTACACAGGACACTTAATAACTGCCTCACGTGGCAATTAACTGGACATACAAGCTAGAAGAAGCCTAGAACATTGGGGTCTGACCCATGTTTCATCCTAAACAGCGTCGGTTTGGTTAAGCTTTGCAAGCAATCATAGCCTTCCACTATGTCATATCTTTCTTGTGTCTTCCTGCCCCTTTCTTACATGGTGGTTGCCGAGTAGCAATAACCCCTATTGAATGACTTAGAGTAGTAGGAAAGTTCGATGTTATTGTTATTTCTTTTGAAAGAAAAGGTAACAAGTGTAACATTGTTCTTATATTTGCAGAAAAAAAAAACCATTTTAGCAAGCAACCATACCATCTCTACATTGCAAGATCTTTACGAACAAAATATAAGATAACTTGTAGTACATTAATTATAAAAGGACAACGCTCAAATCTCATTGCTACATATAATACATTAATTAAAAAACCATTAAACATGACTTGCAATCAAATGATTAAAGCTAGTATGGGACATGAAATACAATCAAAAGATTAGAGAACCATTGGTAAATTATCAAAATTTGAGACAATTTTTCAAATATATATATATATATATATTTATATATATATATATATATATATATATATATATATATATATATATATATATATATATATATATATATATATATTCAAGATAAATATTTGAAACCTTTTTTACAAGAATTCAATACTTACAGAGCCCCATTGCCTATATTTTGTCGTGGTTTCTTAATTCTTCACCTGTATTCAGAAATTTCGTGGCCCACCTTTATTGATTACTCCTTTATCGCTCCTTTAGAATATGCTGGTATAAGATAATAAAATATAACTGTTCATATTAGTTCTTCTAAGGAGAAGTAACTTCTTCATTTTGATACATGATATTCGTCGAACACCTAGCGCGCATCGAACAATTCCAATCAAATCCCAAATTTAAAAAACATTTTGAATAAAAACCACTCACTATCTCATAAGAAGTTGATGATGGCATATACGTACCCCTTCTGGATCCTCGTCATGCGGTTCGAACCTCTTCCATAAGATCACCGCCTCATCCCCTTCTTCAAATCTGAGGCTGCGACTATCTTTACTTCTCTGATGGAGGCTGTATGAGTGTGCCACTGTAGAGGAATCCGCTATCGTGACATAAAGGTTAACAACGTACTCTTCAACGAAAAGGACCGACTGAAGCTGGTTGACTTTGGATCCGCAGAGTGCTTCGATGATAGGAGGAATATAATGACGATAGTGGAGACAATGTACTACGTCGCTCCAGAGATGTACATGATCAAAATGGGTGGAGGGACAGGCGGCCCCTAAGGAAGCAGAGCACGAGAGAAAGGAGTATTAAGAAAAGGGGGAAAATTTTTAGAGGAAGAAACGGCGAGACGAAAAGAAAGTAGTTCTGAAAGGAATTTCGAGAGAAGATTCTAACGGGCTCGGGTTTTGCCAAAATTTTGGTCCCGACAAAAATTTAATATTAAACAACTATTTTAATGCATCAAATTTAAATGGATATCAAGGGCTCGATCGGATGTACGTGGAGAGGGAAATTTGACAACAAAAATTTTCGTGGAGAGAAAAGGAGGGAGGGAATTTGAAGGGCTCGATCGGATGTACGTGGAAAAGGAGGGTGGGATCAGATTGTACTTATGGCTATTTTAGTATCCATATATAGGATAGTATATTAATTCTAAATTCGATTAGAAATTGTGAATATTTGATGTAATTATTTCCTTTTTATATGCAAAACATGTTACAATTGGATTAATTGGGATTGTGATATTTGACATGAATATTTTTGGTATGGTCAAATTCGGTTACAATTGAAATATTAATGTCAAAATAGTATCAAAATCAGAATATTTTGTTTATTTAACTTTTTTAAAATTACTTTAAGTTTTTGTTACAAGAAATAAATTTTTTCTGTGTGACTAATACTTTTGTGTGACATACAATTATTTTGTAACTAAAAGATACTTTTAAGTGACATCAATAAAATTTAAATATTGTGGCTAATACTTTTATGTGACAATAATATTTGCTTGTAACTATAAAAATACCTTAGGTGACAAGTATTTTCACTTGTCACACATAACTTGTCTTTGACATAAGTCTAAAATTAAAATTTTATTTCTGTGACAACATTAAGTGACGACCAATAAAAACATGGTTACTAAATGATTTAATTGTGTGATGGAAAACAACCGTTGTCACATATTCAAATTATGAGTGACAACAAAAATTATTTGTCACAAAAATATTCCTTTCAGTGACAAGTTTGACACTTGTCACAGATTACTTGTCACGGAAACCTAAATTTCTTGTAGTGACTCAAGTTCCAAAGGTTACAAGCTCTACAATCCAAGAAATAAGAAGATTGTTATTAGTATAGATGTGGAGTTTGATGAAAAAAGCTCGTGACAATGGGATGTCCAAGAATCAAGTTATGACTTGGTCCTCTCATGGAAGAAGATAATGAAGAGCAAGTACATGAAGAAGCACAAGAGCCTATCCCACATGCGTCGCCACCACCATCTCAAGAAGACTCTCCACCATCATCCTCGGAAGGAAGAAGAGTCCCACACATGAGAAGCCTACAAGAAGTATATGACGTAACTGAAAATCAAAATGACCTAACACTTTTTTGCCTTTTTGTCGATTATGAACCAATAGGTTTCGAAGAAGCTACACAAAACAAGAAATGGAGAGATGCTATGGATGAAGAAATCAAAGCTATCTTGAAGAACAACACTTGACACTTCCGAAAGGGCAAAAGGCAATTGGAGTCAAGTAGGTATACAAGGCTAAGAAGAATGCTAAAGAAGAAGTTGAGAGGTAGAAGACAAGATTAGTTGCAAAAGGCTACAAGCAAAGAGCAGGCATCGATTATGATGAGGTATTTGCTCCCGTTGCTCGATTAGAGACTATAAGGTTGGTAATTTCTTTAGCGGCTCAAAATAAATGGAAACTTAACCAAATGGACATGAAATCGGCTTTCCTAAATGGTACTCTTGAAAAAGAAGTCTATGTGGAGCAACCCATAGGCTACGAGGTAAAAGGACAAGAAGATAAAGTCGTAAAATTGAAAAAAGCCTTGTATGGCTTGAAGCAAGCACCAAGAGCATGGTATAGTAGAATTGATAAATATTTCCAAGATAATAACTTTGTTAAATGTCCACATGAATATGCCCTCTATGTTAAAATGTACAAGAATGGAAATATTTTGCTTGTTTGCTTATATGTGGATGATTTGATATTCACAGGAAATAGCCCAAAGTTATTTGAAGAATGCAAGAGAGCTATGACAAAGGAGTTCGAGATGACCGATATGTAGGAACCCTAGAGGGGGGGGGTGAATAGGGTCAAGCTAACTAATCAAGCACTTAGAACAAGCTAATTGACAATTTAAAATTTTAAGTGCAAGAGAAGAAGCAATAACAATACCGACACCCGATGTATCCTGGTATCCTACCTAGAGGCAATCCAGTCCCGGAACTCTCTCCGGATTTAATCCACTATTTGAACAAATAGTTACACACGAGTTTGGATCCGAAGAACTCGCCAACTTCTTACACGAGAGCTTTAATCCGAAGGCCTCTCCGACTTCAACCGAGAGTTTGGATACGAAGACTCTCCAACTTCAACCGAGAGTTTGGATACGAAGACTCTCCAACTTCAACCTTTCACAATAGGTTTTGATCTCCTTATACAATAAGATGAAGGTCTCACTTTTCAACTCAAATAACTCTAACACAATTTATGGATGGCAAGTGAAAACTTTGTAGAGTTGTTTGTGGATAAGCTTTGGTGGTTTAGAAATTTTTAGGCTCAAAGCATCAACCTTGAATGAAGGGGTTCAAGGCTATTTATAACCAAAGCAAAGAAAAGTGCAATAATGCAACTTTCACAGGCTGACGGATCATCCGTCGAATTTTTGCAGAAATCCGTCGGATCATCCGCCTGTATAGTCCAACGGCTATAAATAGAGCCGTTGGGATCAATCATTCGTAAAATTCGACCGTTGGAATGCAAACGGTCATATGGCAAAAAATCTGCCGGAATTTTGCGATTTTCTGCCGGATAATCCGAACACTCATAGAAGGTATTCTGTGAGACCATTCGGATCTTCCGTCGGATTTTCGCGGAGATCCGTCGGATTATCCGCCAGGATTTCGAAGATTGTCCTGGGTTATTTTCTACCCTAGCTTTCGATTTTGCCATCTATTTCTTGTGTTTACAATGATTCCTAAGACTCATTACAGACTCCAAATATACTGTAGTAGGAGCAGGCTTCTGCAGAGTCTTGAAATGATGATAGCTTGGCTTAGCTTCTTTCCTTGATAGATATTGGCTTCTTCCTTGACGGCAGCTTCTTCCTTGATGGTCAGCGGAACCCCCGAGTGCGTGGCTCCGAAGATTTCGTCAGGTGGTTCAGAGAAATCTTGTGGGAGACCATCGTCTTTGGCCCATCTTGATTTCTTCTTGCATATGTCTATGTTTGATCTTGTTTATTGCTTTTTCTGCAAGTACATGTTAGACGAACAAAGTAATATACAATGTAGCAAGTTTAAGGCATATTAGGACAATGCTTACAATAGTGATAGCATAAGTATTATTGATACCATAATGAAAATTAGTATCACTAATATGTAAAACAATAGACACATATCACCACATATATAAGTAGAAGTAGAAATGCTATAGTGATGGTATGAAGATTAGTGATAATGAAATGTTAAACTTAATAGATTAACCATATTCAAAAACATGATACAATCATTGGGCCAACAATCTTCCTCTTTTTGATTATGGCAAATATGTTAAGTTTAGTATGAACACAATAGATGTATGTATCACTAATATATCACATACATAAGCATATATAACTAAAAGCATACTACTTAGACTACTTCTATCCCAATTAAACTTACTTCTCCCCTTTTGACATGATCAAAAATACGATCCCCCGTACTAAAAGATAAGAAATCAATCTTAAGTACATAAATCAGAGCATAATGAAGGCATAGACAATCATGATCAAGATATATTAATTGAGAAACAATGGGAGAAGTGTGTAAAGACAAGTATATAAAACTACATACCAAATGTAGCGTACTAAAATAGAAAATTGCTTGTCAAAACACAAAATGGTTGGTAAAACTAAAAGTATTTGAAAAATAAGAAATAAGTAGTTTACCAACTTGAAATCCAAGGAATAAATCCAAAACACAATAGGATATGAAATATTGCTCTAGTTTTGGAAGAGAACTATGAAATAAAGGATTTCAAACAAAAGCCATGAGGAATAGATAATTGCAACTAATAGATACCAATTGAGATATGAAATTAAATAAACTTGATACCAATTGAAAAGATGTAAACTTGAAACATTGATCAAAGAAACCATTAATAATCATAATTGTCCACAAATAATAGTGGAACAAAATAAAAGAATGATCAATATAAAATATTGCAATTGATATCAAGTAATCTCATTATTTGCAAAATCTGTATGCTTATCCAAGTTCATGCATTTGAACTCAATTACCTTATCATGCTATATGAATACCCTTTAGATAAACATGAAGGTAAAGGAGAAAAATACTTGAAAAAGAGAAATTCAGTCGACTTGAATGCTCCCCCTCAATATACTACCAAAGTAGATAAAAATCATGAATTTTGGGTAAGTCCTCAACAAGGAAAGCCAAATCAATTAAGCATGAAAGAAAAGCCAAATCAACGAAAGCATAATATTCATCAAGATAAGATCTGAAAGTAAATATTAGCATGATGACATATTTAACCCATATGAAAGAGAGAGATAAGATAATAAGGACAATCACATACACTCTCATAAACCCTTTAAAATAAAAATATCATGACCTCAATCAATAAGATATGAAAATAAAGAAAATATGGGTCCATGATAAACTATGTATGTGACATTTTAGAGGGTATAGATAAATTAAAACAATTTATTTGGTCCCCCTCAAAATATGCGTAACTAGTTTCAAAGCACTTATAGCATCAAAATCTAGGGGTAAATCAACTATAGATTTTTCCCCCTTGCTCAATGCATATAAGGCTATAAAATCGTCATAAAATAAATAATGTCATCTTTAGTCAAGAAGAGATATCCAATTAATACTTACTAAAGATGAGAATTCAAAAGAATATTCCAATTTAGCACATGTAATCAAAAGATGACATACACTAACCTATGTAGAAGTAACTCAAATTTAAAAGATATATTAATGTATGTTACCTTTTGAGAAAGATGTCATCATGAAAAAGAATAAGGATAGTTAAATCAATCATGATGAGAGTCAAAATATCGCTCAAAAATAAAATAAAAATAAATCTCAAATATCTTGTCTATGATTATCTAATCAAGAAAGAATCAACCAATTTATTACTTTGCATGGACTAGGTATGTTGTACCACATATTTATCCAACAACGGATAAATCCAAACCTTGCTAATGGTAAATTAATAACCCATAAAGTTCAAATAGCAAAGGTCATATGTGATAAACCATGAGTAGTCAAAGTAGAGTAATAAATTAACTTGATAATCTCATAACTAGATAATTTAAGACTACTTCATCATTAGGATCATTCATAAAGTAAACAATAAATAAACATGATCCAATGATAAATCTCATCAAGAGAAAATTCAAAATCCATATTTATAAAGAATCTTACAGATCAATGAAGAATATGGAAAAGAATCAATCTCAAAATGATCACACATTCAATCTAAAGAGATGTAATGATATTACGATAAAATCATGACTCAAAAAGTGAGAGAAATTTAAGAGAGACTTGCTAATGACTAGTATGAAAGAAAGTTAAACAAGGAATCATAAACCTCTAAGGAAAAACAAGATCTAATAAAGAATTTGTAAAACTAGTTTTAGAGATCAAGCATATCACAAATCTTGTTTTTGTAAACTAGCATATCATATATAGATTGAAGTATAGGAATATAGATAGATGTGTGAAAGTGAGCCAAAATTATATAGCTTAATAATATATCACAAATAAGCAAACTATATAATCCAAATAAGATTAATGAGGGAAGCCATTAACAAGATAAATGTGCTCATTAAATCTTAAGTCACTAACACTAAAAATACTTGCTTAAGCAAAGAGTTCTCAATAAGTATAATACATTTTGAATGATCAAAATGATTTGTAGACTCTTTATTAAGCATGGAAAAGAGTTTAAGATCAAAAATAAAAAGAATTAGACTCTTATCAAGTATAGGCCAAAAGAGATATTCATGTAAACACAAATAAAATAAATCTCTTTGGATCGATCTAGAGAATGCAAAATTATTATAGCCATTATGAAATAAGTGTATTCTCTAGAAATGAGAGATCTTTAACCAACAGCTCAAACCATGGTAGCTAAGGACATAAGACATATGATGTATCAATTACATTGGATTCTCATGTGCTACAATAACATCATTGGGAAACAATAATTCCAAAGAAGCATAAACCCAATGAATGAGCAAGGAAAGCACATTAAAAAAAAGAAAGCTGATCGGATTATCCGTCGGATTTCAGCGAAAGTCCAGCGGATTATCCGAACTTGGTGCTCACAAAGCTGCTGGAATTGATCGGATTATCCGTCGGATTTTCGCGGATTTCCGTCGGATGATTCGAACTATTGCTCATAGACTCGCTGTTTGCAGTCGGATGATCCGCCGGATTATACCGAAAATCCGTCGGATTTTCCGTCTCTCTATAAAATCAACATACAAGGTAAGGCACAAAAACACGTGATCCTTAAAAAAACTTTTATAAATAGTCATGAACAAGACACTAATAAAGATTTCTCTCAACATCCCAACTTAAAGGTATAAAATAAATACATATGAAAAGTTATGAATCACATAGTTAAAACTATATAAATAAATAGGCATACATGAGAAGATTCAAGAATCAAGAGACCATAAAGTCAAGTAAAAAGCTAAAAGGACATCATTAAAAGAAAGCTTTTAGGAAGAAGCTTATTGATTCAAAAAAAGATACACAAATTTGATCAAAAGAATCAATAGCTAGAGTATGAGTTAAGCACAAGTTTAAAAGTAACAAGTATGAATAAATACTATTCAAGTTAATATAGAACTTTAGCTTAACTCATATGCCTACATAAAGGTATTTATACAAAAGTAGATATCAATATAAGAGATACATGAACTATATGTAGATAGAAATTTAATGTATATAGTCATGTATCCTTAATGAATATTTGAAAAACCATTACAAATTCAAAAACATGTATAAATAAACTTCATTAGGCAAAGACATAATTGATTCTCAAGAAGTTAATCAAGATAAAGTATGAGAACCAATAATAAATATATTATGTAAGCACAAGGTTAAAATGGAAGTATAAGTGTATACTTGTCAAGTCATAAGAAGCTTGTGCTAAACATATATATTTACAAATACCGATTTAAAGTAAATATTACATATTAAGGAGAAATCGGTAAGAAGTAACTATCCTCAAAAACTTTAGAGACGGAGAGTTAAAATCATATTAACTCAAATCAAAATCAAGCTCCTATGGACTAGAGTGATATGCATGCTTCATAACATAGAGATTAAGGATAACAAGCATGCATAAATCAAATGTGTCACACTTAATAGAAAATGAGTGATAAAATCATTTAAGCCGAGTAATTAGTCATGCTAGATAAAAGAATTAATAAGAAAATTAACTATGCATGCTAGTATTGTATCTCACATTGATTTATATAGAAGGCAACTGATGAATATCAATGTGAGCTAGTAGCAAGACATCAAGAGAAACATGCTAGATTCTACAAATATAAACAATTTAAAGAGAAACGATTAGCATGTTACCACTACAAGAAAAATGATCATTTACGGCACGCAAAACGTGCCGTAAATGATCTTTCACGGCGTACATTTTGGTGCCGTAAAAGACCATGCCGTAAAAGACCCTATTATTTACAGCACGCTGGAAAGCGTCGTAAATGTTAATATACACGCCGTAAATGATCACAAATGAACGTCGTAATTGATTTTCTCACAAAATTTTGACAACCATTTACAGCATATTTCGTGTGCCGTAATTGCTCTTTCACGGCATACCTTTGGGCGCCGTAATAGATATTCCTGCATGATCAAATATGACATACATTTGCACGCCATAATTGCTATTCTCGCAAGATCATTTACGGCGTTCATTTTGATGCCGTAAAAGATATTTTCGACAATTTATGTTTACCACTTTGTGACATATGTAGCGTGTCGTAAATGATCTTTGATGAATATTTCCGTCAAATTATTTCAATGGTAAACAAAATATACAACATAGCAAAAATAAATTAGAATTGATTGACATATAATCCCATTCAAACTACAAAACTGGAAACTCCTTCAAAACCCAAACACGTGAAATCATAAAAATTAATTGAATTCGGTAGCCAAAATACATTAATAGCAAATAAAAGGCAATGCCAAAGTACATCATGCCATATTGATGCATGAACTAGAAAATTTGTTGTAATACTGAATTAAGAACCATACAATTCAATACAAATTTTCTAAAAATATTTATCGAGCTGAACAAAAAGTGTAAATTATCTTCTATCACAAATTTTAGCTCAATTGGTTGCAGGGAAGAAGCTTCAAACACAATATACAGATATTATTCTTTTCATTGATAACCTGCACAAACAAAAAATGGGTTTTAGTTCATTGTATCCAATTTAATGTATATATAAACACAATAATGAAAAAAATATATACTTTGATAAAAAAAATAAACTAACAAAATGTAATACGCACATGAGTTTTATCAGGAGAAGCAGAGACATGGAAAACAAAAGAAAGGTGCTAGCTTGCAGTAACAAAGTAATATAGGGTGAATGCATAGGGAATTATGGTAACAAATTATTAATGAAGTAGACTCAAATGGTGAATGCATAGGGAAGGGAAAGGTTTTCCTGTACGATAATGATCACAAACTAAATTGATAGCAGTTATTGGCGTCATCCTATTTTATACAAAAAATAAAGTGCATAAGTTAACAGTTCTACAAATAGATCATTGAGTCATAAAAAAACCATGCCAGGCCACCAAATACAAATCAGTCTTTCACACTTTTAAGTAGAATATATAGATAGCATTGATATAAAACTGGAGATGATTGGTAAAAAGAGTAAGGCCAACCAGTACTCATGACTGCTGCTCAATGTGAACTTCTTCACATATATATCCAGCATCTTTTGAAGATGTATCACCAAGGAAAACACAATAGAAGATAAAGTAGCAAATACAGTAGAGTTTATAATATGGATTAATTCGTGTAGCCAATCCAAAACTTTTGGGTAAAATACTTTGGTGTTCTAGATGATGATGATGATAATAATGTAAATTAAAGATGATGATGCCGTTGTTGTTGTTTGTTTTCTATATGAGCAAAAAACCAGAGTAAGAAGAAAAGTAAACCATGGGAAAATATTTATAATGCATTGATGTTATTATTTATGGATGATAAATAAGGTCGACTCAGTTTAACACAAGTTTAGCCTCTTACACATCCAAGCAATAATACATCACTTGACTTTCCAGTACAAACTACAAGACAAAATCGAACTTTATGGATGTTTTTTTTTCCATCATCCTGGTGAACTCAGATTAATTAGTAGAAACTTGACAGTGTATGGGTCCAGTGTGAAGGCTGGGTATCCGCCTATGGTTGCTACAACTACAGAGGTACATGTTTACATCATTCCCTTGCTCACATGGGAGTCTTCCTCTCTAAACTCGAGACAACTGAGATTTGTCGAAATATCCAACAACCCTATGTTCTACAAATGCACCAAACACATTCGAGTTGAGTGTCACTTCGTACGACACCATTATTTTGCATAGAGGATCTCTCTTCATTTTGTCACTTCTCAGCTACAGGTTGTTAAGAAAAGGGTACAGTGATGAGGAACTCTCTCCATTATTTTGCATAGAGGATCTCTCTTCATAAGTATTCTCCTACAAATACAATTCCATTCCAATAATGACACATGTACAGTGGTGAGTATGCTTGGTAACCAATATGTCTCACTTTTACAAGGTAATATGGTAACTAATAGTATGCCTACTGCTGCCAAGATTAAGAAAAGGGGATTCAAAAAAGTTTGCAACCAACTACATATCCATTTATACTTACTGCCATCAACCAATAAAAAATTATATAATCCAATCACTATAAATTTATCAGTTTAGGTCTCAATTATATTGCATATATCATAGCATCCTGAATAATTCACTTTCAATTTTAACTGAAACAACCTCAAACTTTAGCCGATCATACTACCAAAGAGAAATGATTATAGAAATTTAGAATCTGGAAGCCAAAGGCTACATTTATTCCACTATCTTCACTTAAAGTTAATATTAAACCACAGTGAATACAGGAAATAGACGACCAGAACATATTTTATCCATGAGTGTGTCAGATGTTTTTATGATCAAAATCAAGATTCTGATTTTTCCTCGACTTGGAAATTACATGATTTTCAAATCCAGAAGATGTAGTGGTTGTTGACAAAAAGTTATAGGGATGTTTGGCCAGGATTACACATAAATTGACTTTGATTCTATCATATAGGCCTATATGGTTACAATAGAGATGAATTAAGCTTAGAATATTCAAGTTTGGCACATTTATGACCTCATATTATCAAGCATAGCTCAAGCTTATGTTTATAGAGACAAGCTCGAGCTCATAGTTCGAACTTGAAAACTGTGTTAAAGCTTGAGCTCAACTAGATTAGGCTAAGGGTTGGCCTTGCTTATTCACAAATTGCTAGAATAAAGATTATTTAAAACCAATAATAGAAAATACCACCATTAGATCTAGTTCTTACAAGTCCATATTTCAAAAACAATGTGTCTTCCATAGCAAACTCATTATTCCAATTTCACAGCAAAAAATTGAGGATAATGATGTATAGTACATTCCCGGTATAGACTAGAATAGAAATTCTTTCCAATCCGGAATTTCTTCCGCACAAAAGACGATGATTAAATTGCTTAACTAATATCAGCAATATCTAAATTCATCACAGATTGAAGTAAGACTATATATAAAGGAATCAGATAAAATATGTACTGGACAATCTAGTATGGGGCTTAATTCACCAGGTTAAAAAACTTGACATCAATATAAGTGTTGGACACTCTAGTATCTGTATTGACACTTTTGCTGGTTTCAAATTGGAGTATCAGTTGTCGGCACTTCAGAGGAATACAAAAAACCTTAAAGTATACATAAAATGTAAGAAAAAGAATGTTGAAATTTAAAAGTTATATTTCATATATTTTTTTATGTAGGTAAACGTACTCTCGATAAATAATTGCCTGAGTTCTATTAAATTATAACATGCTCACTTCAAGTTTACCTATTTAATGCACCATGCCAGTTATGTACATGAGAAGGATGATATGAAGTATGATATTGTAATCTACAACCAACTACAGTTTTAACATTCGTTTACCAATTTTCTCCAATCTTGGAAGATTTGTCGCATGCACCAAATATTGCCAATTTTCGTATGATTTGACTAGTTCAGGTCAAAAGAGACATAAAAGTTGCAAGCATTTTATACCGGTCTTCTAAAATTTTACAAATAAAAATTGGCCTACTATATACCATAATATTTTAAAATGTCAGTCACAAATCCTAAACCAATCCCAACAAAAGACCTAGCATACATGCACATAAAACCATTTAGTATGTTAGTTGATACATCAGGCAACTTGTTTAGCTTCTGTTTCTTTTTGCTAAAATTTCAAACACTCAGTTTCCCATTTTTGGACCCTTCATATGGTTATTGGTTTCGGGGGGGGGGGGTTGAATCGGTGGTTTTGGTGACCCAAAACCAACCAAAACTTAAAACCTTTGTTAGGTTACCTATGTGTAGTAGTTTTACCAGGATGTGTCAATGTTCAAATTCTAAAAGAGCCTTGCATGTTTTAATTATAAGATCTTAGGTAAAAGATTGCTTTTGAAGTCATGGTCTTACAATATTCCTTTCATTAATTTGATGGACTTAAGTCACATCATATCTACTTTGTTGTGTAAAACATGAAATGCAGAAATTTATTGCATTTTGCTGCAGAGCCTTAAAAGGTACATGATATTTAAGATGGATTTCAACAAGCTACTACCGCATATTCTATGTGTGCCTGTAAAAGATGCAATATATTTTAAAGAGATTGTATCAAGAACAACTACTCGGCTCACTCATATTGAAGTAAAAGTGGAGGAACTTAGGAGCAAGGTATAGTACAATCGTCCTTAATTTTATAGTCATTTTGACTTTCCCCTTAATTTTTAGTCATTTTGTAGTTTTTTGGTATCTTTTAACATGTCCCACGAGTATGAAATTTATGATTTGAGGCCATTCTTCTCTAGCACTAAGGAAGATGTGTTATTAGGCATCCACTTGCACGATGAAAGGAATACTGTTGGTATTTGCTTATATATATTTATAAAAGGTCCACCGAGACTTCAATAAGCAAAGATTGTTTTGCCATGCTAATTTTGATTTAATGTCAACCTTTTGAAAGGGTCCGCTCTTGCACCCATTGTCAGAGAAAATAGTTGACTAAAACTGGTGTCATGCTAGTTGTATCCTCAGACATTATGTTGCACGGAGACGACACGACAAGTTTAAGGAAATAACGAGACGGACAGGGCACCTAATTAATCTGGAGTGTCCTGATGTATTTTGGAGTATCTGACGACTCATGCCAAGATTTTTCTAGTATCCAAATAGCATACAATATCTAAAAATTATTCACATTAATCTTTACCGCAATTGGCATCACCCTGTTGAATGTAGATGTTTGGTACTGGGATACTTGAATAAAGTAGGTCATTTGCATCACCCTGTTGAATGTAGAGCTTTACTGTATTGCTAAGCGATATCATTGTGAATAAGTTCATTAATCTTTAACAGCTATTAAACTAAATACCAAAATATCAGTTTGATTAGAAATACTCAAATTGATCGACAAAATACTGAATAAATTTAGCAAAAAATATTAACATTAGAGATTGAATCGGAACTGAGACTAACTCTCCCTTATCATAACCAACAACTCTACTATACAATTTTTTTCCATTCTAAAGAAGAAAATTGAAAAAAAAATTTAATAAAAATGGTTACCGGTGGTGATAGAGGCATGACATTGATCTTATCGTTGTTATGATCCAAGCTGAACCAATCGACTACTAAGGTCAGTAGATTCAAGTACCCGGCACTTTTCCATCTTGGTCGAAGGCAGAAAACGAGGATGTGTACAAAGTGTCAAATATAAAGAAGAAAGGGATGTGTGCAAAGTCTTGCAAACCTCAAAAAGCCATATAAATTGCCTTACATCATCTGATGTTCCCTGAAACCATTTCTTGCCAGATTCCCCTGATGTTTGAGTAGCTGCTAGCACCTGGAACAAAATAAACTGTAGGAATGGTAAACATTTTTTGGTCATAATTGAGCAAAAGATAAAGAAAAAGTGATTTTATGCTTCTCTAATAAATTTTGATACCTCCACAAACCCATCTCCAAAGTTTAGCCCATTTCCAATATCATAAGTTCGAGCAAGATGACGGTTCAGGGATTGAGAGTTGAACTGTGTAAGGACGTATACAATTCATACGCCATTAGGGCTCTTTGGATTCCAGGAAGTGGAGTTCTTGGCTCCATTCTCTAAATTCCTGGAAATGCCATTTGCAGAAGTGCAAATCCAAGAAAAGTAACTAAAATGATAACACCAATAAAGAAGTTGCAATATCCAATGATACAAGAAGTTAGGTTAAAAATGAAGGCCAGTATAAACAATTAAATTCCATCCCTATCGATCCAAAAACAAATGCCTCACATTTGGGTTTAGTTTTCCTTGATTATGGTTTTCAATTTCGACAAATCTCCTAATTATCAATATCAGAGTTTATTTCAAACTACTGGGAAACAGATATCAACACATCATTAAAGTTGAAAACAAGAGGGTTACCACGAAAGATGAATAGCTCTAGCACACGGAATATAGAAATGGCATTAGTAAGGAGAACCGAATAAGAAGCTAACCTGCCTCTAAAGAACAAGTATCAGTACTGAGTCAATATACTCATCTACAGTGACCAAAAGAAATCATGTAGCCATCTTTGAACTTCATGGATTTACACAGTGTGTCGTGTGCCCTAAGTTTTCCACTCACAATCACCTGTAAGATATGTATAAGTTACATGTTTCACAGATCCCAAGTAATAAAAAGCCTAACAAGAGCAATACCTCACATCCTTTGGCACCACTGTCCATAACAAACCTCAAAGCACCACAGCAGGCCCCGCACCAAAACAAGAAGGATTAGTTGTTGTAATAACCATTACAGAAAGGATTAATTCTATTGGGAAACTAGTAAATTTACAAGATTAGATATGTCAGAAAACTGTAGTCCCTCCAATGGTCCAACAAAAAGTAATATTAACATAGCTAGTGTCAAGCCATTCAAAGCCAATATTTATTTATATAGAGAACATGAGACAAATAACCAAATATAGGAGAATATTTCCAAGCATATGAACAGGAGGCAGGAAGCCTGACATAATTATTTTACTATGTGAATAACAAATAGCTTCTAAGCTTAAAATATTTATAGTAGCGGGAAGGAAATAATCAGTTATCAAAACTCAGTATAAACTTCAAAAGCAAGAGGCTTTAAGAATGACTGGAAACAATATTTTTCATAGGCCAAACGACAATAGAATATCCTGAGAGCATGCAGATTTACATTATCCTGAATATACCCCTTAAATAATCCTGAATGTTATCCCCGATTGGTGAAAGTTAAACTAAATAGACCCGAGGAACATTTGGCATAAGAAATTGATTTGCCAAATTAAGCTTCTTCAGACACTTATATTAAGTAAACAAGAGTACATTATCTGCAAACATTCTCTCATGTTCAAAATATGTAACCATAACAATCTTGTAACCAGAAAGCTGTCAGGCAATGTTTAAAGACTACTCAGCATGGATGACAATGGTGTAGGTATCTTCCAACAAAAAGTGCTAGTAATTTTAGAAAACTTCCATGTAAGATATATCCAATTTACAAATTCATGATACAGAATTGGGTTATTTTCTTCCTTGCCCTTTCAAAAAAGCTCATGGAAAAGCATGTTGCGAAACAAGCTAATGTCATGAACGCTTTCGTATTGTCTCATGAACATATTAGCATGTATGGCAATGATTTAGTCATCTTCCGACAAAAAGTTGGTACATGATAACCTATTGCTTTATAGATGACAAGCTTTGATGAAAAATAAGTTGCTCAAATTATATTTAAATGAACATTTTCCACGTTAATGCCGATAAATAAATGAAGTGAACTGGAAACTGAGCATTTTACCCCTCTCAACTTGCCACATGACTGACACATACAGTTACATATAAATGATACATACTGGTGATTATTTCCTTCCTCGACTAAAAGGAAAATTATTTATGTATCCAAAAAAGGAACTTACTTTAATGATCAAGATGTCATTGTAACATAGCACAAATCAAGAAATGCAACAAATATCGGCATAAAAAAACATGCTTGGTTATTAAATAAGTTACGATTATCGCAGTGTCTATGATTATCATGTGAGTAGAGCCTTTTTTCTGTTATTCTAGTGCTCACAAGTCAGATGAAGCCAATAAGATGATTTTGTCTCTTCCTTATCATCTAGTCAATAATTTTTTGTATGTATATCTATCAGCAGGACACATACATAGAACCTCATGTTTGTAAAGTTACCAACTTATTTTTATGCTCGATAGGTATTTTGATATGTCACAAAATCTATTTTGACGTGTCCTAGTGTATTGTATTATGTCCGAAGAAACTTATTTGTGTAGTGTTCTTGCCAAGCAAGGCCTGCAAATATATGGAAGCCAAAAAGCCTAAAAATGTATGGAGCATTTGAACGAGCAGGTAGCGGATGAGAAGAGGATACCTGCGGAGTAGTGGGTGACGGTGTCGGCCTGCTATGCCACCGCCTAGACCCAGCCGGGATTGCAGTAACCCAAGGAGTTGACGGCGATCTCTGCTGCCATGTCGATGTACTCCTTCCCGTCGATGTCTTACATCTTGGATCCTTTCCCGCTGGCCAGGACCAGCGGGAACCTCGCTTAGGTGCCGACCAGGTACTTGGTCTCCATCTTCATCACTTGCTTACTCTTCTTCAACATGGACACAGACACGGCAGGGTTGGTTGGTCGGTCATTATAGTTGGGGTTCGAAGAGCGTACATAAGGAAACAAAATGTTTGTATTTATGGAGCTTTCGGTGCCGACAATGAAGGTTGGAGGCGATAGGTGAAGAAATTAAGGTTTTGTTTGATAGAAGAGGACATTGAGAAGGAGAACGAAGAGGGGAAGGAGGAGAATATGAGAAATTTTGTTTTCAAATGAGAGAAGAAATAAAAGGGTTTGATAGAGGGGGAAATAATTTTGTGAAGGAAAAAAGTGTTCCAAGATGGGAAAAATTTAGAAATACATTTTCCAATTTTAATCTTAACATCGTGCTGGAAAAAAGCTGTCAATTACGGCGCGTACAATGCATGCCGTAAATAAAATAACATTCACGGCATGCTAAGGAACGCCGTAATTGAGATCTCATTCACGGCGCACAAGAACGCATGCCGTAAATAAGTTAACATTTAAGGCATGCTAAAACGAATGTCGTAATTAAGTTATCATTCACGGCGCAGGAAAATACGTGCCGTAAATGCATTTACAATTACGACGGGCGGGTAAAACACGCCGTAAAAAACACAAAAATTGACTCTTTTATGGCGTACAGAATTGCACGCTGTAAAAGAGAGTCATTTACGGCGCACAGGCAATGCGTGCCGTAAATTATGCGCCGTAAATGATCATTTTTCTTGTAGTGTACCAAAGTGGCTCTAGTGGCCACGCTTATGTTGGTACAATTGCTTGGAAGATGACCATTGAGCTTTGCAACCACCAACACGCTCTTCGGTGCTATGTTCCGATACAAGAAGCTTCACCTACAACATTAGATGAAGACTTTGGTATCCAAATAAACTTGGATCCACATTTATTAGCTTTAGGGCCCCATATAGCACTTACTCTAGCATTGGTAGTGAAGGTCCTACGAATAGGGCATGTAAAGCTCATGTGTCCAATGCGAGAGCAATAGAAGCATCTAACACTACCAAAATATGTCCATTTAGCGACGGCCACATCCGTCGCCCATCCGTCGGCAATCAGTATTAGCGATCGATCACTGACGGATCTTGGCCAATATAATCCATCGGCAATCAGCTCGTTGCTAATAATAATCCGTCGCTACGTAGTCGAAGAGCGACGGAATAGCAACGACTTTTCGTCTTCACAATACGATACATTAGCGACGACTTTCCGACGGGCTTTCGTCCATTTCAAGTATTAAATACTTAACTGTGTAGATGCTACGACGGATAGTCCGTCGGTAAACTGTCGTGATAGTGTATCAAAGGGTATCGTTCCGTCGCTAGTCCGTCGATCGCCGTCGCTAACAAAGGACGGATTAGCGACGGAATACTAACGGATTATCCGTCGACCATGTTCTTGGCGACGGATACATCGTCGCTACTCCGTCGCTACGCCGTCGACAGAGCGACTGATTAGTGGCTGATTATCCGTCGCCATGGTTCTGGAAATATCAAGCATTTCTAGAACCTTGTCGACGGATGCTCCGTCGCTACGCCGTCGAGAGAGCGACTGATTAGTGGCTGATTATCTGTCGCCTTGGCGACGGATTTTTCGTCGCTATTCCGTCGAATTATATACCACCAGAACCATGCCGACGGATATTCCGTCGACCACCCATCGCTACCTGGAAATAGTTTCAAATCTCCAGTTAGCGACAGAAATTCCGTCAAAAATTAGTCGGAAACTGGAGATATCCGTCGCTAACCGGTCACTAGTCGGTCGCTATCTGAGATTTTTTTGAAAAAAATTACAGCACTTTCCCTGTTCATAAAAATATGCATAAACCAAACCAATATATAATGCACACCAATTATCCAACAATCACATAGACCAAATATATAATACACACCAATTATCCAAGAATCACATAGACCAAATATGCACATACGAATTTAATGCACACCAATTATCCAAGAATCACATAGACCAAACCAAATTAATATAAAATAGACATCAATTATCTTGAAGAGTAACCTAATATCCGTCGTTATAATCCGATCATAGCACAAATAATCTAAAATTCCCATAAATATGTCAAATTTTCTTAATTACAATATTTTAAGGAGGAGGAGGAGTTCGATTGCCCGGTGGTGGTAATCCCTGCTGCGATCGATGAATATACTCCTCTACTAGGTACGGCGGCAAGTCGTCGTAGGCACTGCTCAGAAGTCGGCGTAGCTGCTCTGGCAACATGAGATCCAGGAGTGTCATCACAGTCGGAGGCGGTACTAGAGGGGTATCAGGGTTGAAAGAAAGATGACCCACGGAAGAAGGACCGACACCAGCAGTCAACGGACCGGTACCAGTAGAAGACGGACCGACACCAGCAGCAGACGTACCGGCAGCAGCAGATGGAGGCGGAAAGTACGTGGCAAATTGCTCCCATAAGGATGACACCGCCTCGTGCAGCTGCGTTAGCTGCGACCTAACATCATCGTCTGCCGGGGCCGCGGGAGGAGGCGGTGTCGGTAGAAACTACTTGCGTCGCCATGTGTAATGGCCCTAGGGATCCGACTCCGTACATGAGCCCTTTCTTAAAGCCGCCGATGGTATCTACGAACAAGTCGTTGCGAGCGGCCAAAGAAGAGGGCGTCCGTGCGGGCGTCATTTCACCGACATCCTCGATGTCAGTTAACTGAGCCCGACTAAGGGCCTCACGATACGCAGCCTATCAAATGAATGTGTTTATATTATAAGATTTACCTAAGTTGTAATCTAAATCCTATGTTTTACTAAGTTAAGTGTGAATCCTAAGTTTACCTAAGTTATAGTCCGAATACTTTTAATTCTAACGTAAATCTCATAAACATAAGTACTTACATCAGTCTCCTTGGCCCTCTCGTCGACGAAGCTCCCGTCCTTCCGTTTTTTGTGCGTATGCTGGAACACGTCGTGCATGGTGACCAATTCTAGCGCCCTTTCCTCCTTCACCGCCCGTTGGGCCTGCATACGAAATTTCTGTAGAACTTAATTAACTCCGTATATTAATAATACCTAATTCGATAGTGAAATGAATTTACGGTATCTCACCAGATCTGCAAGCGTCGCCGCATGGGGCCTTGATCCTCCGTATGAAGCCCCGCGGCCTGTCGGTTCGCCTTCGCCTTCTCCAATTTCTCCTTGTACGCAGGAGTATCCATCATACCTAAGAGGTCCTCATAATACTCCTGCCGAATCCAATTCGGCCTCGTATCTCCCATTTTCTGGTCATGAATCAAATCCCGTATCTTCTTCGAGGCAGCGCTTCTGTAGGTCCTGCGCATCGCGTTCTCGCGATGGGGCGGCCACCAGTACGTCGTCTAACATAGAAATTCAATTATCATGTAATTTAAAAAATGGTTGATTAAAGAGTAACTAATAATTAACCAAAAGATATAGATGTATACCCTCAACTCGTCGAGCCAGGTGTACTTCAAGTTTGGGGGCATCGACGAAAAGTTGAGGTAGGGACCATGGAAGTGAGCCCTGATAATTTCCGTAAGTGCCCTGGCAACATTAAACGAAAAAAACCTACAAAAAAGAAACGACTGGATTATTAACTTGAATAAATGAAAGAAATTTAATAAATTATCTTAAATTTACTTACGAGGTCCCCGCGGGCCATAGCTCTCGTCGGAACTCGCCTCTCGGCCTCTCTGGTGCCGTCAGAGGATCCGCGGGTCCGCGCATGTACTCCCCAGTAACCGGATGGAACCGAGTATGGGGGTACTCTGGGGCCCACTGTGCAGTAACTGGGGGATCCACTGGTGGATCCGCTGCTGGTGGGTCCGATATCGGAACGGATCCGCTAGCAGATCCAGACTCATGCCTCGATGAAGTGGTCGATCGACGGTGGAATGCGTCTGTGCCCGGGGTACTCTCCGGGTCGGGGTCGCTGGATGGGGTCACATCCCGAGAAGATTGAATGCAACCACGACCACCAGCACCACTACGACCACGACCACGACCACGACCTCCACCACCACCACCACCACCACGACCACCACCAGTACCACGACCACGGCCAGCCATCATGACCTGTAAATAGAATACATAAACATAATTAACAAGATAAAAGTGTAAATGAATATAAAATTCTAAACTAAAATATATATACCACCAGTAGGGAGACGAGTGCCGCCGCGACGAAAAAGACTAGGAGTGCCATCTGCAATAAGTAAATAATCGAATGAAAAAACATGAATTCACGTAATTTCTTTTATGAGGACAAACTTAATTTACGTAATTGGAAGTATTTTTAATATACAACAATATTTAACCTAATCATCGTCTTCGTTCTCATCCTCGGCCTCGTCTTCATCATCATCCTCCTCCTCATCCTCGTCCTCATCCTCATCCTTATCTTCATCGTCGATTTTATCTGTATCCTCATCCCCATCAAATTCGTCTTCTTCTTCTTCTTCTTCTTCTTCTGCCTTAATATTTGGGACAAGATGCCTCTTTCTCCCCTGGTTGATAGCTAAGTCTTGTGTATCAACCTCTTCCTCTTCTCTAATATCTTCAACATCCATTGTATCCGAGTGTTGTCCCAAGTATTGGGACTTTTCGATCTGGTCCTCTTGGTATGCAGGGTCTCCAACGTTGAATGTATTTCTAGATTTAATCTTGCATACTGTCCACCAGTCAAATCGATCTCTTTGACGCCTTGGGTAGCTTGTATAGTAGACTTGAACAGCCTGATTTGCTATCGCAAATGTATCGGACCCTCTATACCTCCTGCGATGATTTATATCGACAAATCCAAATTGTTTATCGATTCTCCAACCGATATTTGGTGTCGTATCGAACCACTCACATTAGAACATCACAATATGCATATCATATGGGCCAGTATATTGTAAATCTACAATATCTCGAAGCACTCCATAATAGTCAAAGTCCGGCTCGTCGTCATAGATGGTGCCTCTTATGCAAACACCAGAATCCTTGGTACTGATGCCGTCATTGATAAATTCGACATTTATAGCATTCTGAGTTGACTTAAACCTGAAGCCATTAACGACATAGCCTGGCCAAGTCTTTATTTGCTTCTTCGGTCCCAATGCCAGATAACGAACACTCTCATGAGTGAGTGTTGTTTCAGGCAATAAAACCTGTAAACGAATATTTATAATTTAAATGTTTTAGATTATATATTTATAATCTCAATTATAATCTCAGTTACTTATGTATTTGCGAAACCATGACGGAAATATACAATCAACCTCTCTTTGAAGTCCCTCATCGGTAATATCGAGTGTCCTCATTTTGACTTCATCTCTAAATACACTATTAGAGAAAATAAGAATATATAAGTGTAGTCATTTACTTCATCAAATTAGAGATTATAACGAGTGCAAGTGTACTGCTTACTTCTTCAAATCTCTCACTTCTTGTATGTCACAGTTTAACAAGACATATCGGTGAGCGACATCATACTCGTCGTCTGTCAACCACTGTCTTTTACTAGCCCCAACAGGCTTGCCCCTTACATTGAATATACCTCCATCCTCAACGTCCTCGTCATTCCTTTGAGTTCTATTTCGATTTGTCTTAACATGAGTATCGAAATAAATGGAGCAGAAGTTTGACACCTTTTCGATAAGATAGGATTCGCATATCGAAGCCTCTATATGAGCCTTGTTGCCAACTTTCTTCTTTAAATGGTGTAGGTATCTAGAGAGTCAAATTATCTTGAGAATTAAGAATAAATTTTAAAACCCACTGAAATTCAACTTAAATTATATCGATTTTTATGTACCTTTCAAATGGGTACATCCATCGATAATGAACAGATGCACCGACACAGGCTTCGTATGCTAAATGAATCGGTAGATGCTCCATGCTGTCGAAGATGCCAGGAGAAAATATTTTCTCCAACTTACAAATTGTTAAGATAATCTTTTCCTCAAGTTCAACCATGTGTTGCACAGTCAACTTAGTTGAACAAATATCCCTAAAGAATATAGATAGTTCGGCCAACGGAACCCATACAGCAGAAGGCAACAACTCTTTCAAAGCAATGGGCAGTAATCTTTCCATAAACATGTGGCATTCATGACTCTTCATTCCCGTTAGCTTGCGTTCATTGAGATCAACGCATCTAGACAAATTCGACACATAGCCGTCGAGAAATCTTAAAGTAGATACCCACTGGCAGATTATTAATCTATCTTCCTTGCTCAATGTGTATTATGCTATCGGCTTACTTAATTGTCCAGTAGCTCCCCTTTGTATCAAGTTCAGATAAGGACGCTTGCATATCTCGGCAATGTCTTGTCTTGCTTTTGGATTGCCCTTCGTCTTTCCTTTAATATCAATGACGGTATTGAAGACATTATCGAACACATTCTTTTCGATATGCATAACATCAAGATTATACCTTATAAGATTATCTTTCCAATAAGGCAAGTCCCAGAAGATACTCCGTTTGGTCCAGTTATGGCTTTGTCCGAACCCATCGACACGATTGTTCGATGGATCTTCCATTACAGTGGGCAAGTCCTTTACATCTTCCCAAATATCGTATCCCAAAAATCTGGCAGACGGATGAGAAAATTCTTGTTTTCCAGCTCTGAACGCATCCTTGTTCTTTCTCCAAGGATGACTCGCGGGCAGAAATTGACGATGACAATCAAAGAAAGAAGTTTTTCCTCCATGCTTAAGGCGAAACGCCTTATTATTTCCCATGCATATCGGACAAGACATGGTGCCGTGAGTACTCCATCCCGACAGCATATCGTATGCAAGAAAATTATTGATTGTCCACATCAGTGAAGCTCTCATCTGAATGTTCTGTTTCCTGGAAATATCATAGGTCGCGACGCCGATCTTCCACAACTATTTCAGCTCATCCACCAACGGCTGTAAATATATATCGATATTCTTCATCGGATTTTTAGGACCCGGTATGATAGCTGTCAAGAACATATAAGGAGTCTTCATGCACATCCATGGTGGCAGATTGTATGGGTTAGAATGACCGGCCAGCAGGAGTATTGAGATCCCGACTGTCCGAAAAGGGCGAAGCCATCAGAACCTAGCCCCAGACGTACATTTCTAGGCTCTGCAGCAAAATCTGGATGACGCAAATCAAAATATTTCCACGCCTCTCCATCCGAAGGATGTGACAATTCTCTATCGTCCTTTGTGCGTTCTTCGTTGTGCTACGTCATGTGTTCTTCTGTATTCTGAGACATATACATCCTCTGCAAGCACTTCGTGATCGACAAGTAATGCATATACTTGTAAGGACGTCGTTTTTTAGTTGACTTTCCTTTTCTCCTGACTGGCTTGTAACGATCCGTATTACAAAAGCTGCAACTTTCTATATCCTCGTTCTCCTTGTAGTACAACATGCAGCCGTTGCGACAACAATCTATCTTATCGTACCCCAGTCCCAGTTGTCGGACCATCATCTTCGACTTGTAGAAGTTTTTTGGAAGCTCTTTTGATTCCTTCGGTAACACCTCCTTGATTAGTTGTATAATCCGATCATAGCAAGTTTGTGACAAGTTAAAATCAGACTTTATGTTCAACAACCGCATCGTCACTGACAGTATGGAATGTGGCTCATAACTAGGATATAAAGAAGTTTCAGCATCCTGAAACATATCATAGAACTCCTTCGCCTTGGGATTAGAATCCTCCGGATCAAAATTAGGCCCTGCCGCATCGTACACCATATCTCGTGCAAGGTTCTGCAGGTCTCCATAATCAACAGAGCATTCATCGTATTCGACGACAAAATCCGTTGCAGCATTATCATCAAAAGCATAAGTAGCAGCATTCGCAACCTGTCTTTCTGCATATTGTTCACCTTGCGATGACCACAGGCCGTAATCACGTACGAAACCCTTACGGGTCAAATGATCTCTTACACTCACTACTTCTTCGTAACGTCTATTACGACAATTACGACATGGACACTTCATTTTGTTACCGTCCATATACTGAGCTTTGCTCATGGCATACTTAGGAAACACTTCCACGCCTGCCTGAAAATCGTCACTCACACCTATTCTGCTATCTTGTTGTCGTTTGTACATCTATGTACGATCAACGAAATAACGATCCATCACAGATTGGATGTGAAAATCTGTATCGTAAGACAAACTAAACAGAATTAGTATATAATCATGTAACTGGTGGATCCGCTAGTATATAGGCCGGATGTACTTAGTATCGACCGCATCAGACTAGTATCGGTCTATAGGTTTGGTATAGGCCGTATCAAATTGGTATTGACCTTAGCGAATTGGTATCGTCCTATCCGATATGTATCGGCCGTATAGCTAGGATTCGTACCGGCCTTATTGATCCGGTACGAATCCTAGCTATACGGCCGATACATATCGGATAGGACGATACCAATTCGCTAAGGTTAATACCATCCGATACGACCTATACCAAACCGATATACCGATACTAATCTACTACGATCGATACTAAGTACATACGGATACCGATACCGATACCGATACCGATAGTTCGATACCGATACCGATACCGATAGTCCGATAGTTTGATACCGATACTGATAGTCCGATAGTCCGATACTACCGATATCGCCGATACCAATACTCATAGGAAAAGTTCGATACCGATTTCGATACCGATACTTTGAACCTTGATATATATATATATATATATATATATATATATATATATATATATATATATATATATATATATATATATATATATATATATATATAAAGCAATAGACTTTCTCATCCTATTTCTTAAACTAGGGTTTGTCATATTGCATTTTCTTTAAAGTATCAGCCGATACCGATCCGATACGGCCGATACCGATACGGTTTGGCATGTTCCGATCCGATACCGACCGATACCAAATATTGACCGATGCCGACATTGGGGATCTTTGTTAGTTAGATATGACATATGTTAGAGTTATTTAGAAAATATATGTTGGTATCCTACTACTAGTTAGTATCTTGGGATAAGGATACTAGAAGTATAAGATAGCCGGTTAGATGGTTAGTAATAAGTTAGTGTCTAGAATGAGGTTAGTAGATATAAGTTAGATAGCTTATATGTTAGATGGTAGTGTATTAGAGTGTGTGTTTTGATATGATAGCTTAGAGTTTAGATAGATATATATTGGATATGTATAGTATCTTAGTTTTAGAGATTAAGTTAGATATTCATATATTAGAGTTAAAATACTTGGTAACTTGAGATACCAAGTAGTATATTAGAATATGTTGGTTAGTTAGAGATGTGAGTTAGCTAGTAGATGTTAGAATTAGTGTATAGATAGATGTTAGAATTTATATTGATAGTTAGATAGATGGTTAGAAGTTAGATATTAGAGTGGTATGTTTGTATCTTAGGATTCTAATGTTGGTAGCTTAGGATATTGGTTTTACCTTCACCATTATTTGTTTTCTAAAACCAAAAAATCTGATACTCCGATCCGAAACTGCCGATACTACCGATATCGCCGATATCCTATTTCTTAAACTAGGGTTTGTTATATCGCCGATACTACTCATTGTATTTGTACCCCGTGCTGTCCCGCGCGCGCCACCCCCGCCGCCCCCCGCTGCCCATAAGAGTGCGCTGCCCCTCCGCCGCCCCCCGCAGCCCCGCGCGTGCCAGCACCCCTCCCACCCTCCGCCGCCCCCAGCCCCGTGCTGCCCTCCGCTGCCCTGGAGCACGCTGCGCCCCGCTGCACGTCGCAGCCCCACGCGCGCCACCCCCGCAGTCTCCGCCGCCCCCGCAGCCCACGACACCCCCGGCAGCCCACGACACCCACGACCACCGAGAGAGAGAGAGAGAGAGAGAGAGAGAGAAAGAGAGAGATTACCTTTTGGAGAGAGAGAGGAGAGGTCGCCGATCACCGCCGCGGAAGAGAGAGGAGAGTGAGGTCGCCGACCGCCGTGGGAGAGAGAGAGAGAGAGATGAGAGAGAATGAAATTTAGGGGGAATGAAAAGTTTCTCACGTCGTTTCAATTTAAGTCTGGGCCCTTTATTTAGCGACGGACTAGCGACGGATAAAATTTGCCGCTAGGCCGTCGCTTTTTTTGATACTTGCCGACGGAACATCCGTCGCTACGTAGTCGAAGAATTGTCCCACCATTTCCCTCAACAATTCCCGCCAAATAATCGACTGCATGGCGACGGCTTCTTATCCGTCGCTATATCTCCGACGCCCTAGCGACGGATGAGCGCCATTTTCCCCTCCTTAAAATAAAATAAAAATTGTATCGGCTTGTCGTCGGTACGCCGTCGGTTATTTGCTGCAAATCCGTCGCTAACGCCGACGGAACTTTTCCGTCGCTAATGTGCCGTCGCTAATTTACTGTATTTGGTTAGTGTAATGCTAGTGTGTGCACATGTATCAGAACGAGCATGGTTATGAACATGTGACATACTAGAATGATGAATGTCTCTAGAGTGAGCATGAGAAGATTTGTTTGTAAGAATATTATGTTCTAATAGCAAATCATCATGCAAACAAGTAAGAGAATCAAATTTAGCATTTAAGGCATAATTCTCTTTTTCAAATAAAGCAATTCTAGAGATAAAAGCATCATTTTGTTTCTTTAAAGCATCAATAGAAGAATCATGCAAATAAGTCATGTGATTGAGTCTTGAGATCTTCTATTGATGAGGAAAGAGATTTAATTTTCAAAATTAAAACCTCATTCAAACTCTTTAAAGAAACACAAGATGAGTTTTGAGAATCAAGTCTAGATAATAAATCATTATTTTTATTTCTCAAAAACTCATTTGCTTCTTCTAAATGAGCAACCTTTTCGGAAAGTTCTTCATTTATAGAATAAAGGTTATCAAGAATCTCTAAGGATTGTTTAGCCATGGCTTTCCACTTAGAGCATTTCTTGCATTTAGAAGAAGGATGATTGTCTATGCTACTAGAAATAAAACCCTCTTTATCGGAGGAGGAGGAATACGATGCCATAGAAAAATTAACAAGGATCTACTCTAAGGATGTTAAGCCTAACAACAGAGTCCTTGCTCTGATACCAATTGTAGGAACCCTAGAGGAGGGTGAATAGGGTCAAGCTAACTAATCAAGCACTTAGCACAAGCTAATTGGCAATTTAAAATTTTAAGTGCAAGAGAAGAAGCAATAACAATACCGACACCCGATGTATCCTGGTATCCTCCCTAGAGGCAATGCAGTCCCGGAACTCTCTCCGAATTTAATCCACTATTTGAGCAAATAGTTACACACGAGTTTGGATCCGAAGAACTCACCAACTTCTTACACGAGATCTTTAATCCGAAGGCCTCTCCGACTTCAACCGAGAGTTTGGATACGAAGACTCTCCAACTTCAACCTAGAGTTTGGATACGAAGACTCTCCAACTTCAACCTTTCACAATAGGTTTTGATCTCCTTATACAATAAGATGAAGATCTCACTTTTCAACTCAAATAACTCTAACACAATTTATGGATGGCAAGTGAAAACTTTGTAGAGTTGTTTGTGGATAAGCTTTGGTGGTTTAGAAATTTTTAGGCTTAAAGCATCAACCTTGAATGAAGGGGTTCAAGGCTATTTATAACCAAAGCAAAGGAAAGTGCAATAATGCAACTTTCACAGGCTGACGGATCATCCGTCGGATTTCTGCGAAAATCTGCCGGATCATCCGCCTTTATCGTCCAACGGCTATAAATAGAGCCGATGGGATCAATCATTCGTAAAATCCGACCGTTGGAATGCAAACGGTCATATGGCAGAAAATCTGTCGGAATTCCGCAGTTTTCCGCCGGATAATCCGAACACTCACAGAAGGTAACCATTCGGATCTTCCGTCGGATTTTCGTGGAGATCTACCGGATTATCCCCCAGGATTCCGAAGATTGTCCTGGATTATTTTCTACCCTAGATTTCGATTTTGCCATCTATTTCTTGTGTTTATAATGATTCCTAAGACTCATTACAGACTCCAAATATACTGTAGTAGGAGCAGGCTTCTGCAGACTCTTAAATTATGATGGCTTGGCTTGGCTTCTTTTTTTGATAAATGTTGGCTTCTTCCTTGACGGTCAGCGGAACCCCCGAGTGCGTGGCTCCGGAGATTTCGTCAGGTGGTTCAGAGAAATCTTGTGGGAGACCATCGTCTTTGGCCCATCTTGATTTCTTCTTGCATATGTCCATGTTTAATCTTGTTTATTGCTTTTTCTGCAAGTACATGTTAGACGAACAAAGTAATGTAGAATGTAGCAAGTTTAAGGCATATTAGGACAATGCTTACAATAGTGATAGCATAAGTATTAGTGATACCATAATGAAAACTAGTATCACTAATATGTAAAACAATAGGCACATATTACCACATATATAAGTAGAAATGCTATAGTGATGGTATGAAGATTAGTGATAATGAAATGTTAAACTTAACAGAATAACCATATTCAAAAACATGATACAATAATTGGGCCAACACGACATCGGCCTTATGTCCTTATACCTTGGTATCGAAGTAAAGCAAAGGAAAGATGGTGTCTTCATCTCCCAAGAAAGCTATGCAAAAGATGTTCTCAAGAAGTTCAACATGAGTGATTGCAAGCCCATAAGCACTCCCGTGGAATGTGGAATCAAGTTGTAACGCCCCAGTCCCAAAATACGTAGGACTAGGTACATCGACATGCCAGCTGTATATATATGAAGTATACTCCAATATATGGAAACGTCGTATGAATACATAAGCTGTAAAATGCAGTAGAACCATAATAACTAAATCTCATCCACTAGATAAATAAATAATATAAAAGCAACTTTGAATTTGTCATGTATACAATCGTTGGGCGGAGACAAAGTCCACTACCAACTATCTCAAATAAAATGTACAAGAAGTGATCGGTAAAATAACGAGACGAACCAAGCGCAATCGTCTTCGAAAGGATGGAGAAAATCACGGCCTCGGCTAGAACATTTGTAATATCACAGAAGCACACACACCTGGAAAGATAACCAGGTCCTCAGAGGGACGTAACAAGATACAAGAAAACACCATGCCATATAAACTGTGATAATATAATAGAGAAAAAAAGGGATGCATACAATAGGGTGCTTACCAGTTCTATAGTGACAAATACAGTTAAGAACAGACCCTCAATGCATGGGTATCTGGCTCAGTAGCAGTAACTCAGGTATGGCCCCATCAGGATACCAGGGACCTCAAAGCATAACATTCCTCGAATGTCAGAGGCCAGTAGTATCAGTAATAGGAAAGTGCATAAGGACCCATACGTTAAGGACACTATTCTCCCCACATAATACCTAGTAGGGTCACATCCATGACTCATGAACCTCTAGTAACTGCCAAGTCTTCTAGCATGCAATTCTATTGGCAGTTACTCCTATCCGTCGCACGCTCCATACGTATCAGTAGCCAGCCGACTACGCGGATACGTGTCCTACATGTGACTCACATCACGTAATACAACAAGTGTCAAGACCGTATGAGATATAACAATACCTCAACATCAATGGGTGGTCACTAGACTAAGTCATTGCAAGAGAAAATAATAAAACGAGAAAAACGACCGATAGAGTCGCTTGTACCCAAGTGTGACTTGGACGCACAGTTTTATAATATCAAGAAAAAGAACTGCTAAAAATAACAACTTAAAATAAGAAAATAATAATCACAGAGTAAAGTGGCAAGGTATCTTGCCTGATGGTGCAAAGTGGCAAGTTCCAAGATATCACAATGTCGGCTAAGAAAGTCACAATCTCCAAACAGCTCCGGATGCTGAAACAAACATCAAAAACATACTCGGTGTAAAAGTTATACCTAGGAATTGCCTGTCCAAAAGTCTAATTCTAGAACAAGGGTAAAATCGTAATTTTGGGTTAAAACGATGTCCGCCGTTGGACCCGCTTTGTACCGAAACGCGTGCCGAAGTCTATGGTCTCTAAAATCGTCAAACTAAATGTCTACGGATTTAGTTTGAGGAGAGGAACTCAACGGTATGTACAGTTTTGGATTCCGATGAGCCGTGCACAAAATCGCCCGTTTGAGTGGGTCGCGGGCCCGCCAAAAATGGGTTCCGATTCGACATTCTCAGAATCGAACCAATTGGCACACAGGACCAGAATTTCGATTTGGACCTGTTGGCGTAAGTTTCGTCTCGATTCGACGACTGTACACGAAGTTATAGGCAAGTTTGCAAAATGCCGATACGGGGGTATCTCGACGGATACGCGTTGATTTCATCGGGCACATGCGACGAAACTGAGTTCCGTCAGTTCCCACACGTCAGCGACGTCCATACACGCCTTTTGATGCATATAGCGCGCTACCACGTCGCCCGGTCGGTCGGGGTGTACGCCGTATCGATAAATTTTTCTAAATTTTGGTTTTTCAAAACAGGGTTTTTCTCAAACTTTAACATCATAAATAGTAGCAGGTAGGGCGTTATAAATTATTCTAAAAGATGGGGTTGGTAGTCCTATAGGTGTTCTAAAAATCTGTTCAGAAATTTCCAAGAAATAATTAATAGGTTGTGCAAAATTGAAGGCGAAACAGGGGTTCCTACAGTCTTTTGTGATCTGCATTTTGGGGCAGTTTCTCGACGATTTCTCGTCGATTTCATGAAGAAGCTAATGGGTCTCAGTTCAATCTATCAAAAGAGGTTTGTAGGGGTTTGTATAGGCCTTACGCAGGAACTCGTAGAATCACAATCGGTATAATAGATAGAAAGAACTTGGATCGAGAAGTGGGTACCTAGGTTGCTGAACGAAGAACCGGGAGAGTTGTTCTCGGTCGAGACGGGCGGCTGGCGAAGCTCCGGTTGACGGCGACGGTCGCAGGCCCCTCTGGGTGGTTCGTCGGGGTTCGAGATTTCAGGAGGAAGATGAGTATTCGGGGGTTAGGGTTTGGTTTTCGACGGAGTTATATATACTATTTCGTTGATTTCTAATAGTATTAGGAGTAGGAAGTTTACGTGGGCTCGGGTTCAAAGCAACAACAGTTGCTTGCTGAGTTTGGTATTAGGGGGGGTCGGCCCCACCGCAGCTTGCTGCTGCTGTTGGTGGGGTTCGGCCACCATTCACTTCTCCTTTTTTATTTATTTATTTTTTATAACTAATTATTATTATCAACAATTATATATATATATACTAATAAAACCTTGTCACGCCCCAGTACCGGAATACGGGGACGGACGTAGGCCAGCTACACCGTATAAGGTATAAAGACGTTATACGGCGATCGTGGCTGTCAATCTTGTTGGGTATCCTAGCATGCAAGCAGTCTATGGCCTAAATCTGATCTCATATCCACAGGCAATAATCAATGAAATAACGACAAGAGAGATAATCATATAAAAAAAATAGGAAATACTCATATGATAATCAGAGAGTCTATAATAAGAAATAATGTAGACAAGAATACCTTCTCACATAGTTCCTTCATGGTCAGGAACTGAAGCACGTCCTCCAAGTCAAGTCTGGAAGATCCACAGGGTCGGTCACAGGCAATCTGGAAACAATCCAGGGTTGGTCAGGCCAACCGTAGCAAGTACCAGAAAGGAAGGCTCAAGGACGGGCGAAGAAAACCAGCAGAATATAATATATGACAGAAATAACATGTATAAACAGCTGTAATGAGGGTAAAGGATCGTGCGGTACCAACGCACGATTATAGAATATAAGGCAGCAATCCAACTAATACGTAAGTAACCAGCAATCATCATAATCATCCTAACATCCACTAATACTTGCATCGCCAACTGGAACTCGTTGTCTGACATCGGAACAGTAACTCATCCCTACATCAAACAAGAACAAGGGAATGAATTACCGCGTCGGGACAGCGTTACGTGCCAGCCAGCTTAGCAAGCAACAAACCATACAATTTAGGTGAATAAGCGGCCACTCAAATGTCTATGGCTATCTATGTGGAGGTTGGGTTACCCCAACAATGCAATATAAGAATCCTCAGATCGTGCTATGTCCAGCAGGGCTAACGAGGCCAAATAATAACGCATAGCACATAGATAAGCACTGGTCCCCCAAAGGCAACCATGCGAAACAGATCAATCATATGGTAGTACATATAGTAGTCGGATACTGCCATCCGCTATTACGGACGATAACAATATCCGGGGCGGTCAGCCTTGCGCTAGACAGGTAATCATAGCACCTGTGGCGGCTGGCATGCACGATCTCGAGATTCTGTATATATATATATATATATATATATATATATATATATATATATTATATATATATATATTTTTTTATATATTATAATATATATTATATATTATATAATATATATATTATATATATTAAATATATATATATATATATATATATATATATATATATATATATATATATATATATATATATATATATATATATATATATATATATATATATAATATTAGGCTACTAAAAATTCCTAAAAATATACAAATAATTTTCTAAAAATCCTAGAATTTATATTCCTACTAAATGGTAATATTACATGCACACATATAATATATACACTCTTGCATTTATTTATACTAATAAGCTAGTAGCAATAAATTCATCATTAATAAAATGTATAAAACATTAATTAATTTTAAAAAATCAATAAAAAATATGGGGGTTTACATCCTACCCAACTTAAAGAAAATTTCGTCCTCGAAATTAAACTAATGTCGGGGGGTTAAATGCGATGCAAGGAAATATAATAGCACTTAAAATTCAAAACATACCTCCGTTTTCGAACAAATGCGGGGTAGCGATTTCGGATGTCGTCCTCGCGCTCCCAAGTAGACTCACCTGGCGAGTGATGCTTCCATGCCATACGAACCAATGGAATAGATTGATTCCGCAACACCTTCACTCGACGATCGAGGATACCTACTGGTTGCTCTTCGCACAACAAACTCGGTCCAACTGTGATCTCGGAGTGATCAAGCACATGATTGCTGTCCACCACGTACCTCCTCAATTGAGATACATGGAATACGTCATGCACTCCCTCTAGCGACGGTGGCAAGGCCAATCTGTAGGCAACCTCCCCAACACGTTCCAAGACATCGAAGGGCCCGATGTACCTTGGACTCAACTTGCCACGTCCTCCGAATCGAATCGTGCCTTTAGTGGGGGATATCTTCAAGAACACATGGTGGCCCTCTTTGAACTCTAATGGTCGACGATGATTATCTGTCCACTGCTTCTGACGATCCTGCGTTGCTCGCAGGTGGCCCCGAATTTTCTTCACTGTCTCCACTGTGCTCAAGGCTAAATCGGAACCCAATAGCTGTCGCTCTCCTATGTCGCTCCAACAAACAGGAGACCGACACTTTCTACCATACAACGCCTCAAACGGAGCCATTTGAATGCTCGCTTGAAAGCTATTGTTGTAGGAAATCTCCACAAGATGAAAATGGTCCTCCCATGAACCGCCAAAGTCAAGCATGCATGCACTCAACATATCCTCTAGTGTCTGCATGGTACGCTCTGACTGGCCGTCTGTCTGCGGATGGTATGATGTGCTAAACTTCAATCGGGTGCCCAAACTCTCTTGCATGCTCCTCCAAAAATGTGAGATAAATCTCGAGTTGCGGTCTGACACAATACTAACAGGCACACCGAGAAATCTCACGATCTGCTCCATATACATCTCTGCCAATACCTCTGCCGACTGGCCCACTCTAAAATGTAAGAAATGGGCTGACTTTGTAAGTCTATCAACAATCACCCACACTACGTCACGTCCCCTAGGACTCCGAAGAAAACCCGTGACGAAATCCATAGTAATGTGCTCCCACTTCTACTCGGGAATGAGTAGCGGCTGTAATAATCCGGCCGTCCTCTGGTGCTCCGCTTTTACTTGTTGACATACTAAGCACTTGGCAATGAAACGAGCTATCTCTCGCTTTATTCCGTGCCACCAATAATACTGTCGTAAGTCGCGGTACATCTTGGTTCCTCTAGGGTGAATAGAGTAAGTCGAACTGTGAGCCTCTGCCATCAGCTCCTGTCGTAGCTCTCCATTGGGAACATGAACTAGACATTCGGGAGGTAGACCAAAGAGAATAAACTAGACATTTGGGAGGTATGGTTTCTTGAGAGAAAACTGGATACTAATCATCTAGGTTGAGAGTTAGATTTAAGTGAACAATTAGAATCATTCTCGAGTGCTCCAGAATAATTGGGAGGGCACGATAACAATTCTAGAGTTGAAGAATGAGGGGTAGTTTAAGGCGAGGATTCAGCCACATGAGTCAGTCGGTAGCTATCTACATTTGTGTATAAAGAATTGATAGGGCAACCAGAGATGATACCTTGAGTCTATCTTAGCAAGTACAGTGCATTGTCTTTCCAAAATAAGTAAAAGACAAGAACAACAAAGGTTTCAAAGACGGTGTTATATATTAAGTACGAATTGCGGGTTTCATAGGCGGCGAAAATAATTTCAAAAGAGAATTGTCAAGGCTGTCGCGGATGAGACTCTAAGGCAAGTTTACTATATCTCCATCCATGTAGAATAATATGTGATAGGCGAACCAAAGTGCAATAGGTTGATCAGACCATCATGCACCGATTCTGATTAGACAATATGTTAGTGGGTGTACCCAATAAAATATGTCATGATCAAGCTTGATAACGAAATAAGCTTGCAAAACTGAAGCTACATTAGCAGCATGAGATAGTCAAAATATGAGCAAGGGAGGTACCGATGAAAGAATTTTAAATAGTCCAAGATCTTTTAAAATCAAGGCTCGCTCGAAGTTTGGGCCTATACAGTTGTCCCAGTGTTTCTTCATTTATGGCTTGGTAGACTAGATAAGGTAGGGTCCTCTGAATTTATAGTCTAAGTGAACTTACCAATGTAGTTCACAAGGAAAAAGGTTTGTTAGGTGGTGATGTATTCTACCCAACTTACAAGAGTTAAGCTAGTAGTGTGATGGGACAATGGGTCAAGCAATCAAGATAAAGCACAAATTTAAGCATTTACGGAATTAAGTAGAACAAAATCACATACCGGTCGAAAGAATTAAGTCGAGATGGAATCCCTATCCGTGGTCAAAATATATCGGTATCATGGTAAAGGTTATAGTGTAGCCATTTTGATCAGAGTGTCATATCATGAAAATAGTGTACAAGGAGATGTGTTCTAATGGGACATGATATATCTACATGAAGGTAGAATTGTCTAGGTCTTACATATAAAATTTGTTGGAAGAAAAAGTCAAGTGTTGTGCTCCAAATATCCAAGTCACGGTAGGGGATGCCAGAAGATCAAAATAGAAAGTGGGAGTTCACGAGGTGATAATTAATGCACAAAAATAAAGAAGATCAAGTTAAGTATGAAATAAAATTAATTAAAGAATCCAGTAAAAATAATTTAGGAACACAATTTCGGAGAGAAGATAGTCTCCTAGATGGATACAGTTAAGGAGCCGTTAACTCATTATTCAAATTGCAAATGGGTTAGAAGGTCGCAATTAAAAGATCTAGAATTGAAGGAAGGATGAGTAAGTCAAGGTAGAAAGACAGTCACATAGCTTAGTAGATGACTAACAACATTGGTGTATATACTACTATCATGGTCATGAGTGACATGGCAATTAGTGTGGAATACTCAGTAGGGTTATCTTGGGGCCTACCATTAAAATTTCAACTCGAGTTTCCTCCAAAAAGTTTCAAAAATAAACTTTCAAAAATAAACCACCAAAATTCGTATTCACTCCAAGCCGTTCAAATTCATCATAAAAATTTAAATCACTCTCATAAATCTCAAAGCAAAATTTTATCACGTTACTACTAACATTTTCCAAAATTAACGTTTAAATTCAACTACTTAACTCAAAGAGTTCATAATTTACGAATCCATAAAATTTTTACAATCAATCAAAAATTTAACACTCTAAGATTTTCAAATAACTCATAAAAACTCTTAGCATATTAAAAACAATCTCAAAGATTAAGCTCAATGCTCTCATCAATTTTAACTTCTATTTATGCTAAGTTATTCCAACAAAATCACAACTTTTAAATGGTAACTTACTTTAATCAATCAAAATAACCTTTTATCATATAAATTCGAAATTCTCCCAAAATTTTTAATATTAGCAATATCCCTCATTAAACTAAATTTTTAAATAACCTTTATTAGTCAAAATTCTTTTTACCAAAAATCTAAATAGATTTGTAAATCCTCAATCATAGGACACCATTTAAAATAAAAATTTCTCAAAAATCGTTTTCATAACTGTCAAATATTTTATACCAAATTTTACCGTCATTACTTCCACTTAAAATTCAAAATTTACTAAATACGAAAATCGCAAGTTGTACAACTCAAATTTAAATAATTCCTATGGCCATTTTTAAAAGCTAAGATCATTTTCAAACCAAATTTATAACTTTTTAAAGGCGTATAACTATAATACAATAATCATAAACATCAAAAATCGAAAATCAAATAAATTTTATATTTGTTCAAAGATGTATATCTATTACCCAAAACTCATAAATATCACAACTCGAAAAGCAAATCAATTTTATACTTGTGCAAAGAATTATAACTATAACCCAATAAATCATAAATATTAAATCTCAAAAAGACAATCAATTTCTTAAACCAAGTATGAAATCCTATAAATCCTCTGATTTTCACTATTTAGAAATCTCAAAGTAAAAAATTTCCGTGGTAATATCCTACTTTACCAATTACTAATCATTAAATTACACAAAATATTTTTAACTCAATTAGAGTCTTGAATGTATTTCAATTGCCAATATAACCAATCTAGCCATGTGTTTGACCTATAAGCATATACTAGTGTAGTCATCTTCCTAATTGACACTAAGCACGAAAATAAGAATCAACGATAGAAAGGAATCAAGCAAGATGCAATTCAAGGAAGTCGAACGAGAGTTCGAAATTTGAAGCCAAGGGAAGAGGTCAAGCTGTATGGATGAGATTCCTATAATTCTAATCCTATGTTACAGGTTCACATCGGTACAGTAACGTAACCGAAGTGACAAACTCGACCTGCATGGGCCACCACAAAAACATGTAACGCCCCAGTCCCAAAATACGTAGGACTAGATACATCGACATGCCAGCTGTATACATACGAAGTATACTCCAATATATGGAAACCTCTTATGAATACATAAGCTATAAAATGCAGTAGAACCATAATAACTAAATCTCATCCACTAGATAAATAAATAATATAAAAGCAACTTTGAATTTGTCATGTATACAAGCGTTGGGCGGAGACAAAGTCCACTACCAACTATCTCAAATAAAATGTACAAGAAGTGATCGGTAAAATAACTAGACGAACCAAGCGCAATCGTCTTCGAAAGGATGGAGAAGATCACGGCCTCGGCTAGAACACCTGCAATATCACAGAAGCACACACACCTGGAAAGATAACCAGGTCCTCAGAGGGACGTAACAAGATACAAGAAAACACCATGCCATATAAACTGTGATAATATAATAGAGAAAAAAAGGATGCATATAATAGGCTGCCTACCAGTTCTATAGTGACAAATGCAGTTAAGAACAGACCTTCAACGCATGGGTATCTGGCTCAGTAGCAGTAACTCAGGTATGGCCCCATCAGGTTACCAGGGACCTCAAAGCATAACATTCCTCGAATATCAGAGGCCAGTAGTATCAGTAATAGGAAAGTGCATAAGGACCCATACGTTAAGGACACTGTTCTCCCTACCCAATGCCTAGTAGGGTCACATCCATGACTCATGAACCTCTAGTAACTGCCAAGTCTTCTAGCATGCAATTCTATTGGCAGTTACTCCTATCCGTCGCACGCTCCATACGTATCAGTGGCCAGCCGACTACGCGGATACGTGTCCTACATGTGACTCACATCACGTGATACAACAAGTGTCAAGGCCGTATGAGATATAACAATACCTCAACATCAATGGGTGGTCACTAGACTAAGTCAATGCAAGAAAAAATAATAAAACGAGAAAAACGACCGATAGAGTCGCTTGCACCCAAGTGTGACTTGGACGCACAGTTTTATAATATCAAGAAAAAGAACTGCTAAAAATAACAAATTAAAATAAGAAAATAATAATCACAGAGTAAAGTGGCATGGTATCTTGCCTGATGGTGCAAAGTGGTAAGTTCCAAGATATCACAATGTCGGCTAAGAAAGTGATAATCTCCAAACAGCTCCGGACGCTGAAAAAAATCAAAAACGCACTCGGTGTAAAAGTTATACCTAGAAAATGCCTGTCCAAAAGTCTAATTCTGGAACAAGGGCAAAATCGTAATTTTGGGTCAAAACGATGTCCGCCGTTGGACCCGCTTTGTACCGAAACGCATGCCGAAGTCTATGGTCTCTAAAGTCGTCAAACTAAATGTCTACGGATTTAGTTTGAGGAGAGGAACTCAACGGTATGTCCAGTTTTGGATTCCGATGAGCCGTGCACAAAATCGCCCGTTTGAGTGGGTTACGGGCCCGCCAAAAATGGATTCCGATTCGACCTTCTCAGAATCGAACCAAACTTGGCACACAGGACCAGAATTTCGATTCGGACCTGTTGGCGCAAGTTTCGTCTCGATTCGATGACTGTATACGAAGTTATAGGCAAGTTTATAAAATGCCGATACGGGGGTATCTCGACGGATACGCGTTGATTTCGTCGCGCACACGCGACGAAACTGAGTTCCGTTAGTTCCCACAAGTCAGCGACGTCCATACGCGCCTTTCGATGCGTATAACGCGCTACCACGTCGCCCGGTCGGTCGGGGCGTACGCCGTATCGATAAATTTTTCTAAATTTTGGTTTTTCAAAACAGGGTTTTTCTCAAACTTTAACATCATAAATAATAGCAGGTAGGGCGTTATAAATTATTCTAAAAGATGGGGTTGGTAGTCCTATAGGTGTTCTAAAAATTTGTTCAGAAATTTCCAAGAAATAATTAATAGGTTGTGCAAAATTGAAGGCGAAACAGGGGTTCCTACACTCTTTTGTGATCTGCCTTTTGGGGCAGTTTCTCGACGATTTCTCGTCGATTTCACGAAGAAGCTAATGGGTCTCAGTTCAATCTATCAAAATAGGTTTGTAGGGGGTTGTATAGGCCTTACGCAGGAACTCGTAGAATCAAAATTGGTATAATAGATAGGAAGAACTTGGATCGAGAAGTGGGTACCTCGGTTGCTGAACGAAGAACTGGGAGAGTTGTTCTCGGTCGAGACGGGTGGTTGGCAAAGCTTCGGATGACGGCGGCGGTCGCAGGCCCCTCTGGGTGGTTCGTCGGGGTTCGGGATTTCAGGAGGAAGATGAGTATTCGGGGGTTAGGGTTTGGTTTTCGGCGGAGTTATATATACTATTCCATTGATTTCTAATAGTATTAGGAGTAGGAAGTATACGTGGGCTCGGGTTCAAAGCAACAACAGTTGCTTGCTGAGTTTGGTATTAGGGGGGGTCGGCCCCACCGCAGCTTGCTGCTGCTGTTGGTGGGGTTCGGCCACCATTCACTTCTCCTTTTTTTTATAACTAATTATTATTATCAACAATTATATATATATATATATATATATTAAGCTACTAAAAATTCCTAAAAATATACAAATAATTTTCTAAAAATCCTAGAATTTATATTCCTACTTAATGGTAATATTACATGCACACATATAATATATACACTCATACATTTATTTGTACTAATAAGCTAGTAGCAATAAATTCATCATTAATAAAATGTATAAAACATTAATTAATTTAAAAAAAATCAATAAAAAATATGGGGGTTTACACAAGTTGTCAAAGCATGAAGAAGGCGGAAGAGTTGATCCTACACTTTTCAAAAGTCTTGTTGGAAGCTTGTGCTACTTGACATGTACAAGGCCAGATATCCTATATGGAGTTGGACTCATTAGCCGCTATATGGAATCACCAACAACTACCCATTTGAAGACCGCCAAGAGGATTCTTCGCTACATCAAAGGTATACTTGACTATGGCCTACTTTACTCATCTTTCAATGATTTCAAGCTTGTCAGATATAGAGATAGTGATTGGGCTGGAGACTTTGATGATCGAAAGAGTGCTAGTGAATTCATATTTCTTATGGGAGATACTGCTTTTACATGGAGTTCAAAGAAGCAATCAGTTGTGACACTTTCAACATGTGAGGCCGAATATGTCGCCGCTACTTCATGTGTTTGTCATGCAATTTGACTTAGAAGTATAATGAAGGAGCTTCACAAGCCACAAGAGGAGCCAATGGAGATCTATGTCGATAATAGTTCGGCTATTGCTTTGGCGAAGTATCCGGTCTTCCATGATAGAAGCAAACACATCGACACAAGGTATCACTACATAAGATAATGTGTTGCAAGGAAGGAAGTGCAAATGAAGTATGTAAAATCTCAAGACCAAGTTGCCGACATCTTCACCTAGCCACTTAAACAAGATGCATTTTTTATGTTAAGAAGGCTACTTGGAGTTACAAATCAAGTTTAAGGAGAAGTGTTGGAAAATAAAGTTGATTTGTTGAGCCCAACAAATTTTTTCAATCCACTACCATTGGACTTTGTCTATTAGGCCCATTTTTGTTTTGAGTTTAGTACATGTTCTAGAAACTTCTTTACCTAGAAAGTTCATGAAAAATATCTATGTTCATAAAAAATATCTATGTTCTAGAGATATCTTAATATTAATTGTAAAAGAGTCTAGAATGATTCTATACTATATTTAATAAGTGTGTAGACTCTTCTAAGAGCCCTATAAAAAGTGGTACTCTTCCCTCATTTTGTATACAACAAAAATTAAGAAGCTTAGTGCTATTATAAAATTTCTTCTCTTCCACCAAATCTTATCTCTATAATTTTCTTCCACTCCAAATTTGCTCATTCTAGCTAGTTGGTCCACCACAATTCCAACAGAAGTGACCACATTGAAGTCCCCCGCGAGTATCTTGGGGGTGGCAGAAGTAGAAGCCGCAAAGATAAAGGACGCCCAAAGGTCATGCCTAGCGCTTCTAAGACAGCTCGCATAGACGACCGTGAACTCAATGGTAGAGCTCTGTTTGGGGAGAAGGAGAGTACATGTGACACTACAGAAAAAATGATTATTTATGGCGCGAAAAACGTGCCGTAAATAATCTTTTACGGCGTACATTGATGTGCCATAAAAGGCCATGCCGTAAATGACCATATTATTTACAGCGCGCAAAGGCACGCTGTAAATGACCGCATATGAACATTGTAAATAATCCTCTTTTACAACGCGCATTCGTATGCCGTAAATGACCATCTTTTTACAACACGTGTTCGAATGCCGTAAATGACCATCTTTTTACAACGCGCGTTCGAATGCTGTAAATGACCATCTTTTTACAACACGCATTTGAAAGCCGTAAATGAACACCTACCATGCGCTGTTAATGCTACATAATAAATGCCGTAAATAATTTTCCACAAAAGTTTGACTAGCATTTAAGGCATATCTGGTGTGCCGTAAATGACACTTGATAGTGTTGTAAAAGTAATTCCCACCAAATTTAAATGATCATTTATGGTAACTGTAAATGACCTGTGATGAATATTGATAAAAAAATATTCTTACAAAAATGTAGGTATCATTTGCAGCATGGACAAATATCATAATTTAAACTAACATGAAATTTAGAAAAGAGAAAAGAAAGTAATTTCCACCAAAAGAAAGTTAATTATATTAGATAATAACATTAGTGTTTTAGTAGTCAACCAACATATATCCCATATCAAAAGTAGTTGACAACAATAGGCCATCAATCTAAACAAAATACACATACAAAATCTTCAACAAAACCAAGAACGTGACGATAACGATGAAGATGAAGCAATTCCATATGCGGCAGAAAAGATGAGAGCGAGAATCCACAGGACCATTGTTAAGCATAACTCCACTGATACAAAAAAAGAACAAATATTAGTGGATAATTACTAAATTAAGTAAATGTACAATTCAATGTGTAAGGTGTGCAATTCAATTAGTAAAGTTAGTACACAAATATATGAGAAAAATATCTTAACAATTAGAAACATTTTTAATCACCACAACTATGATGCCAATAAATAAAAAAATCAAGGGAGAAAAAATATCTATTCTCTGAATATTTCTAGCAAACAAATAAAGCTATTTGCAAAGACAAATAGTCTCATTTCCAATGTTATATGTGTGAACTCGGAAGCATGTCTAGACTCCATTAACAAAGAAATAGGACCCTTTCAGTGGAGTTGATGGTAATGTAGGCGTCAACTAAAATATAGGAAAAAAGTGACAATCTAACAAGACAATAATCTTAAGAATTCATTTTCAAGCAAATGTTCTGCTAGATGAAAGTTCATCATTTGTTACACTATGTTACGGCTATCCAAGAAACATAAAAAAAAATTCATAGATGAAGATATACATCACTGTATCTAGAGAGTTCAAGCTTGCAGCGTCTTCGAGACAAGGTAACCTATAAGCTATAGAGTTTTATCTCGCGAATCAGCCGCATAGACAATGCAATTTATATAAAATAGACATTTGTGGTAGAAGAACTGAGGTTGATGCTGGCTTAGGCCTCAACAAGATAGCTAAATTTGTGTTGGATAGAAGGAATAATCTGGTGGAAAATCACTGAGGTGGTTTCATCAATATTAGTTAACATCTTAAATAAAATTCAGAATTTACAGTGTACATGGAGTAGCCCTAGAGATAACCCCTTTCCTACGAAGCAGCTTACTAGAGAAGATGACATGGTTCACCATATGATATCATTCTTATTAGTGATTTAGGAACTTGGTCAATCACCACTTGGATTGAGGCTGTACCAAAGTAGGTGGTTTTTGGTAATTTACAGAGGAAATGGCACTTAGTAGAGCTAAATGGAAGGAAATGATTCGAATAGCTGACCCCAAAAGTTGGGATGAAGGCTTGCTATAACTAAGGTCTCTATCACAATGAGATAAACTATGGAGACTCTAGAGCAGTGAGGTTGTCATGACCAGTCTTTTTCTAATTATTAGAGGATTAGCAAATTTATGATGGGAAAGAGAGTTTCTACCTGTAAACCTCTTTTCCTGTGGGAATTGACAGGCTGCAAAAGGAGTTGGTTCCTTATGAATCACTGGACATTTTGTCCTCGAACTGGCTGTTTAACCATCATAACACCATGACATTAGGATACCATCATAACACCATGACATTAGGATACCATGCTCATATGCAAACCTTTTTACATGCTATCAGTTATCTATCCGCTCCACCTTAACCATGCATCAGCCAAGTTTTACACTCCTTGAACCTAAAAGACTTTCTGAAGAAACCAAATAACACTACTAGTTGCTAGAAAATAAATTCCAATCATAAATCTTCATCTTAGGAGGAAGTTAAATGTATTGCCATTTCATACTGATAATGCTATCTTCCAGTCGACATAATAAATTAGAAGTCTAGCATCTAGACGGGGGTGCATACCCTAATTGTGAAGCCCCCTTTGGCAGATGTCCTAGGCCTATAAGCGTTAATAGATGAGTCATCGTTTGACAACCCATTATACGTGGTTTGATAGATTATCTCCCAAACTCCATAATAATTAAAAATTTAAATTGTGTGGTGAGTGGATTTCAAATTTCAACCTCAAGATTAGATACAAACCTTCCTAGAAAACCCAGATTTGACGCAATCTGAACCTGATCCTGATCAGGTACATTGCCAACTAGCTTACCTTCGAGGGATTCATTTCATCATAACACCATGAAATTAGGATACCATGCTCATATGCAAACCATTGTACATGCTATCAGTTATCCATCCACTCCACCTTAACCATGCATCAGCCAAGTTTTACACTCCTTGACCCTAAAATATTTTTTGAAGAAACCAAATAACACTAGTAGTTGCTAGAAAATAAATTCCAATCATAAAGATTCATCTTAGGATGAAGTTAAATGTATTGCCACTTCATACTGGTAACAGTCGGCATAACAAAATAAGAAGTCTAGCATCTAGACGGGGGTGCATACCCTATTTAAGTATAAAAAGTCAAACTGCCAAGACATCTATACTGCATATATAAATTGAAAATGGGTTAGAATATTTACCTCAAATAAACAAAACTAATCCAATTTGATGTACTTGATGGGCCATGCAATTGTACTTTGTTCAGCACTAGCAAGTTTACCAAACTTAGTTGTTGGTCGATATAGAGCAATGTTATCTATTACATCGCGCACCCAAACTTTCCAACACTCGTGGCCTAAAGAGACATGATGGACCAATGCACTTGGATCTGTTGACTAATATGTGACTAACAATCTGAATTAGCAATCTAAGAAAAAAAATTAATATATGACTAACAAATTCTGTTACTAGGCGATGAATTAGCAACAATCTGTTGACGAGGCAATTGCTAAATGGAACTAAATATGAAGGCTGCTGCTCACATGGAATCTGCAGCAACTCTGATACTCGATGTTGTTTCCAATTCTACAGAAGGAGACTAGAAATCTCTACAGAGCTGCAAATTAAGATGAAGTCTAGAAATCTCTATAGAGTTCGAGGCAACCCAAGCTCAGCTCAAATGAGTACTAAAATGTTGTTCACTTATTCCTTGTAATTTGCAGAGAACAGGTACTCGTGCCACTCAGCTACTCTTATTACTGAACTGATACCTGACACTTGACACTATACTAAAAGTGTACTTTTGATACTCCAAAGCAGTATAGTATTGCTTGTTTTTGTCAGCTACTTCTACTTGGCTAAGTTAATAATCCAGTGCACACTGTTGGTTATGCTACTGAGTTCCTATGACACTGGCTAAGAACTACTGAGTGTTCATTTGCATGAAGAAGAATTTGGGTTCGTATCATAAATGTCCTTATTGCATCAGGTGCCCCAAACATCAGCAGAAAACAACAAAAGCCTTCCTTTGAAGAATAATGGTATGTAGAGGAAACTAAATGTGAAAGCTCTGATCCTGATGTTAGTATTTGGTACATGAATTAAGATTTCATCTTAGGTGTGTACAAGCGAACTTATAAACCGGTGGATAAATTTTTTAACACAATATCAACAATCATTTTCATTTGAACACAGAATCAGCTAAGATGTAGCATGAAGTAAGATTTCATCTTACCTTAATCTTATTTGAACACAATATCAGCTGTCATTTTCATTTGCAGCACTGATACATGTTGGTAGAATTCGATACATTAAATATGTATCAAAATTATTGGTGTTAGTGTGATTGGAAAAGAAAATCTGCAGATTTCTAGTTGGGCCTTTTAATTGATTCAAGTAATTATTACTGATACAGATAAAAAGAAAAGGAAAAGTTGTTTCTTTAGGATCTACGGTAGTGAATAAAATTGTTGGTACTGCAGTATGTGGAAAGCAAAAAAAAGATTGAGCAAAAAAAATAAAAGAAATTTCACAATGAAAGCAAAAAAAAAGATCTTTAAGTTTAATTGAAAAGGACTTGAGGCCATAAATCTTGTGGTCTTGTAATGACACTCGATTTGAAATATTAGAACTATAGCCATCCGACAATCTCAAATATGCTAATCTCTCACAAAATATATGCTTCTCTTTCTTTGAAAGTATGTAAGGAGGTATAGTACCTTTAGAACTGCTAATCTTATCATCTTTGAGATGCAATTTTTTTTCTGATGCCCATCACCTTCAAATCTTTTCGAGAATTCAAGTTGTCTTTTGTTTTCCCCTTTATATTCAATAGAGTGCCAATAATACTCTCACAAATATTCTTTTCGATATGCATCACTTTTCTTGCTTGAACCATATCCACAAATCTCCGTGCACCATCACGATAGGCTTTACAAGTTCTAAAGATCAAGGAAAAAAATGAGAAACAGAAAGAAAAATCAATCTTTTTTTTTTTACAAAGAAACGACACAGTATGTATATTTATACGATTATATAGTTTATATGTTTTAAAAATAACCTTGGAATACGTATCCAACTTTTATCTATGATGTCTCTATTTTCCTTGGAAATCCTTCTTAACTTTAGTAGAGAATTCTACAAATATATTTTTCAAGATAATAATAATAATAATAATAATAATAATAATAATAATAATAATAATAATAATAATAATAATAATAATAATGCAATGTATTTACTGTAACAAAAAATTGTAGATATGAAAGATATAGAGAACTAAATTATACTTACAAAATACTAAAAGATATCCGCTACTCTTCCGAACTTCACTTGATCATCCACTTGAAGTCCTCAATATATTCACTATGACAACAACAAAAGGAAGAAAGAAAATTCTTCAAGAATTCATTTGAAGTATGTTAACCCCTAATCCATTATGTTCATCTCTTTCTTACAAGTTTGTATAATCTTACTGATATATAGTTCTGGAGCTTCCATGTTAGTTCTGACGACCAATTGGGTGGTCTTTGGGAGAACAAAGAACCCAAATAGCCCAATTTGTTTTATATTTACAATAAAGAACAATAATCAATCAATATTTTAAATTTCCTTCTTGATATAACATAGCAACATGTGAATTGTGCTAATGTGTTATTTAAACATATGCAAATTAAATATCCCATAGCAATGACAAGGCTTATGATTTGTCCCATGAAAAAGTGATTTAGCATCAGCCAAGAAAGCTCATTAGGTTGTGGATGACATGTTAAATTGCAAATATCCATATTGGAACCAATCCATCAGCCAAGAAAAGCTCACTAGGACTTGTGGATGAGCATAAGTGATTTTTACTAGGTATACTTTGTTTTTTGTATACAGAACACTACGCTCTCAAGCAATAACACCATTCTAATCAATTTGGGGTTACTGATGCATAAAAATAATTTATGCATAAGAGGAACTCATTCTTGTGTATCATGAATAGGTAGACTGTATATATTCCAAGTCTTACTTTGCTTGAGCATGAATATTTGTTTTCGCTCACATACAACCGATGGTGTCAATTTGTGAGAAGCTTTCATACTTGCACTCTCAAATGTCTACTACTGTTTTTATATGTCGACCTAAGTTAACCATCTTCGACAACATAAATTCATGGCCAAGATAGCTATAAGCAAGAGAAGACCTTGCCGTACAACCTATAAGGCAAGTTAACAGGTAGGTAGACCTACTGTTATGGTTAGTGGTGTTTGGTCAAGCAAATTAGGAAGGTGACAATCAAAGAAGTTCGGTCAGTTCAAAAAACTGTCGTGTCATGTCTGACACATTGCACGCACCACAAACACCCAAATTACACTTGGACACACCAAAATAGGTGTCGCTCCTGTGGTGCCATGTTCCTATTTTTAGAGGTAGAGAACCATATAAATGACCAGAGACTAAGACAAATAGTTTAAGCAAGAGCACATCAGAACATCATAGTGTATGAAAGTTGGTAAGACATGGGCTTACAGGTGCTTGTTTTTATCGTTTGAAAGCTATGATTTTCCCCACCCCCTTTTTTGATGAAAGCAAAATGTATTCTTGTGCTTCATGTAGAATGTTTCTTTATTGTCTATGTATATTGCATGACATTGTGTTTACTTTTCCTTAACACTCAGAATTAGTGTCAACATTAAGTGCTTTTGTGTAAACCATGCAGTGGCACCCTTCAACGATTGAAGAGAACTATGGTGAGAAGAGTATAGATGTCACAAGCAATAAGAATCATGAGAAGGAAGATGATAAATAGTCTGAGACCGTTAAGACAGATTCAGGGAAAGAGGTGGTTGTTCATGAAGAAGTACTGCAGGTAAGCTGCTGCTTTCTTGACAGATATCTGCTGCTGTTTTTTAGTTTAGTGTGTAGTTCTAATGTCGAATTATAATGTATTTAATACAGGCTTTCAGATATTTTGATCGTAATCGTGTGGGCTATATGAAGGTAAATTGTTTAATTCCCTCGTGCTCTTTGTTGTGGTATTATGTGTATGCGATACTAATGATTACTTCTGCTTGTGCAGGTTGAAGATTTGAGATGCCTTATCCACGACTTGGGCAAGTTTTTTTCCCATTAAAAGCAAGCAAAAAACAAGAAGATTTGAAAAACTAATATGAAAACAATTTAGTGTCTAGCTGTTTCCATCCCAAACCTGGCAAGGACATCCTAGGGCTTGTCAATGCAACATTGTGTATGCTTATAACCTCAATGGCATAAAATATACTGAGTAAGAAGCAAAAGAAAACTACAAAAATAGTCATAATTTCTTCCATAAGCACTATTATTGTACAAGGAGTAAAATATATCTGCTAGATATGTAAATCTAAGATGTCCAAAAAGTTCATGACAATTTCTAGAATGATACTATCATATATTTATACCCTTAACCTAAAAAGGAGTCAAAAATTGTTACTAATAATATATCCAACCAATATATGTATTTACTAGAGAACACTGTGACCCTAATAATAATTGCTAAAAGAATTACCAGGACAACCAAAAATACATACAAAGTGTCAGAAAACAAATTCTAATTGCTCCAGATATATAATATGAAATATGATTAAAGGGCAACAAGTTCTGCAGTAAGTGCTTAAGGTCTCAATATGGTTTCACCGACTATTTCATTGCATTCCATTTCTTAGCCGGGAAACCAGTTATGTCATCTCTTCTATATTCTGTTGTAGCCGGGAAACCAGTTAAGGTCTCAATATGGTTTTACTGACTATTTTCATTGCATTCCATTCCATTTCTTAATACCAAATAAATGCGTTCATCATATTTCCATATTTAGACCCCTTCTTTGTTCATTCACAAACCATGAATCTCCATTTCCTTCTTTATTTTTGTAAACTTTTCTTTTTCTGATTGCCTTCATTATTTATAACATCAGTACAAAAAATTGTTATGTTAATGAATGAAATATATTATGAGGTGTCAATGCATTGGTCTAGGGATGTTCATGTGATTTGTAAGAGTTGACTTCATAGCTGGAATTAGTGAGAAGAGTGTCATCCTAACTTAGGGAAGTAGAATAATTAAATGCTTGCAGTGATAGATAAACAAATATCAGTATATGTACTGACGTCTGCACCTAGATAATCAAACTGGGTTTAGTGTCCTAACTTATGTACTGATGTCTGCATTTAGATACAAAGTGGCTTACCAGACAAGGACTAGTATTTTTGCAATTCTCAGGAAAGAATACGTCAAACTTATTACCAGAATACTCTAGGAAAGAGAGGCCAACAATGCTACAAATATCACAAGGTATGGCATCAGAAAGATCATTGTTGGAGACGTCTAGGTATGTCAAGTAAAGACTGGAGAGATGGTGGCAAGCCGCCGCTTAGGTTATTGTTGTGGAGGTCAAGAACTGATAGAGAAGTCAGATTGGAAATGGACATTGATATCTGACCTGAGAAGTAGTTCTTACTTGCATTAAGAGTAAGAAGGGAAATGCTTCCAGTAAATAGGATGGATCCAGAGAGGAGATTTTAGACATTAATCCCAGATCACTAGGGATTGGTCCTTCAAGTTGGTTATTCGAAAGCGAGAGACCTTGCAGATTTCTCAACAGGAAATTGTGAGGAAGTACTTGCTATATTATTCTGCAGCACAAGACATTTTCCAGCCCACTGACTCAGCAGGTATATAACCTGCTTCATGATAAATTAGTGCCTAAATGTAGCAGGGAATCCTGGTAATAGAGGAGTTATTCCTGAAGCGTCAACTTGTTTCTTTATATCAATTATGAGCCCAAATGCAGCAGTACCAACTCATGTTGACAGAAAGTAGGGTAGAGAGATAAAAAATAAGAGATCATTGTCAACTATCATCGTCATCATCAATAAAATTGAACCACAATAAAAAAAGTTTGTATTGTTCTCTCTATTAAGCGCTCTACAGGTAAATTGGGTTCTTAAGCTTGAAAAGCATGCATGTGTGTACTTTGAGAAACCAACATCTCGATCACCAATTAGTAGCATGAATGAACCAGATCTTCACCCGGACTGAACCATGTTAAGTTGTTGTTGTTGTTGTTGTTGTTGTATTTGTTCTCTACTAAGAGATCTATTGTACTGAAACTATGAGATCATTGATGTTGCTTCCATGGACAGGTCCAACCCTGGGAACCGGGGCATGGCCATCCCATCCGGTCGACGTTCTAGCGTTGTTTGTCCGTCGACATCTTACAAGAGAGAGGGTGCTAAGGAAATTTGGAAGCACTTCAACGTGTGACTTCAACCCAAAGCAGTATAGCTCGATCGTTTTTATTGTACGAGATTACGCGATGAGGCCATTGAAGGATGGGGAGATCTTGGACACGATATAATGGAATCTATATCGCGGATGAACTTGGTTGAATTGTTAACAAATCAGGATAAGTTTGATATTTTTCTGAAACTTATCGTAAGTTGCTGCTGGACCTGTTTGGTAAATTCTAAATGCTATGTTGCTAGGACAAGGATACAATAGTCGACACAGATTCGAATATCTATTTTGGTGTTCTGGTATATTTTGGAATTTCCATTGCATGTTCAATACGAAACGACACTGATATTGATATTGTATGATTTTTTTTGGAGTGACCATACTTTCTAGACTGAAAGATGTCATTAAAAAAATGATATATATGGGCCTCTATCGATGGAGAAAGTGGGAAGAAGGTAAGAAAGAACATATGCCAAGTAGAAAAATGTTTTGAATATGCATTTGAGCTATGCTCCTTTCTTATTCTTGTTTAAGCTATGCTCCTTTCTTGTAGTTGTTTCTTAACTGCCTAACATGTTTGACCCATATATTTCTCTGAACTTCCTTCTAGTTATGATTTCCTTTGGTGTTAGATGTTTCCTTTTGCAGGAAAAGATATAGAGTGCACTCTTTGAAAGCAACTCTGCGAGGGATAACCTGATCTTCTATAAGAAGCTTGTGAGGCTAACCGACATTTGAAATCTGTTCTCTGTCTGGAAATGCCATGAAAAATCAATTGCCAGTTTGATCCTGAGGTTGTCAATTTGTCACGTAGATATCAATTTTGCGATAGTCATGTCAAAGTAGTAAACTTATGAGTTGGTGTGATGCTTGAATGTTCCGGTCAATGTCATTTCTACCTTGGAATTGAGTTGGACTAAAGACTCTTGTCTACTGTTTAATCTCAGGGTCCATTATTACTTCCTCATAATAGACTCAAACTTGTAATCCTTTTTTCTTCTGAATGTGGTCATCATATTGAAAATAAAGCCGCATAATGAATCATGCATTTATTCCAAAACATATAGATTGACAGTGTACTCAATTTAAATCTCACCCTAATTTTATATGCCATTCAAGCTCATAATCAGATATTTTACTAGAATCATCAAGCGGGGAAAATGCACCAGAACATAAAGATTCAGTATATATGACTCGTGTTGGTGTAGTATTGTACCACAAGCATACACAAATTCAGAAATATGTTGGTGTAGTATAGTACCATAAAAAAATGGAGTAATGTACCTGAAGTATGCATCCGTATCTCCAAGAACCCGTAGATCACTAATACACAGAGGCGATCCCAAAAAAGAACAGTCAAACTGGTGATATAAGAAGAAGAAGAGAACAAACCCGATATTTAGTAATGTACCTAAACAAACATGGTGATATAAGAAGAAGAAGAGAACGATGTACCCTTATCTCCAAGAACAATGCACCCGTAGCTAATTTCCTATAAAGATGGAGTTATGTACCTGAACTATACACCCGTATCTCCGAGAACCTGGAGATCCCCAACAAAAACAACCGATTCCCAACAAACACAATCGATTCCGGTGATATAAGAAAAAGAAGAAGAAGAGAACAAAATCAACGACTCAAAATTGAGAAAAAGAGGAAAAAACAATTGATCAAACCATAGATTTAGCTACAAAATTAAATCAATTAATAGCAGATAAATTTGACAAACCCTAGATCGAACGGCTCCAAATTAGGGAAAGGAGGCTCCCAACTCTTGCGGTGGCTCCAAATTCTTGCTGGAAAAGAAATACGTGGGGGAAGCAAAACATTAGGGCCGGTCCATATGCATGACCCGATCCCTATTCAATCTTTAGGGGAAATATGAAAGCGAGGGAAACTAATTGGGAGGAGGAAAATAAAACTTATGGAGGGAAATAAAAAAATTTAAGGGGGAAAACATCAGCCAACTCATATTTTTCTAGGAGGGATCAATTACAACACACAAATCCGTGCCTTAAATGAGTGTTCAATTACAACACGCAATCATGCATGCCGTAAATGAGTGTTCAACTACAACGCGCAAAAATGCATGCCGTAAATGAGTCGTCAATTCTAACGCGCACACATGCATGCCGTAAATGAGTCGCCAATTACAACGCGCACCAATGCATGCCGTAAATGAGTCTTCAATTACGGCATTCATGTAAAACATGCCGTAAACAAAAAGAAAAAATAACTCTTTTACGGCGCACATATTTGCACGCTGTAAAAAAGTATCATTTACAATGCGTAGCAACTGTGCGCCGTAAATGCTACATTTTCTTGTAGCATGATGTATTGGGGATGAACCACAGTAGAGATCAGATCGATGTTGTCGCTCCACATGATCCAGATGTATTTGTTCAGCTCACCTCCATGCATGTAATGCGACATATGCAAAAATCTAGCAAGCTCGGGTAGATTCTCACCCCCGATTTTTGGTTCCAGAATGGCGATGAGATCCGGAGAGTGCTTCTGGATAAGCGATCTGAGGCTAGCGTTCCATATGATGGCCTTAATCATTTATTGAGAGTTTGGGGAGTGAGTGTTGGCTTCTCTCTGCCGTCTAGTTTGTATGAGAAACGTAGATGAAGGAGCAGCGTTAGGCTTATTTTTCGTCGTGACTGAAGCAGCTTTAGGTTTTGTATTTCTACTGTTCAATTAAATATCGTCAAAATAATTCTTCAGGAAATATAAACTACATTCATTCCACACATGCCCCACTGAGAAACTTTAGACCAACGACACATCACTATCAAAATACACATTTTGTTACATGTAAACCACTGGATATCTGTAGCACTCAACGTCTCGAATTGCACATGTAAAGAACTGGATATTCTGTTGTGACTTTTGATGGAGAACAACTTAAATTTTCGGTTATTTTGGTTTTTTTTAGTTTGTTTGTTAGGATAGACCAAAATAAAGAGAATTTTATCTCTTAGGTTGGTTAGAGATTGACTTATCTTATGGATAAGAATTTAGAGCATGATTATGAATGTTTAAGAGGAACGGACTGTATATTTATAAACCCTTGTGAGGTGGTATGCAATTATATATCGTCAAAATAATTCTTCAGGAAATATAATCTGCATTCATTCCACACATGCCCCACTGAGAAACTATAGACCAACGACACATCACTATTGAAAGATAACTGGATTTCTCTAGCACGCAATGTCTCGAACTGCACATGTAAAGAACTGGATATTTTGTTGTGATTTTTATTTTAAGAGGTCACAAACAACCGACCGAGTTGTAATGACCCATAAAATGTTGACTGCCACACAAATAATTCTTCAGGAAATAATCTACATTCAATCCACACGCGCTACTAAGAAACTATAGATTGCTCACAAGATGGGGACGAAAATTCCATCATTTCAGCAAAGAGCAATGGGCGAAGCGACAACTAACTGGAAACCAAGAATAGAATAAAATCTAATTGCACAACTGACACAACCTGTCATAAAAATCTCATACAAGCTTGGGTATAATTACAAATATATATAATAAAGTAGAAATACACAAAAAAAGGAACAAGTCCAATAAAGTATAAGAGAGTCTCGTCCAAACAACAACATCTCGACCAAATATAATAAAGTACAAATAGAAACTAAACTATTGTTGCTGGTGGTGGTCGTGGTAGCGGAGCTTGTAGACGAGTCAGGACATCTTGTGGAACTAAACTAATAACATCATCTGGAACAAGGCCCGGCCCGCTAGAAGCCGACCCACAAATCTCGCGATCACATCCACCTTGAAAGATGCATCGGAGGTCGCCAGGGTAGCAGGGGAAGTAGGAGTCGCTATGGTAGCAGGGACAATAGGGGTGACAGGTGCAGTCTGCTCTGATCTCATAAAACTCTATAGTCTTCTCGCTCAATGTTGGACTGCATCCTGGTAATCTATAAAAAGAATAGATCGAAGACATCATCCAAAGGACATGCGGACCGGAAGAAGCAAGTGACGTGGTCTTGAAGCCACCGATAGCTATGTAATATGTTGCTAAGAGCATCTCCAACCCTATTGTCTTGTTAAGTGTTGTGAGTCTTAGGTGGCTCCTATGTGGCATGAGCCACAAGACAATGTCTTGTTTATGTGGCAAAATTATATCTCAAAAGACAATGAGATAGAAAAACTCTCTCCAATGCAAAAGTATTGAGAAGACAAAAAAATATTTTTTCCTACTTCCAAGTCAACTTTTAAGACAACTACTCATCTTCTTTCTTTTTTCTAATATTTTTTATTCATAATTGATGACATGGAAGAGAAGATATTGTCAATTGCATTGTCTAGAACAAGACAATCAACTTCACAATGTCTTCTTTAATTTTTGCCACATAAGCTTCACAATTGACTTGACAATTGCATTGAAGAAGAACTTTTGAATAAAATTTTGTCATTCCTATATGGCATTAACTTTTTTCTAAAGTCACAATAGGGTTGGAGATGCTCTAACGAGCCTGTGCTAAAGATTCCTCTCTCTTCTCTCTCCCACCAACCTTTATGCAAAGGACATTTTCTTCAATGGGAGCATGTGTGGGTGCGAGCATCGGTGCATTTGTAGATTGCCTGACACTTTCATCCACATCCTAAGTGGGCTGAGAAGTCACCTCAATCCGTAGAGACTGAAACGTAGCATGTACACCCACGTTAGGTAACCTAAGATGTTTTCTAAAAAGCTAACTATTATAGGTTGTTTCAACTATGTTAATTTATAAAATAAGTAAAAATAATATAATATTTACTTTCGTATTGCTCACCTTCTCGTCCACGTACATCTTTCCTCTTATGCATATGCTCGAACACCTTCGCGAAACCTACTCCCGGGAGATCTCCATCTTCGTTCTCAATCTTAACGGCCTATATATGAAACAATAAAATAATTAATAATACTGGAAATTGCTGAGAAACCCAATTTCGGGGTGGGCTTTTATGAAATGCCCACCCGCTGGATGGGTTTTATGAAATACCCAGAATTAAGTATTTCCACGTTAAATATTCCAAGATTCTCTTTAGATGCTCTGTATTTATAAAATTTGCCATTTTCATAGTTCCAAAAATACCCCTTCGCGCAAATTTGGTCATATATATATAATTTTGAATTCGCAAACTCAGATTTGGATTGGGAAATTCGTATTCTTCTTCTTCTTCACGAGAAATTTGAAATCCATTGATATCATCTTTATCAGAGCTCGCAAAATCGTTCGTAGTTCACTGTGGTTTTCGTCAGTCGAACGTCGATCATCCTTCATCATCATCGATCATCATCATCATCATCATCTTCGTAGTTTCCGGCGATTAGGTCAATTGTGGAGAGAAGATCTTCTTCTTTTCTTTTTATAGATCTTAAAACAAGGTGAGAGTTCAGATCTGTAGAAATTCATCCACCAGTATCGTATATCTCAAAATTTATGCTGAATTTGAATTTGTTATGAAGATTATTAACTGAGAAAATGTTAGAGAGATATTTAATCTTGTTATTTTGTGCGAATATGTTGCCTAATATGACGGTGAATTATCATTTGTCATAGAGAAATAGCATTCTCCTTTATATTTTCACGAAAAATGACAATTACTTCTGAGAAAGATCATTCTTCGTATGTTATAGACGGAGAAAGATCATTCTCCGTATGTTATAGACAGATAGTTATCATTTCGTGTGTTTTTAGATGGAGAATGAGCATTATCCATAAGTTATAGACAGATAATAATCATTCTCCGTTATATTTAGACAGAGAATGACTATTCTCCGTGTGCTTTAGACGGAGAATATCATTCTCCGTTTGCTTTAGACGGAGAATGATCACTCAAAGTTAGTTCCGAACGGAGAATATTTATTCTCCGTTATTTTTAGACGGAGAATAATCATTATTAGACGAGAATTTTATTGTTCTATTTGTGATCTCTTATGTTTTTATGTTATCAGGGGGAAAGGTATGGAATCAAGTTGTTTACTTAACATTTATTTCAAGGGAGACATAGTTTCCTGCCGTGTCACACATGAAAGTACCGTGGATTTTTTAAAGAATAAAGTGTGCGATCGATGGACTTCTTTGGATCCACTTTCCTTCCGTTTCAGGTTTTTGCACTCTGATAGGACTGAACTGTATGTTGAAAGTAATTTTTGGCTTCGCTCATTGGTTGGTGGTTTTAACGGTACTCATGATGTGAGTTTTGATCTATTTGTGGAGCAAATATACTCTCCATGTTCTTCATCAACATCTTTTCCTTGTCAAAGCTTTCACATGGGACCATCGTCTTCCTCTTCTAGTTCTTTGAGTAGTTGTTCTCCTACTGTAAAGGACAAACGAGTAGTACAATTTTATGAGGGCTCAACTGAGACAGTGAAGAAGAGGAAATCGGATATGTGGCCTGGATCAATTACTGGTGTTGGTCAGATTTTTCTAAATGGTGTTGAAGAAGTTAGGAATGCTGTTAGAAAGGTATGTTTTGAATCTCGTCATCCATTCCACATTTTGAAATCTGAGCCGGGGAGGTATACTGTTTGCTGAAAGAATTACAAGACACATGCTTGTTTGTGGAGCTTCCATGCTATATCTATTTCGAAAGATAATCAAATTTTTGAGGTGAAGAGGTATGTGGGAGAACATAATTGTGGAGCTGGCTATATGGATAAAGGTAATCTGGTTGTTCCAGCAAAGTTTATGAAAAGTTTGGTTAGTGACATTGTTCGGATGCATCCTAAAAAGTTCGCAAAATCTGTTGTCGATGATTTCAAGGTTGACTACGATTTATCTGTTACATATGGACAGGCATACCACGAAATTAGGCTGGTGCACCAGGAAATGTACGGAGATGATGTTAGATCTTACAGTGACTTGTGTTAGTATGTCAACATGGTAAAGGAAACCAATAATGGTTCCGTTATCGACTTCCAGAAAGATGATTCATCAATGAGGTTTGAGCGACTTTTTCTTTCATATGGGGCTTGCGTAGAAGGCTTTCAATATTGTCGCCCGATGCTATATTTGGATGCTACTTTCCTTACAGGGAGGTTTAGAGGATGTTTGATATCTGCTACAGCGAAGAATGGTAACCAACAGTTCTACCCTCTTGCATACGGTATAGTCTCAGGCGAAGATGGCGACAATTGGGAATGGTTCCTTAGAAATTTAAAGAATATTGTTGGATGTAGTAGGCATATTATTTTTCTTTTGGATCAAGGCACCGATCTAGTTTCTGAAGTCCCTAAAGTGTTTCCTAATAATTACCATAGCTATTGCTATTATCACATGAAGAATAACATACCGTTGAAAGAGAAAGGAAATGAAAGAGTGTATCCGCATGTACTTGAAGCTTGGAGGCAAGCAGTATATTCTCTAACTCCAGGTGTGTTAATGAGACAGATATATGCACATTTTCTATGCATTTACCAATAATTTAACAAGGAGAATGACCATTCCCCGTGTCAGTAAGACGGAGAATATTTATTCTCCGTACGTATTACACGGAGAATGACCATTCTCCGTCCTGCATAGAACGGAGAATATCATTCTCCGTTAGCTTTGAACGGAGAATGGTATTATCCGTCTTGCATAGTACAGATAATGTTCATTCTCTGTTTCCATCACACGGAGAATGGTCATTATCCGTCTTGCATAGAACGGAGAATATCATTCTCCGTTAGCTTTGAATGGAGAATGGTATTATCTGTCTTGCATAGTATGGATAATGTTCATTCTCCGTTTCCATCACACGGAGAATGGTCATTATCCGTCTTGCATAGAACGGAGAATATCATTCTCCGTTAGCTTTGAACGGAGAATGGTATTATCCTTATTTTAAACACGGAGAATGCACTTATTTTTCATAATTTTGTGAATTGACCTAATTCTTTATTAATTATTTGTTTTTCTGTATAAAGGTGGGTATAGACAAGCAATCAAGAAGATTTATGATCTAAATTGTGGTCATGTTGTGAATTTGATGAATAAACAAAAACCTGAATACTGGTTAAACGCCTTCTTCCCGGGATGTAGATACGGTGAGGTTGCTTCTAGTTGTGCAGAGTCATTCAATGCATGGATAAAGGCTGAGAAGAAATTGCCTATATCAGCAATTGTAAATGTCATCCGTGTGAAGATGATGAAGATGATTTCGGATCGCCACAAGGATGCAATTGGTTTGAATAGCAAATTGACTCCATACGCTGAGGATATGCTGAAGCAGCTTACAGATGATGGCATGTGTTATAGGGTATATCGGTCCGGTGATTTCGAATTTGAGGTGATCGCAGATACTTCCTCCCACATGGTGAGTCTTCTTGATTGTCATTGTAGTTGTCGTAGATGGAAGGTATATGGATTCCCATGCAGCCATGCAATACAATGCATCAGAGTTGGTTTAGATAAATCTATTTACGACTTTGTGGAGCAATATTGGACATCAGATTATTACCGGAGGTTATATTCATGTGCTATTCGTCCAGTTCCAGATTCTGAAAAATAGTTCAAAAATAATCCCACTGATGTTGTTCTACCCCATGTTCCGAAACGTGGTCCTGGACGACCAAAGGCGGACCGTTATAAGAGCAAATATGAGAACAAGGGAAAAGAAAAGAGAAATATAGGGTGCCAGAATTATTTTGAATTATGCAATCACAATCGCACCACTTGTCCTCTGCCTCCACGTGCAGCTACGGTGGTCGAGGTGGCAGCGCCCCCTCGTTTACATACACGTATATTCCTTCTTTTATATAATTGTTTTTTGAATACATATCTTACATTTTTTGATATCAATGGTAATAGTTTGAACTCTGCATATCTGATGTTTCACATATATATTAACAGCATAAGAACTTATTATCCGTTATACTCTCTGATTTTATAATGCATTGAATGACCATTCTCTGTGATTTAACACGGAGAATGATCATTCCAAGCATTACATTTATATGTTAAAAACATATAACCATGAAAATGACTATTCTCCGTGTTCAATTAACGAACATTTTTAGTTTATGTTTTCTGTATTTTTTAATACAGAATCAAACAACAGAACTTTAACAAAACAGATTTACATATAAAACAATATAATTATTTAACTACACAGAAAATGTCATTCTCCGTGTATTTTAACACGGAGAATGACATTCTACGTGTATTTTAACACGGAGAATGATCATTCTCCGTGTTAGATACACGAAGAATGGCCATTTATAGGTCAAAATATACGGAGAATGACATTCTCCGTATGTATTAACACGGAGAATGACCATTCTCCGTGAATTTTAACACGGAGAATGATATTCTCCGTGTTAGAAACACGGAGAATGGTCATTCTCCGTGTTGATACACACATGGAATGTCATTCTCCGTGTATTTTAACACGGAGAATGGCCATTCTCCGTGTATTTTGACACGGAGAATGATTATTCTCCGTGGTTAAATAGCGGAGAATGGCCATTTCTAGGTCAAAATACAATGATCATTCTCTGTGTATATTAACACGGATAATGATCATTCTCCGTGTTAGATACACGGAGAATGGCTATTTCTAGGTCAAAATACATGGAGAATGACATTCTCCGTATATTTTAACATGGAGAAAGATCATTCTCCGTGTATTTTAACACGGAGAATGACATTCTCCGTGTTAGATGCACGGAGAATGGCCATTTCTAGGTCAAAATACACAGAAAATGTCATTCTCCGTAAATTTTAACACGGAGAATGACATTCTCCGTGTTAGAAACACGGAGAATGGTCGTTTCTAGATCAAAATAAAAAGAAAATGTCATTCTCCGTGTATTTTAACACGGAGAATGATCATTCTCCGTGTATTTTAACATGGAGAATGACATTCTCCGTGGTTGAAGAGCGGAGAATGGCCATTTCCAAGTCAAAATACACAGAGAATGATATTCTAGGTGTGTATTAACACGGAGAATGATATTCTCCGTGTATTTTAACACGAAGAATAACATTTTCTGTGTATTTTAACACAGAATCAAACAACAGAACTTTAACAAAACAGATTTACATATAGAACAATATAAATTAGTCAAAAAATTGAGTTTCATTACAAAGGACAACGAATACATTACAAAAGAAACTTGACAGACAGAATATATATGAAATGTCTTAGCCAATTTATATTGTTGTTTACATTGTCATTTCTTTTATGATACAAAAGGAATTGTACACTCACTTTTAAGCAAAAGCTTCGCCAAAGTTAACCTTCTCTTTACAATAATATTGTGAACTACTCTGTTTGTTTTCTTTTGGAAATCAAAGGGAGCTTTCGACAAGCTATCCATATAATATACAACGTACAGCAGGCAGCTGGATGATAGTTGTTGTAGGCATTCTTTATAAATCTTGAGCTCTGTTCTTTCATATTCCTGAATTATCGGGCTTTTCTCCCTCATCAATGCAATTTTCTTTATTACAATCGGCTCGATTTTACTCTTCATATATTCTGTATCCTTGATTTCCTTAGCGCCCGTGTTTTTATGCAAGGAGTTGTAGTGTGTCCAAACGTAGGAGCTGAAGTTGAATGACAGCAGTGTATAGTGTTTATTTTCTTCATGGAAGAGTGGCATGAATAGCCATTCGATGTCATCCTCCAACTCCATGATAAAATCTTCTATATCAACTTTGAAATTGTAAATGGCTCCATCTGCTGGTTTGTCTACATCGACAAATTCAGCGGTACGCTATTTTCCAGAAAACAAAAAATAATAATAATATCATGAGTTAGTTTTTTACAACCCTATTAGTAGGTGTACACATTAATATTTATTTTTCAGTTTTGATTCTTACCAATGAATGGGACATCATGATTGCAGACCATTTACATTCTGCACCCTGCGAGCTTGAATGAATGGTACGTCTTGTCTTGGCTTGTATTTCATTTATAATATTTATCATCAAGTTCATTACATTAGCCTCTATTTCTTCCTCATTTAATATGTCTTGTAGTTTTTTAGCATTTTACAACAAGGTAACATCATTGTTTCTTCTTCTTATTTTACACTCTTCTGGAGCAGTTGGAAAGTATTCGTATACATTTTCACTGCACATAAATTTAGTTTCGATTATGTTAATAATATAGTCTAATGATATAATTGAAAAAAGTCACTCCAATAGAGAGAATGATCATTCTCCGTTATGAATTGGACGGAGAATGACCATTCACCATGAATTTACACGGAGAATAATCAGTCTCCGTTATGAATTGGACGGAGAATGACCATTCTCCGTCCCATTCATAACGGAGAATGATTATTCTCCGTGTAATTTGGAAGGAGAATGGTCATTCTCCATTTACTTTGACACGGAGAATGATCATTCTCCGTTATGAATTGGACGCAGAATGACCATTCTCCGTCCAAATTACACGGAGAATGACCATTCTCCGTTATGAATGGGACGGAGAATGGTCATTCTCCATTCAAATGACACGAAGAATGATCATTCTCCGTTGTGAATTGGACAGAAATTGGTTCAAGTTTAGAATACTTACGTTGGAGACATCCTTCTTGGGTATACGATGCTCCTGTATAGATCCTTCAGCTCATTGTCTGTTTGCTACCAAAGTCTGAGTTTTGGACATTGCATCAGAATTTTTTCCTCTGCCACTAGCTTGGCTGTTTCAGCAGATTCTTCTTCAAGATCTTCAGTTACTGCCATCTTCTTTTTTTTCTTCTACCTTCTCAGGACTGGAAGGAGCTTTTCTTTTCCCACCAGCAGCTACATTCTTACTTGTTGTAGCATCGGCTGTTTTCTTTTTTTCCAAGGTGGTAAAATCATCATCGGCTAGAGCATTTGATAGTTTTTCAATCCTTCTTGGTTCTTGAGGAACTGGTTGAGTCTGCCCAAGCTGCAATGCTGTAGCGATTGCTTCGAGGTTAGCAATTGTACCGTTCTTCTCTTTGACTTCGTCATTCAACGATACAACTTCCTCTAGAAGTTTGTTGTTATCATTAATGAGCCTTTCATTCTCCTTTCTAAGATTCTCTGTTATTTTCTCTGATATAAAACAAACAACAACAAGAGGTATGATGTCAATATTATATAATCTTCTTTTTAAAAACAATAAAAAATATTATTATCCGTTTACTTTAATCCGGAGAATGTCCATTCTCCGTGTCAAAACCGACGGAGAATGACCATTCTCCGTTAGACTTACAAGGAGAACGGGCATTCTCCGTGTAATTTATACGGAGAATGGACATTCTTCGTATAACTTACACGGAGAATGATTATTGTCCGTGTTAAGATACACGGAGAATGACCAATCTCCGTGGGTTTGACACGGAGAATGTAAAACACGGAGAATGACAATTCTTCGTGTCAATATACACGGAGAATAATCATTCTCCGTGTTGCTTACACGGAGAATTGTCATTCTCCGTGTGTTTTACATACGGAGAATGTTCATTCTCCGTGATTTAACACATAATTACAACTTAAAAAATTTAAAAAAGAGAATATTTTACCTTTTAGAAGTAGCTCCTCAACATGTTGACGAAGCTTCTCATTATCAGCAATAAGCTCTGATTTCTGCTTTCTCAGGGAGTCTAGTTCCTGTTCCGATCCATCTTTAACAATGTCAACTAAAGGTTGTCGGGCCCCCTCTGCCTCTAGTTCTTCAAATCTTCTGCGGAGTTTCTCATTGTCAGCAATAAGAAGAGATTTCTCGTTCCTTATAGAGTCTAACTCCTTGACCAACCCATTATTAACGAGCTCTACAGTACGTTGTAGGGCGACATCTGACTCTAGTTTTTGTACTCTTTCGTGGAGTTGCTCATTCTCAGCGATAAGTTGAGATTTCTCCTCCAAGACACGCAACACATCTTCGTTCTCAGCTGTGTTTATTGCTGGTGCTTGGGCTTCAGTTTGTGGTTCTTCTTCATTACCAGCATTATCTGCTCCTTCTACACGATGCTGCTCTTCTGGGACTTCGCCTTCTTCAACAGTCACTGTAACAAAATCTTTGAATATCAATTTCGATTCTGTCTAAGCCCCTTGATAGTCATGTTTGAGGAATATCAGGATTCTATTCCCATCCCATGTATAGAATCTTGGGTATGCACTTATTGGTTTGCACTTCCTTTCTAACAGTTGACTGTGCTCTGTAAACCAATACAAGAAATATATCGTACAACCTTCAATCTTCTTGTACGATATCTCAATATCCCCATCTTCAGTTTTGGTAACAGCCATCTTTATGCTGTCCATGACGTACGCCAAAATAATACGTGGCCAACAGATATTTTTTATAACATCTATGCTCTTTACCAGAGCGAAGAACTTGTACGACAAGTTCGACCCACCCATTCTGGTGAAGAATGCTGTTTGGCACAAGTTGAATACTATTAACTTGGCCAACTCATCAGGTCTTGCATTTCTGTCTCCCAACAACTCTAAGAACCTTTTTCTGACTTCTGCATTTGAGACTTCTGCATGTTTTCCCTTGGAATTTGTCAGTAATCTTTTGAAGTGTTTATTACACAAGCTGAATGAGTCTGCTGGGGAGGGGGTCTTCTGTTTTTCAGTAATAATTTTTAGATATTTCTCATCAACATCACTGTCATCCTTCATTGGCAGACCGAAAATGGTTGCCATCTCTTCGGCAGTTGGTGCTACCTTGACACTGTTGCTCAATTGGAAGTATCCAGTGCCATCTTCTTCCGAGTAAGTCCCTATCAGGTTCTCCAGACCTTTTGTGACTTTAGATAGTTCTGCCTTTTTCACCTTGGATTTGTAGAATACATCTACGAAATTGTAGAATCCAATATTATTCAAGGATTCAATAACTGCATCAGGCAAATGGCCACCCTTTTCCTTCACCTCATCCATAAGAGAGAGTATTGGGTTGAATGTTGTACGGAAAACTCTTTTTTCTTTGTTCCTGACAGTTTTTTTCCTAAAAAAACAACAATTAGGTTTACGTCAACATTCATCTTTATTATAACATGAAGAATGACCATTCTCCGCTATTCAACCACGGAGAATGACCATTCTCCGTGTTAAAATACATGGAAAATGATCATTCTCTGTGTATTTTGACACGGAGAATGACATTCTCCGTGTTAGATGCACGGAGAATGGCTATTTCTAGGTCAAAATACACAAAAAATGTCATTCTTCGTGTTAAAATACACGGAGAATGACATTCTCCGTGTATTTTGACACGGAGGATGATCATTCTCCGTGTTAGAATCACGGAGAATGGCTATTTCTAGGTCAAAATACACAGAAAATGACATTCTAGGTGTGTATTAACACGGAGAATGACATTCTCCGTGTATTTTAACACGAAGAATAACATTCTCTGTGTTAGAAACACGAAGAATGGTCATTTCTAGGTAAAAATACACAGAAAATATCATTCTCCGTGTATATTAACAAGGAGAATGACCATTCCCCGTGTCAGTAAGACGGAGAATGGCCATTTCTAGGTCAAAATACACAGAAAATGTCATTCTTCGTGTATTTTAACACGGAGAATGACATTCTTCGTGTTAGATGCACGAAGAATGGCCATTTCTAGGTCAAAATACACAGAATATGTCATTCTCCGTGTTAAAATACACGGAGAATGATATTCTCCATGTATTTTGACACAGAGAATGATCATTCTCCGTGTTAGAATCACGGAGAATGGCCATTTCTAGGTCAAAATACACAGAAAATGACATTCTAGGTGTGTATTAACACGGAGAATGACATTCTCCGTGTATTTTAACACGGAGAATAACATTCTCCGTGTTAGAAACATGGAGAATGGTCATTTCTAGGTCAAAATACACAGAAAATATCATTCTTCGTATATTTTAACACGGAGAATGATATTCTCCGTGTTAGATACACGGAGAATGGCCATTTCTAGGTCAAGATACACAAAAAATGTCATTCTTCGTGTATTTTAACACGGAGAATGATCATTCTCTGTGTATTTTAACACGGAGAATGACATTCTCCGTGTTAGATGCACGGAAAATGGCTATTTCTAGGTCAAAATACACAGAAAATGTCATTCTCCGTGTTAAAATAGATGGAGAAAGATATTCTTCGTGTATTTTGGCACGGAGAATGTTAGAAACACGGAGAATGGTCATTTCTAGGTCAAAATACACAGAAAATGTCATTCTTCGTGTATTTTAACATGGAGAATGATATTCTCCGTGTTAGATACACGGAGAATGGCCATTTCTAGGTCAAAATACACATAAAATGTCATTCTCCGTGTATTTTAACACGGAGAATGATCATTCTCTGTGCATTTTAACACGGAGAATGACATTCTCCGTGTTAGATGTACGGAGAATGGCTATTTCTAGGTCAAAATACACAGAAAATGTCATTCTCCGTGTTAAAATAGACGGAGAATGACAATCTCCGTGTATTTTGACATGGAGAATGATCATTCTCCGTGTTAGAATCACGAAGAATGGCCATTTCTAGGTCAAAATACACAGAAAATGTCATTCTAGGTGTGTATTAACACGAAGAATCATTCTCCGTGTATTTTAACACGGAGAATAACATTCTTCGTGTTAGAAACACGGAGAATGGTCATTTCTAGGTCAAAATATACAGAAAATGTCATTCTCCGTGTATTTTGACACGGAGAATGATCATTCTCCGTGTATTCAACACGGAGAATGATATTCTCCGTGTTAGATACACGGAGAATGGCCATTTCTTGGTCAAAATACACAGAAAATGTCATTCTCCGTGTATTTTAACACGAAGAATGATCATTCTCCGTGTATTTTAACACATAATTCTCTGTGTTAGATACACGGAGAATGGCCATTTCTAGGTCAAAATACACAGAAAATGTCATTCTCCGTATATTTTAACACGAAGAATGATCATTTCTAGGTCAAAATACACAGAAAATGTCATTCTCCGTATATTTTAACACGGAGAATCCTATTATCCGTGTTAATCTACACGGAGAATGATCATTCTCATTTTTCGTGTCAAAATACACGGAGAATGAACAGGACTCAAAGTTTTACCTTTTTTTTCCCTTCTTCTTGATCTTCTTCTTCTTCTCCTGCTTCTTCTTGTTCTTGTTGTTCTTCTTGTTCTCGTTCTTCTACTTCTTCTTGCACTTCTTTTCCTTTTGTAGCTTTTCGTTTACGAGCAATCCTTTTAATACCGTTCCTTTCATTCTTTTGTTTTTCAACATCTACTTCTTCTCTGTCTTTTCTAACTCGGTCTACATCGATTGATGATGATTGCGATATTGTGTGAAACTTGTGAATGGAGACTCGCTGGCGATTTCTTGTAGGGTTTTTCTAAAATTTTTGGAGGAGATGACCTAAAATCGAAAGCGAACAGAGTATGAAAGAGGAGGGAGCGACTTGAACCCTTTTTTTTGAAGAGTTGCTGGGTTTGTGGATATTCTTAATAAATTAGAAGGGCAAAAAGGTCATGCCGTCCCCTTTTATATATTTTTTTATATAATGCTGGGCACGCGATTAAAGTTTCTTTTGCGGTGGGTTTTTCATAAAACTTTTTAAATTTTTGGGCATTTCATAAATTTTCCCTTAATAATATTAAACCATATAGTGAATGAATATAGATACATTAACAAATCATAGTGTATCAGGTTTTGAGCATGCACTGCAGATGGGATTGATCCACTTGTATGTATAGACCAGCACAAGAATGGGCATTCTTCGCTTGCTCGGACCTTTGCTTGAGCTCAGGAGTCTCCAAATTTTCTTTCATTCTCTTCCAGTACTTAGCATGAACCGACGATTTTCTTTCTTTCCATGAGCAATTTCTTTCTTCAAGTCATCCATTGCATTCTGAATCTTGCATCTGCAAGTAGCCTATTAGGCCTTCTTGATCTCCTTCTTTTAATGGTCCACAACTAGTAGGTTTTTGAAAATCAAAATCCAATGAACAAATTAAATATATTTAAGCTTAATTTAACAAAAGATAATGATACAAGATATTTTGATACTAAAAGATACGGTCATTTGCACCAGCCATATAAACTTATTCTCGTCGGGTACCTCAGGGAAGTTAATGAAGGACAATGAAAATACTCACAAACAGGGATGAGCACACCAAGTACCAGAAAAGCAGTAGGACAAACAATTAATATCTGGAAAAAGAAATTATAACTTTATTAATAAAATGATAATAAATTTTAAATTTGTTTACTTACAGTTCCTTGTTAAGGGGCTAGAGCTCCTGTCCGAACTCCTTAACAAGCCCCTCTGGTGGTGTAGGAGTATCACCAGCACATTTGAGATACTGACCACCAGCGTTGTACGCCATGTCAGGATACTCATATATCCATCCGGACACTATCAGAATGACTAGTGGACAAGATGATGGGGTAGCGGGTTCTCCTACTAATGATGGAACGGAGGTGTATGGAGTCGATGGTGCGGTGGCATGTGTCATTGACGTGGCATTGCATGCCAATGATGGATTAGAGGTGTCTTGTGAGGATGACGTAGTCAACTGAAGATGTGGGAATAATATGTCTGTGAAAAGTAAATGGGTTATTTAGTAATAGGGTCTCGTATGATAGTCTATACACTAGCAAAATACAGCCAACCAAAATACAGCCATTTGGCGGCGGAACTTTAGCGACGGATAACGTCCGTTGCTAATAGCGACGGACTACCGACTAAGTACATACTGATTGCCGTCGAAAACCTGACAATTTTTCTATTTTAAGGGATAACAAAGGTCGTCAATCCGTCGTTAAGTTGTCGGAGATATAGCGACGAATCATGAAGTCGTTGCTATACCGTCACTTAGTTGTCAACAGTTGGCGGAAAATTTTGAAAAAAAATTGGCGCAAAATTTATCGACCACATAGCGACGGATATTCCGTCGGCCATCCACGGGGATGTAGCGACGGACTAGCATCGGCCATCTATTCGTCGCTAGTCCGTCGCTATATGTCCTGCCCTAACTTAAATTTAACCGACGGAGGGGGGGAAGTTTTCTTTCCCCCCCAAATTTTCTCACGTCTTTCTCTCTCTCTCTCTCTCTCCGGCGAGCGCAGGACTCTCTCTCTCTCTCCAGGTAATCCCCTCTCTCTCTCTCTCTCTCTTTCTAGGTGGTCGGGGCGGCGGGGGTCGGTGGTGTTGGGGGTGGGGGTCGGCGGTGGTGGGGGTGGGGGTCGCGGTGGCGGGGGTGGGGGTCGGTGGGGGGGGGGTAGGGAAGCGGAGGGGGGTTTCGGGGTTGGGGTGGTGGAAGTCGACGGTGGTGGGGGTGGGGGTCGAGGGGAGTAGGGCAGCGGGTGGTTGGGCAGCGGTGGGGGTTTAGTGGTGGGGGTGTTGGAGGTCGGCGGTGGAGGGGTAGGGCAACGGAGGGGGGCCGGGGTAGGGGTGGTGGTGGGGGTGGGGGTCATCGGCGGTGGTAGGGGTGGGGGACGGGGGGGATGTATAAGGGCAGTGGAGGGATGGCGGTCGACGGTGGTGGGGATGGGGGTTGGGGGCCGGGGGTGGGAGTTGGGGTCGGCGGATGGTTGCCGGGGGTGGGAGTTGGGGTCGTCGGTGGTGGGGGTAGAAATTGGCGGTGGTGGAAGTGGGGCGTTGGGGGTCGGCAGTAGTAACACACACACACACACACACACACACACACACACACACACACACTAAAACAGAATTTTTTTAACACCGAACCGTATTGAATTGACAGGAACTCCCAAAAACAAATTTAACTGCAAAGCAGTAACACACACACACACATACACAAGTTGATAATATTAGAAAGAAGTAAGTTTATTTACTGCAAAGCACGTGCATCTACTAGTGTCACGACACGCACCTTGAGGAAGGGCACGAGAACGTGGGTACGTCCAGCCTACGCCACAGTATCGGCGGTAGAACGCTGTATAGTTTGTCTATAACATCTAACATCTAACAACAATATGATATAAACATTTCATCTTCGCACGGAGGTATAATATAATATCTCAATTCTATATCTCAATCACAAGTCTAGGAAAGATAGAGCACGATATGGAAAAAGAAGAAACTGAAATATAAATAGCGTAATCACACCACACAAAGTAGATGTCCAACACAAATAAATACAAGTCCTGAAATATAACTAAGTATCAACTAACAATCAGAACAATCCGATAAAAACTGAAAACTATAAATACTAGACTAGACTAGGCACCCTCTACTGAGCTAGATGCTCCTCAGGCTCCTGAATGTCACCCTTTTGTGCCCCATAGAAGGTAGGACAGTCACCATCATCATCTGTAATATTTTCAACAGGTCCAGTCAGGACAGGAGCGAGCACATTACATCTCACGCAGTTCATATCATGTCAGAAAATAATAAACATGCAATAGAGTACGATACATGAACTGTAAGAAGATGTACATAAAAACGAAAAAGAATTTATAATTGAAAATATATACAGAATAAATAAAACTGTAATACTAGTGATTTAGAGCACAATATGGTTATGTAAACGGCTTAGGTTGTACAATAACAATAGGTAGTTCCACCATACGTGAGTGTACAATGGATACGCACAATAGTCGTACAATGGGATTTGATTACATAACCATTTCCTACAATAAATACATGAATAGGGGTCTCCATGAAGCTCATGTGATAAAGGATCCAATTCAGTTACGCTACCTTGTACAATAGTCTCCATGAAGCTCATGTGATAATGAGAGTACAATATGCACAATAAGTATACATGAATAGAGGTGTACAATAAATACAATATGTTCATGAAACGCACATTACAATATGTATCTGTTGAACACAATAGTGATAATATCGCAAAAGAAGATCCATATAGTACCAATCCGTGATAACAATCGTGCCAGTATCAAGTAAAGTATTCTAAAGCAAGAAAATAAGTCATAACAAATAAGAAATGATCAGAGAATGTACTCGTCTGTCATCCTGAATGACTGATATAAATGGATGTCCGAACTGGTGTCACAGAGTCCTATTTAGAGTAAAATAGGTTATGATATATTCAGAAACAAGGTAATTGAAGTGTATGATGCAATCTATTTGATTTCTGAGTCAACTAGGTCAAAGTCAACTCTAGTCAACTCTGGGTCAACTGTCTAGGTCAAACTAGGTCAAAGTCAACTCTTTGTCAACTTTAGTCAGCACTCTAGTCAACTTGAAGTCAAACTAGGTCTACTAGTCCAATCTAGGTCAACCCTAGTCTAACTAGGTCAACACCAAGCCAAGCCTATACCATATATCAATATCATATATACAATCAAAGACTTTACATTCAACAATCTATGTAGTTATCATATCTATATATATATATACATTACTAGTGTATATAGGCAAGCCTAAAGGAAAACCTACCTATACCAATCCTATATAGAAAATATATATACCAATCAAACACATACATATCTCATATATATATCATACAAATCAAACACAAATTAAGAGAGAGGGGAAAGGGAAAACATGTGTGTGTGGGTGTGTATGAATTTGTGTAGACAGTGTGTAATCTCAGTTTTTAAAACCCTAACTCAGTTTTGCAAAATGCCAAGTCCATATTAGTTAATGTCTATTTCAGTATTGTATACATTTCAACCTACACATATGAACTACACTAACCCTAAATCTCAGGTTTTTTCAAACATAGGTAAATCTCAGTTTTTATAAAAAAACAGGGAATGAACCTTCAAAACTGAGATTTGAAATCTCAGGTTTTTCATGAGTTAATCTCATATTTCTACAACCCAACTCAGTTAACCTTTGTAAAATCAAACCCATTCTAAATCTCAGTTCATTGTTTATAACATTCAAAATCAGGACTTAAACTCAATATTAGGTTTATAACATTCAAAATTAGGACTTAAACTCAATATCATTCATTGTTTCACATTCAGAATTTAATTATCCTAAATGAACCTAACATCAATTTCACAGGTTCCCATTAACTGTTTCAACAAATCTCAGGTTTATACACATGTAGACATCACTAATTAGCATAATCAGCTTTTAAATTTCATTTTAATCATCAATTAAAAACTCTAAAACAAAACATAACTGAACACAATCAGTGTTTTTGAAACTCGCCACCACAACCCAATTTTGAAATGCAAAACCACATCCAACCCTAAACAACATCGACAGAGTGTCCCCCACATGTACATGTGTCATAGGGGTCAACTTTGTGTCCAATAAATAGGACACAAACGTGTCAAAACAGTGAAACGTGGTGTATCAAAAAAACAGTGAAACACAGCCTCGTGCGGGCGTGTTACAGGCTCGTGCTCTCGACACACGACACTAGTGTCCTCGTGCACGTGTCCCTGTGTTCGCCCATAGTAGGGCTAGGAATCCCATACCCTGACCTGGGTCGAGCTCGTGTCGTGTCCAAGTTAAAACCCCGTATCAGTGACCCAATGTGCGCGTGTGTGTGTGTTTGTAAAACCAGTGCAAGCCCGATTTTTCCATAACCACTCAAAAATTTCTCCTAAACTTTTGTGTGCTTAATGTCAGTGATTGCCCCCTCGTGTACGTAAATTTTTGTATGATAAAATTCAGTGTCGTGTCCGCTATCAGTGTCGAGCAGCAGGGCAGCCGCACGGTGTCCTCGTGCGTACGTGTGTGTCCAAATTTGGACACGAGGGTGCACAGAATTCAACTCAATCAACTTGGGTTATGATCTACACATAATAAGCTTCCAAAATATATAATTTGCTTTGAAAACTAAGAACAAAAAGTCCTATGAGGCATTTGATCGAACACTCGTTTAAATACACCGATACGTGTCCGATACGGATATGAAATGGACACGAATTCCTACCAAACTTGGGCTACACCTAGGGGGACCCTAAATGAATGCATCCATAGGAAGAAAACGAGAATTTAATAGGGTTTGTAGGGTTTTACCTATTGAGTGTTCAAACTCAATTTAAAGCTATTTGAATGAGGGCTCTTCTACAACTTGTGACGATCCCGAGCCTCCGAATCCTTGCTAGCTGCCCACTAATGGTGTCCTCTACTGTAGGGGAGTCCAATGCAAAAGACTAGGCTCAATTTGGAGTTGATTTGGATATTTGGGGAGGAGTTGGGGAAGAACACAAAAAGAGGCAATTCAAATGATTAAAAAATGCTAAAGGGTTAATGTGTTGTATTTATAGGGGGGGGGGGATGTTTGATGGCTGCCATTAGGTTAGGGTTAGGGTTTAGGATGAGTGGTCAAGGCCTTTCCAACAAATTCTAGCCAATCTAAAGGCACACAATTAAAGTAATATTTCTTAACCTTTAGCCTAAAATATCCTACTAACAAATATCTAGATATTAACCTAATTTGATTACTTAGTTGAAACCATCTAACTTAGTCTCTAGGGTCATGACTATCATCTAGATTAGGCTAAACTTCTAGGTCAAGTCTTAACAAATAGATTAGCACAATATTTAATTTTCATAATTTACAATTTCACAAAATTGTCAAAATGACCAAAATACCCTTAGGCTAAAAAGTTATAATTAGTCATCCTAATCACATGACTAGGCTCCCTTGGTCATGGTTAGTCTCTTGGCTTAGCCAAACTCTAGGGTTACACTAGTCAATCATCAAATCACAAGTCGTGGTTTTAAATATTTTTAAATTAACTAAAAATCACCAAAAATCATAACATGGTTTAAGTATCATTATTAAATGAATATAATTATAAAATTTCAAAATAATACTTATTTTAGAAACTGGGTGCTACAAGTCTAACCTCCTCAGAAAAATTTCGTCATCGAAATTAAAATGGTCGTACTCCTTCTAGGTCAAACACCCCCAACGATCACAGTCTCAATACACAGTCCGATAATCGTATGCGTCTATCCAAAATCATGATACTCGAAATCTTTTTTATGCTAGTGAGCAAGGCTACGATATTCACAGAGTCCTTGACTATGGTACATACCTGTAGAATCATGGTATTTAAAATTTTCACATTACCGCATGCTTGGCCGCGAAAATCTTAAATTCTCACACCCAAGAAATACGTCCAAAATCTGACTATATGTCCTCACTATGCCAGCTAACATGACTATAGAAGACTCTAGATCCCATAATCGAGGCGACCTAGCCCATACGACTTATCTCAGAAGAAAATAAATCATAATGAACATGTGAACAAAATTTATCAACTACCAGGTACGGATAGAATCAAATTTTAAGACATAAGGGGGCAAATACGGAAATAGAATCGAAAAGATTGGAACCTGCAATCAGCTCTTCCTCTGCCTGTGCATCCTCGACTGCCATTACAAAAGCTCGCCCTTGCTGGCCTCCCTTGGCCTGTTGCTGATGCTGGATAAACCTCTGCTGCTGAGTCTGCAATGGTGGTCTATTCTGTTGCCCTGTCGGAGCCCTAGCTCCTGCTGCCGCCTGAGTCACTAGTGCCCTGTTCCTGGGACAATTCCTGCACTGATGCTCTCCTGAACCACAAAGTAAACACAGGCCCCGTCTCTTTCGGCAGTCGCTTCATTCGTGACCTTGCCTCTTGCAGAAGTCACATGTAGAGTGCTGTTGCTTCCTGGGTGCCTGCTGGTGAAGTACATGTCCCTGGCCCTGAAACGGCTGCTGAACTGGCCTCTGCTGGATGTGAGGGCACTTGGCTGGCCCTGCACTAGAACTAACCCCTAAGGCATCACTGCCCCACTTCGGCTTGAGGCCGAAGTCCTTCTCTGCAATTTGCGCATCCATCAATATCTGATCGAACGTCGCGTCACGGCGACGTGAGGTACGGGTGCGTACTGCATGAATAAGTCTCCTACGAAACTTACGAGCCTTCTGTCCCTCATCCTGGATCAGATCAGGAGCGAACCTGCTAAGGCGAAAGAACTCTGCTACATACTCGTCCACCGACGAGTTCCCCTGCACTAGACCCACAAACTGGCCCTCCAACGTTGTGAGAGCCACGTCTGGAAAGAACTTTTCCTTGAAGAGCCGCCTGAAGTTCTCCCATGATATACCCTTCACTGACACCTGAGGGTCTGTCCGGAACCACGTCAATGCGATGTCAAAGAACTGGTTGGCCGCAGACGTCACCCAAAGTTCCCTCGGAACCTCTGCTAACCCTAGGCTCCTATGGACGTCCTCCAACCAGTCGTCAGTATACAGGATACCCTCGGTACCCTTGAAGTACTTCGGGTTCATCTTCCTGAAATCCAGACATATACCAGGCCTCCTCTGACTCTGCTGCTGCTGAACTGGGGCACCCTGATCTGTACCCGGGACAACCCTTTCAACTGCTGTCATCGCCAGCTGGTGGGAGTTCTCCATACTCTGTCGTAGAACCTCTGTCTGATAGTAGGATGCGTCAGCCTGATGCTGCTGTGCCTCTGCCTGGGCCCTCTGGGTCTGCATCATCTGCTGCAGAAGGGCCATCATCTGCTGTACATCTGTCGGTAGCGGAGGTGGTGGTAGAAAAGTCTCGGGAATGACTATGGACGGTCCCGCAGCTGGAGGTGGAAGACCTCCTGGAACAGTCGCTACTACTCCTGCCTGAAGGGCATGAACTGAGGTGGCAGCTCCTTCGACTGGTACTCCCGTAGCCGGAGGTAGAAGTCCTACTGGATCGAACCTCGCTGGAAGAATACTAGATCCTGCTAACTGAGCACGAGTAAGCGGCATCCTGAGGACATATTGAAACAAGGAGATCAATATGGCACATGATAAGGAAAATCAAGGAAGGACAATTAAATTCAGTTACAAGAAGAGTTGTCATGGCAATCAAAAGATCAGAGTTTTTTCTAAAATGTGATTAAGTAACTTCTATCATATCCTAGATCCTATGTCCTAGTCGCATGCTCATAATTAGTACTCTAAGTCGAGCACCATTACGAGATCGCACTAATTACGACATCGACCTGTATGGGCCACCACAAAAACGTGTCATGACCCGCACCCTGAGGAAGGGCACGGGAACGTGGGTACGTCCAGACTACGCCGCAGTGTCGACGGTAGAGCGCTGTATAGTTCGTCTATAACATCTAACATCTAACAATAATATGATATAAACATATCATCTCCGTATGGAGGTATAATATAATATCTCAATTATATATCTCAATCACAAGTCTAGGAACGATAGAGCACGATATAGAAAAAGAAGAAACTGAAATATAAATAGCGTTATCACACCACATAAAGTAGATGTCCAACACAAATAAATACAAGTCCTGAAATATAACTAAGTCTCAACTAACAATCAGAACAATCTAATACAAACTGAAAACTATAAATACTAGACTAGACTAGGCACCCTCTACTGAGCTAGATGCTCCTCAGGCTCCTGAAGGTCACCCTCTTGTGCCCCATAGAAGGTAGGGTAGTCACCATCATCATCTGTAATATTTTCAATAGGTCCAGTCAGGACAGGAGCGAGCACAATACATCTCACGCAGTTCATATCATGTCAAAAAATAATAAACATGTAAGAGAGTACGATACATGAACTGTAAGAAGATGTACATAAAAACGAAAGAGAATTTATAATTGAAAATATATACAGAATAAGTAAAACTGCAATACTAGTGATTTAGAGCACAATATGGTTATGTAAACGGCTTAGGTTATGCAATAACAATAGGTAGTTCTACCATACGTGAGTGTACAATGGATACGCACAATAGTCGTACAATGGGATTTGATTACATAACCATTTCCTACTCACCCTCCCCAATCAATACACAAGGATCCATTTCAGTTACGCTACCTTGTACAATAGTCTCCATGAAGCTCATGTGATAATGAGAGTACAATATGCACAATGAGTATACATGAATAGGGGTGTACAATAAATACAACATGTTCGTGAAACGCACATCACAATATATATCTGTTGAATACAATAGAGATAATATCGCAAAATAAGATCCATATAGTACTAATCCGTGATAACAATCGTGCCAGTATCAAGTAAAGTAATCTAAAGCAAGAATATAAGTCCTGACAAATATGAAACGATCAGAGAATGTACTCGCCTGTCACCCTGAATGACTGATATGAATGGATGTCCGAACTGGTGTCACAGAGTCCTATTTAGAGTAAAACAGGTTATGATATATTCAGAAACAAGGTAATTGAAGTGTATGATGCAATCTATATGATTTCTGAGTAAACTAGATCAAAGTCAACTCTAGTCAACTCTGGGTCAACTGTCTAGGTCAAACTAGGTCAAAGTCAACTCTTTGTCAACTTTAGTCAACACTCTAGTCAACATGAAGTCAAACTAGGTCTACTAGTCCAATCTAGGTCAACCCTAGTCTAACTAGGTCAACACCAAGCCAAGCCTATACCATATATCAATATCATATATACAATCAAAGACTTTACATTCAACAATCTATGTAGTTATCATATCTATATATAGATATGCATTACTAGTGTATATAGGCAAGCCTAAAGGAAAGCCTACCTATACCAATCCTATATAGAAAATATATATACCAATCAAACACATACATATCTCATATATATATCATACAAATCAAACACAAATTTAGAGAGAGGGTAAAGGGAAAACATGTGTGTGTGGGTGTGTATGAATTTGTGTAGACAGTGTGTAATCTCAGTTTTTAAAACCCCTACTCAGTTTTGCAAAATGCCAAGTCCATATTAGTTAATGTCTATTTCAGTATTGTATACATTTCAACCTACACATATGAACTACACTAACCCTAAATCTCAGGTTTTTACAAACATAGGTAAATCTCAGTTTTTATAAAAAAAATAGGGAATGAACCTTCAAAACTGAGATTTGAAATCTCAGGTTTTTCATGAGTTAATCTCATATTTCTATAACCCAACTCAGTTAACCTTTGTAAAATTGAACCCATTTTAAATCTCAGTTCAGTGTTTATAACATTCAAAATCAGGACTAAAACTCAATATCAGGCTTATAACATTCAAAATCAGGACTTAAACTCAATATCATTCATTGTTTCACATTCAGAATTTAATTATCCTAAATGAACCTAACATCAATTTCACAGGTTCCCATTAACTGTTTCAGCAAATCTTAGGTTTATACACATGTAGACATCACTAATTAGCATCATCAGCTTTTAAATTTCATTTTTATCAACAATTAAAAACTCTGAAACAAAACAAAACTGAACACAATCAGTATTTTTGAAACTAGCCACCACAACCCAATTTCGAAATGCAAAACCACATCCAACCCAAAACAACTTCTACAGAGTGTCCCCCACATGTACATGTGTCGTGGGGGTCAACTTCGTATCCAATAAATAGGACACAAATGTGTCAAAACAGTGAAACGTGGTGTATCAGAAAAACAGTAAAATACAGCCTCGTGCAGGCGTGTCACAGGCTCGTGCTCCCAACACACGACTCCAGTGTCCTCGTGCACGTGTCCCTGTGTTCGCCCATAGTAGGGCTAGGAATCCCACACCCTGACCTGGGTCGAGCTCGTGTCGTATCCAAGTTAAAACCCCATATCAGTGACCCAATGTGCACGTGTGTGTGTTTGTAAAACCAGTGCAAGCCCGATTTCTCCCTAACCAGTCGATAATTTCTTCTAAAATTTTGTGTGCTTAATGTGAGTGATTGCCCCCTCGTGTACGTAAATTTTTGTGTCGTAAAATTTAGTGTCGTGTCCGCTATCAGTGTCGAGCAGTAGGGCAGCCGCACGGTATCCTCGTGCGTGCGTGCGTGCGTGTCCAAATTTGGACACGAGGGTGCATAGAATTCAACTCAGTCAACTTGGGTTGTGATCTACACATAATAAGCTTCCAAAATATATAATTTGTTTTGAAAACTAAGAACAAAAAGTCCTATGAGGCATTTGATCGAACACTCGTTTAAATACACCGATACGTGTCCGATACGGACACGAAATGGACACAAATTCCTACCAAAATTGGGATACACCTAGGGGGACCCTAAATGAATGCATTTATGGGAAGAAATCGAGAATTTAATAGGGTTTGCAGGGTTTTACCAATTGAGTGTTCAAACTAAATTTAAAGCTATTTGAATGAGGGCTCTTCTATAGCTTACGATGATCCCGAGCCTCCGAATCCTTGCTAGCTGCCCACTAATGGTGTCCTCTACTGTAGGGGAGTCCAATGCAAAAGACTAGGCTCAATTTGGAGTTGATTTGGATATTTGGGGAGGAGTTGGGGAAGAACACAAAAAGAGGCAATTCAAATGATTAAAAAATGCTAAAGGGTTAATGTGTTGTATTTATAGAGGGGGAATGTTTGATAGCTGCCATTAGGTTAGGATTAGGGTTTAGGATGAGTGGTCAAGGCCTTTCCAACAAATTCTAGCCGATCTAAAGGCTCACAATTAAAGTAACATTTCTTAACCTTTAGCCTAAAATATCCTACTAACAAAATCTAGATATTTACCTAATTTGATTACTTAGTTGAAACCATCTAACTTAGTCTCTAGGGTCATGACTATCATCTAGATTAGGCTAAACTTCTAGGTCAAGTTTTAACTAATAGATTAGCACAATATTTAATTTACACAATTTACAATTTCACAAAATTGTCAAAATGACCAAAATACCCTTAGGCTAAAAAGTTATAATTAGTCATCCTAATCACATGACTAGGCTCCCTTAGTCATGGTTAGTCTCTTAGCTTAGCCAAACTCTAGGGTTACACTAGTCAATCATCAAATTACAAGTCGTGATTTTAAATATTTTTAAATTCACTAAAAATCACCAAAAATTATATCATGGTTTAAATATCATTATTAAATGATTATAATTACAAAATTTCAAAATTATCCTTATTTTAGAAACTGGGTGCTACAACTAGTGTTTGTATATGGAGGTGAATATGTATGAAGCGTATTGAATTGACAAGAACTCCCAAAAATAAATTTAATTCAAAAGAACATATGTTTTCAAAAACAAGAAGGCCTACTTTTATTCTCCTAAGTTTCTAGCCCACGAACACCCACACTCCACTCTACCCCACACCATCAAGCCGAGCTAACTTTTAATTGTTAATTAGATTTTTCACCTATACAGAGTTCACTAAAGATGAGTCCTAAACATAAAAATGGAGTTCCAATTTTTAAACTCGATGGATTGATTGGATGATACGTTCGAAATAGTACGAACGTCTACTTGAATTGAGGGTTAACAGAGTTAAGTAAGAAGAAATTAAATGAGAAAAAGTGCTTAGAGAATAAGTTTCGACATCATCCGTAGAGAGCTGCTTGGGTGGGAATGAGTGGTGGTACTAGTAAGTAGCATAGTTAGGAGAGACGTAGTACCAGAACTCAAGCTGAGGCTGAGGAAGGACTGGAGCGCATGCATAGTATATGTTGGTCTGGGCTAGGCTTTGGTTGGCTGAGAGTGAGGAGCGAGAAGAAGGGAAGTAGGGAGGAGCAGATGGGTCCAAAAAATATTATTGATGTTTACGAGAGTGATTGGCAAGTTACAGAAGATTTAACTAGCCAATCACTCTCGTAAACATCAATATTTATGAGATTGTTTACTCTTTCGTGCCTCTCTTGCAATAGTATTCTACGTTTACGAGAGTGATTGGCTAGTTACGAGAGTGCTTGGAAGTAGGTTTGCACATGATAGGTACAAATTTCGTGTTTATGGTCTGGATTAAGATTCTTTTTGTGTTCCCGAATCTGAACTATTTCTAAAGTGTATTTTTATGGATAATTCAATACTCCAGACTGTGCAAAATTAAATCGTCAAACGAAGCTGAGTTGAATTTTGTATATTCGTGCTCTCATTGATATTTAATGGTCTTACCAGATGGCATCCAAGACCCGAGGATCTCGCTTGAGAGAGGCACAGATGGCTGCTGAGAAGGTAGTGGTACCTCCTGCTGCTGAGGAGATAGTGGGACCTCCTGCTGCTGAGGAGATCAAGGAAGAATTTTCTCCTACTATTAAGGAGGAAGTGATTCCTAAAGCCGAGATAGTTGTGAAGGAGGAGGTGGCACCAGAGGGCAGTTGCACCGGGAGTTCCACTCATCCATCTCCTCTGGATATTGATCTTGCTGGCATGGATCCTACTTATGCGCAGTGGCTGAGGAGGGAGATCTCTCTGCGCGTACGTAGAGGACAATATATATATATAATATATATATATATATATATATATATATATTTTTTTTTATAATATATATATATATATATATATATATATATATATATATATATATATATATATATATATATATATGATTTTTGACCAGATTTGTTTCCGGTAGACTTATTTCTGGGTTTTACTTGGTTGGTTTTACAACTCTTGATATTTTTTATTTTCTAGACATGGTTATTTTATAGACTTGGATGTTTCTGGATGCTATTACCTAGACTTTTATTATATAGAAATTCAACGGAGGGTTGCTCCGGGTCTCATTGATGTATGTTGGTTTGTGTGATGTATTTGTGATAGATATTTGTATATTGGTGTATGATGTATATTGGTTTGTTGGTTTATGTGAGGTGTGATGTGATATTGTGATGTTTCGATGTTTCGGATGTTGTATGAATAGGGAATGTTGTGTTTTATGTAATTTTTTTCAAAAATTTTTCAGTTAGCGACGGATTAGCGACGGCTCGCGAGAATCAAGCGACGGATTATCCGTCGCTAACCTGGAGAATTTCAATATAGCGACGGACGACGACAACCAAACGACGAATAATCCGTCGATTAGGTTCTGGAAATATGAAAGATTTCCAGAGCCTTAGCGACGGATAAGTCGTCGCCAATCCGTCGCTGGTTTGCAACTAGGCGCGATGGAATAGCGACGAAGGTTGTGTATCAGAAACTCTCTGATACGCGTTCACCGACAAGTTTTCGACGGATTACCGACAGCTTGACCTCGTCGGTAAGACGATGTATTACTAACTTTCTGATACTTTATTTGACGGAAACCCGTCGGCCAGTCGTCGCTAATTGTACGAATATGGCTGCCAGAAATTCTTCGCTCACTCGTCGCTTGGCGACAACTTGGCGACGGATTGTTTTTAGCGACGAGTCATATTTCGACAGATGTACTTGACCCAAATTCGTCGGCAAATCGTCGGTAAACTAATTTACCAACGGTTTGGCGACAGATAAGGCCGTCGCTAAAACGTTGAATTTTGGTAGTGATATTAGGGTTTGGGTCTCGAAATTGACCGATGTTAGGGTTTGTGTCTCCAAATTATTGTTCATGCAGTCAAGTGAACAGTGATTTGGGGACCCAAATTCTGACGTCGGTCATTTTCGAGACTCAAACCCTAATTTGAACTATTATATGAGACCCTATTACTAAATAATCCAAAATAAAATATTATCCACATGTTGACGTGGCCGATCGAGAGGATGTACCTTGTGTAGTACCGGAATATTGAGCCCTTCCACCACCACTTCTTCTACCTGCCATTTGTGAATCTAAATTATGTAAAAAGGGGATTAATTTGTGTGAAAATTAAAGGAAGAAAAAGAATTGTTAGTATCAAAGGAATTTAGGTGAAAAATGAAACGAGACATGTCTAATTACCTTGTTCAGCAGTATCATTAGAATTACGTCTAAAATTATATTATGTGATTGTTAGAATAAATATCTTTACTAATAGGTACATTTTGTTGACTTAAGAAAAGTATATTTCCTCTACTAGGAGTGTAAATTTTGTTCCTAAAGGGAAGGAGTAGTCCTAGTCAAACTAAGCCCACTATGTGTGAACAAAATTGATACTATAGGATACAAGAATAATACCAAAGGTACAAGTTTGATGTTGTTGGATTTAAAGATAAAAGCTACCGGTGCTTGCTCTTTAGAGCCAACCAAACATTTTTAAGTCGAAGTCTCGTAGGTCATTGGTCATTGGTCATGGATTTGTAATTTTGTTTACCTTTCGATGTTCACCGACCATCTTTGTTATGGCATACCAATATTGGTTGCCCTTGGTACATAATTCGTCATGAGAAATTTTGTATCATCGATCTATACTCGTATACAAAGGGATCTCCACAAAGAGTGGAGCTCAAAATGTTTTTCACGCGAGCACCACCTGAAATGTTTGTGTACTGAGCAGTTTGCGAGTATGAAAGAAAGAGTATACCACACACACTACAAATCCGCAGGTTAGGTATGCAATTAATTTGTGACCAGTACCTCGTTCTGCAATTAGCCTCTTTGTTACATGTAAACTTGAGCAAGGCATGCAACGTCTCCTTCTGCATGTTTGTGGCATGCAATATTGCACATGTTTGTTATGACTCCTGCTACCTGTAATATACAAGTGGGCAAGAACTTGATATCAGTCAGTCATTTTGTTGTTGTTTGAACTTGATATCAGTCAGTCATTTTGTTTTAGTTTTTATTGTAAGAGGTCACAAACAACCGACTATACTGTTGTAATGACCCATATATAAAGGCTTTTTCTAAGGGCTCTACCACTTTTACTTGGGGCTAACCCAAAAATGTTCAAAAAAATTACAAATTTGCCATCCATTTTTTCACTTGGGGCTAGCCCAAAGAATGGTATAAATAACAAATTTTCATTTCTTTTCCTCTCTCTCTATATTCTTTTCCTCTCTCTCTCTCTCAACCCTTTTTTTTTCTCTTCCTCTACTTTTTTCTTCTCTCCCAACATTTCTAGATCATAGAATTAAACCCTAGTCCAAATTTTTTCCCAAAATTTTCTTCCTTTCTTTCCGAGAATTATTCCAAAAAATGAAGAGCAAATAGCCAATCACAATCACTACCAAAATACAGCGCTTTAGCGACGGATGTGTTCCGTCGCTAATAGTGACGGACTACCGACGAAACAACGATGGTCTTCCGTCGAATTGCAGCCAATTTTTTTTTTAATTTTAAGGGTAAATCTCGGTTGAAAATTCGTCGCTATATCGTCGGACATAGCGATGGACAAATAACCCGTCGCTATGTCGTCGCCCAGTTGTCACTATTTTGCGAAAAAATGTTAGAAAAAATTGGTGCAAAATTTGGCGACCACATAGCGACGGATTATCCGTCGACAAACTAGCGGGGGTATAGCGACGGCCTGGCGACGGATATATCCGTCGCTAATCTTTCGCTAAATACTGTGCCCTAACATAAAACGAACCGACGGGGGGGGGGGGGGGGGGGGGAGAGAATTTTTCATTTCCCCCAAAATTTTCTCTCACTTTTCTTTCGCTCTCTCGCGCTCTCTCTCTCTCTCACTCAGGTATGTCTCCCTCCCTCTTTCTCTTTCTTTCTTGGTGTTCAGGGGGGTGCACCCCGCGGGGGAATCGTGGCCGTGGGAGGGGGGTAGGGGAGCAGAGGGAGGGGGGCCGGGGGTGTTGGTGGTGGGGGAGGAGGGGGGATTTAGGGTGGGGTGGCGGGTGGGGAGGTCGCGGGGCCGGGGGGTCTTGGCGGTCGGGAGAGGGGAGGAGAGGGGGGGTAGGGGCCCAGCCGGAGGAGGGGGTTTATGGTGGGGGTCGGCAGGTGGGGAGGTCGCGGGGGAGGGGGGGGGGGTAGGCGAGCGAAGTTAGGCTGGGGTTTAATATTTTTCTGTAATACATGTATACAAATGTAATGGCACGGTCAAGATTGATTTTTATGGCACGGTTAAGATTGATTTTTTTATGGCACGGTCAAGATTGATTTTTTTATATTTTTCTGTAATGCATGTATAAAAATGTTGGGAGTTCTTAGGCTGCAATCATGAGAGTCATGCTTGAAGTCATTTTTTTGTCATGTTTGATAGACATCGATTGTGTAAACTAGAAATTGTCACTGCATGTTTGGGCATCTTATTATGAGTCTGATCCTTGTGGCATATGGGCTTATGCTTACAGTGCTCACAATGAACTCGATTCGATAGATCCAATCCACGTAGAAAGAAGTTGTACAGTTTTGAAAGCGACCTATCGGATTTTGGACCGCGATGTAAACGGAGTGTAGTGAAAAGGATTATTTAGTATTCGGATCTCACATAATAGTGGATATTAGGATTTTGGTCTCAAAGTTGTCCAATACTAAGGTTTGGGTCTGGAAGTCACTGTTCATTAGCCGAACAGTGATTTTGGATCAAAATTTTAATCCTAACATTGGACAATTTTAATCCTAACATCGGTATCAAACTAGTTCACGGTATCGACTATTTCTATGAGTATCGGTATCAGATCGGTATCGGACTATTTCTATGAGTATCGGTATCTAAACCCTAACCCTAACCCTATGGGTATCGGTATCTAAACTCTAACCCTATGAGTATCGGTATCTAAACCCTATTTATATGAGTATCGGTATCGGACTATTTATATGAGTATTGGTATCGGACTATTTCTATGAGTATCGGTCAGAGAGGGGGCCTTCTTGAGAAGCAGGGGAAGTAGAGCGACGAAGTAGAGGGCGGTTGGTATCGGACTATATATTTTTAATTGCAATTCTGTTTACTTTATCTTACGATGCCGATTTTCACATCCAATCTGCGATGGATTGTTACAAACGGCAACACGAGAGCAGAATAGGTGTGAGTGACAATTTTTTGGCAGGCGTGGAAGTGTTTCTTAAGTATGCCATGAGCAAACCTCAGTACATGGACGGTAACAAAATCAAGTGTCTATGTGGTAATTGTCGCAATAAACGTTATGAAGAAGTGGTGACTATGAGAGATCATTTGACTTGTAAGGATTTCGTACGTGATTACGGCCTGTGGTCATCGCAAGGTGAACTATATGCGAAAAGACAGGCTGCGGAAGCTGTTACTTATGCTTTTGATGATAATGTTACAACAGATTTTGACATCGAAGACGGCGGATGCTCTGTTGATTATAGAGACCTGCAGAACCTTGTACGAGATATGGTGTACGATGCGACAGGGGCTAGTTTTGATCCAGAGGATCCTAATCCCGAGGTGAAGGAGTTCTATGATATGTTTCAGGATGCAGATACTCCTCTATATCCTGGTTGTGAGACTCATTCCGTACTGTCAGAGACGATGCGCTTGTTGAACATAAAGTCTAATTTTAACTTGCCACAAGCTTGCTATGATCGGATCACACAACTAATCAAGGAGGTGTTACCGAAGGAATCCAAAGAGCTCCCAAAAAACTTCTACAAGTCAAAGGTGATGGTCCGACAACTGGGATTAGGGTACGAGAAGATATATTGTTGTCGCAACGGTTGCATGTTGTACTACAAGGAGAACGAGGACATAGAAAGTTGCAGCTTCTGTAATGCGGATCGTTACAAGCCAGTGCATGGAAAAGGAAATTCAACTAGAAAACGACGTCCTTACAAGTTTATACATTACTTGTCGATCGCGAAATGGTTGCATAGGATGTATATGTCTCTGAATACAGCAGAACACATGACGTGGCACAACGAAGAACGTACAAAGAATGATGGAGAATTGTCACATCCTTCGGATGGAGAGGCGTGGAAACATTTTGATTTGTGTCATCCAAATTTTGCTGCAGAGCCTAGAAATGTACGTATGGCGCTATGTTCTGATGGCTTTGCCCCTTTCGGGCAGTCGGGATCTCAATACTCCTGTTGGCCGGTCATTCTTATCCCTTACAATCTGCCACCATGGTTGTGTATGAAGACTCCTTATATGTTCTTGATAGCTATCATACCCGGTACCAAAAATCCGATAAAGAACATCGATATATATTTACAGCCGTTGGTGGATGAGATGAAACAGCTGTGGGAGATCGGCGTCGCGACCTATGATATTTCCAGGAAATAGAACTTTCAGATGAGAGCTTCACTGATGTGGACAATCAATAATTTTCTAGCATACAGTATGCTGTCGGGATGGAGTACTCACGGCACCATGTCTTGTCCGATAGCCAAGGAAAATAGTAAGGAGTTCTGCCTTAAGCATGGAGAAAAAACTTCTTTCTTTGACTGTCACCGTCAATTTCTGTCCGCGAGTCATCCATGGAGAAAGAACAAGGACGCATTCAGAGCTGGAAAACAAAAATTTTCTCATCCGCCTGCCAGATTGTTGGGATACGATATTTGGAAAGATGTAAAGGATTTACCCACCGTAATGGAAGATCCATCGAACAATCGTGTTGAGGGGTTCGGACAAAGCCATAACTGGACCAAACAGAGTATCTTCTAGGACTTACCTTATTGGAAAGATAATCTTATAAGGCAGATGTCATGCATATGGAAAAGAATGTGTTCAATAATGTCTTCAATACTGTTATGGATATTAAAGGAAAGACGAAGGACAATCCAAAAGTAAGACAAGACATAGCTGAGATATGCAAGCGTTCTTATCTAAACTTGATACAAAGGGGAGATGGTAGACAATTAACTAAGCCGATAGTGTAATACACATTGAGCAAGGAAGGTAGATTAATAATTTGCAAGTGGATATCTACTTTAAGATTTTCTGACGACTATGTGTCAAATTTATCTAGATGCGTTGATCTCAATGAACGCAAGCTAACAGGAATAAAGAGTCACGACTGCCACGTGCTTATGGAAAGATTACTGCCCATTGCTTTGAGAGAGTTGTTGCCTTCTGCTATATAGGTTCCGTTGGCCAAGCTATCTACATTCTTCATGGATATTTGTTCAACTAAGTTGACGGTACAACATATGCTTGAACTTGAGGAGAAGATTGTCTTAATAAATTTGCAAGTTAGAAAAAAAAATTTCACCGGACTTCTTCGACAACATGGAGCATCTACCGATTCATCTAGCATACGAAGTCCGTATTAGTGCATCTGTTCATTATCGATGGATGTACCCATTTGAAATGTAAATAAAAATTGATATATTTTAAGTAGAATTTAAGTAAATTTTATAATTCATTGTTAATTCTCAAGATAATTGTCTCTCTAGGTATCTACACCATCTAAAGAAGAAAGTTGGCAATAAGGCTCATATAGAGGCTTCGATATGGAAAGTATATCTTATCGAGGAGGTATCAAACTTCTACTCCATTTATTTCGATACTCATGTCCAGACAAATCGAAATAGACCTTAAAGGAATGATGAAGACGTTGAGGATGGAGGTATATTCAATGTAAGGGACAAGCCTATTGGGGCTAGTAAGAAATGGTGGTTGACTGATGATGAGTATGATGCCGCTAACCGATATGTCTTGTTAAATTGTGACATAAAAGAAGTGAGAGATTTGGAGAAGTGACTACACTTACACTCGTTATAATCTCTAATTTGGTGAAGTAAGTGACGACACTTATTTTTATTCTCTCTAACAGTGTATTTAGAGATGAAGTCAAAATGAGGACACCGGATATTACCAATGAGGGACATCAAAGAGAGGTTGATTGTACCTTTCCGTCATGGTTTCACAAATACGTAAGTAACTGAGATAATATGTTATACGGCTACCATAAAATATATGCAACTAAAATATTTAAATTATCAATATTTGTTTACAGGTTTTATCCTGAAATAACCTTCACAAATGAGAGCATTCGTTATTTGGCATTGGGACCGAAGAAACATGAAAAGACTTGGCCAGGCTACGTCATTAATGGCTTCAAGTTTAAGGCAACTCAGAATGCTATAAATGCTAAATTTCTCAATAACGACTTCAGTACCAAGGATTCTGGTGTTTGCATAAGAGGCACCATCTATAACGACGAGCCAGACTTTGACTATTATGGAGTACTTCAGGATATTGTAGATTTACAATATACTGCCCCATACGATATGCATATTATGATGTTCAAATGGGAGTGGTTCGATACGACACCAAATATCAGTTGGAGAATCGATAAACAATTTGAATTCATCGATATAAATCATTGTAGGAGGTATAGAGGGTCCGACACGTTTGCGATAGCAAGTCAGACTGTTCAAGTCTACTATACAAGCTATCCAAGGCGTCGTAGAGATCGATTTGACTGGTGGGCAGTATGCAAGATTAAATCTTAAAAACATTTAACGTTGGAGACCCAGCATACCAAGAGGACGAGATCGAAAAGCCCCAATACTTGGGACAACAGTCGGATATCATGGATGTTAAAGATATTGTTGAGGAAAATAACGGGAAGAAAGAGGTTGATACACAATACTTAGCTGCCAACCAGGGGAGAAAGAGGCATCTTGTCTCAAGTATTGAGGCTGAAGAAGAAGAAGAAGAAAAAGAAGAAGAAGAACTTGATGAGGATGAGGATACAGATGAAGTCGACGATGAGGATGAGGATGAGGATGAAGACGAGGCCGAGAACGAGGACAATGACGATGATTAGATTAAATATCGGTATATATTAAAAACACTTCCAATTAACTTAGTGAATTTAATTTTACCTCATAAAAATACTTCCTACTAATTAACTTAGAGATTTAGTTTGACCTCATAAAAGCACTTACAACTAACTTAGTGAATTCAGTTTAAACTTCTGTATTCTTATTTCAGTTCATGATTTTGCCGTTCGATCATCTACTTATTGTATGAATTTTTTTTTGCAGATGACACTCCTAGTCCTTTTTGTCGCGGTGGCACTCGTCGCCCTGCTGGTGGTATATATATTTTAGTTTAGTTTTATATTCATTTCTACTTCTATATTGTTAATTATGTTTATGTGTTCTATTTACAGGTCATGGTGGTTAGCATTCGTCGTGGTGGTGGTACTGGTGGTGTTGGTGGTGGTGGTGGTGGTGGCGGTGGTGGTCCTGGTCGTGGGCGTATTCATGGTGATGGTGTTGGTGGTAGTGGTCGTGGTCGCCTTTAGCATTCTTGGAATGTGATCCCTTCTAGCGATCCCGACCCGGAGAGTACCCCGGGCACAGACTCATCTCGCCGTCGATCTACCCCGGGGATATTGTCACCTTTGTCGAGGTCTGCGACTCCATCCGCTTACTGATCTGTTCTGCCAGCGGATCCACCAGTTACTGCACGGTGGGCCCCGGAGTACCCCCGGACTCAGTTACATCCAGTTACTAGTGAGTACATACGCGGAGCCGCAGATCCTCCGACGCCACCAGAGAGGCCAATGGGCGAGTTTCGACGATAGCTATGGCTCGCGGGTGAATCGTAAATAAATTTAAGTTAATTTATTAAATTTATTTCATTTATTCAAGTTAATAATCCAGTCGTTGCTTCTTTGTAGGTTTTTTCCGTGGGATGCTGCCAGGATTCTAGGGCACATTATCGGGGATAACTACCATGGCCCCTACCTCAATTTTTCTGAGGTGCGCCTAGACTTGTAGTACGTCTGGCTCGACGAGATGAGGGTATATATATATATCTTGTGGTAAATTATTAATTACTCTTTAATCCACCATTTTTTTCAATTACGTGATAATTGAATTTCTATGTCAGAGGACGTTCTGGTGGCCCCCCCATCGCAGGGAGGCGATTCGCAGGACCAACAGAAGCGCCACGGGGAATAAGATACGGGATAAGGTGTATGACCTTCGTTCGGGGCATTCAAAGAAGGATTGGATCCGGTAGGAGTATTATGATCAGATATTGGAGAAGATGGATACTCCTGCGTACAAGCAGAAATCGGAGAAAGTAAAGGCGAATCGACGGGCTGCGGGTCTGCATACGGAGGGATCAAGGTCCCACGCAACAACGCGTGCAAATCTGGTGAGACACCACAAATTTATTTCACTATCTAATTCGGTAATATTAATATACGAAGTTAATTAAATTCTAAGAATATTTTGTATGCAGGCTCAACAGGCGGTAAATGAGGAAAAAGAGGTGAACTCGGTCACCATGCACGATGTATTCCAGTATACGCAGAAGAGGCGGAAGGACATGAGCTTTATCGACGAGAGGGCCAAGGAGACTGATGTAAGTACTTATGTTTAAAAGATTTATGTTAGAATTATAAGTGCTGTTAACTTAATTAGGTAAACTTAGGATTCAGACTATAACTTAGGTAAACATAGGATTTAGATTATAACTTAGAAAAACTTATAGTATAAATACATTCATTGGATAGGCTGTGTATCGTGAGGCCCTTAGACGGGTTCAGCCCCTGCTACCGAGGATGTCGATGAAACGACGTCCGCCCAGGCGTCCTCTTCTATGGCTGCTCGCTTCGACGACATGTTCGTATATACCGTCGGCGGCTTTAGGAAAGGGCACCTCTACGGATGCGGCTCCCTGACGTCATTGCAGGCGTCGATTCCGAGATTTCCACCGCCCCCGTCTCGTTCTCCCGCGACCCCGGTAGGCGATGATGTGAGGACACAGCTTACGATTCTGACCGAGGCGGTATCGGACTTGCGGGAGCATATGACTACGTACTATCTGCGTCCTTCTACTGCTCCCGGTTCTTCTGCTCCCGGTTCTTCTGCTCCCGGTCCATCTACTACTGCTCCCGATGCTTCGGATATTCTCGGTTCTTCTTCCGTCGGGGGTCTTTCTTTTGACCCTGCTGCCCCTCTGGTACCGTCTCCTGCTGTGACGATACTCCTTGACATGATGTCGCCAGAGCAGCTATGCCAACTTCCAGGCCATGTCTTTGATATCCTGCCGGCACACATGGTGGAGGAGTATCTTCGTCGGGCACAGCAGGAATTACCATCAGCGGACGATCCACCTCCTCTTTCTCATTAATGTTATTGTATTTGAATGTTTGGAAATATTTTTTAAGTATTGAATATTTGTGAATTTCGGATATTGTCATATGGATATTGGTGAATGTTTGGGATAATGGTAGATATTTGGATATTAGTTTGTGATGGATGTTTGGATATTAGTGTATGATATATGTTGGTTTGTGTGATGTATTTGTGATAAATATTTGTATATTGGTGTGTGATGTATATTGGTTTGTTGGTTTGTGTGAGGTGTGATGCATAATGTGATGTTTCGATATTTCAAATATTATACGAACAGGGAATGCTCTGTTTTATGCAATTTGTTCAAAACTTTTCCAGTTAGCGATGGACTTGCATCTACCAAGCGACGGAAGGCGACGGAATATCCGTCGCTAACTGGAAAATTTCCAGTTAGCGACGGATGTCGACGGATTAGCGACAGAATATCCGTCGACAAGGTTCTGGAACAATAAAGATTTCCAGAACCTAAGCGACGGACTTTTTCAGTTAGCGACGGACTTGCATCTACCAAGCGACGGAAGGCGACGGCTGAGCGACGAAATATCGTCGCTAACTGGAAAATTTCCAGTTAGCGACGGATGTCGATGGATTAGCGACGGAATATCCGTCGACAAGGTTCTGGAACTATAAAGATTTCTAGAACCTAAGCGATGGATATTCCGTCGCTAAGCCATCGCTATGTCATCGCATTAGTGAATAATTTGTGACAACCTAGCGACAGATTAACTGTCGCCAAGGTTCTGAAAACAAGAATATTTCCAGAGCCTAAGCGACGGATATCCCGTCGCTCTACCGTCGAGTATTAGCGACTATTAGCGAAGGATTGGCGACAGACTTTGCGTATCAGAAACTCTCTGATATGCGGTTACCGATGTATTACCGACGGACTTGTCCTTCGCTAAAAAATAGTATCAGAAACTTCCTGATACTTGATTTGTCAGAAATTCGTCGGCTAGCCGTCGCTAAATGTACGATTCTTGATGACGGCAATCCGTCGAATGGCGACAGCTTAGCGACAAACTTTTTAAGCGACAGGCTATTTTTCGACAGATTTTTCTAGCCAAATTCCGTCGACAATCCGTCACTAAGGCGATTTGCTGACGGATTAGCGACGGATATGGCCGTCGCTAATTTGCTGTATTTTACTAGTGAATCCCAACAGAGATTCCAACTCCAAATCCAACAAAACCCAGCACAGAGCTCAACAAACCCATCTCCTCCACCTCCTCCACTGCCGCCTCTCCAAGAATCAGAAGAAAATCACCACCACAACAACAAGAAGATAAAATAATAGTTTTCCACCCAAAGAAAAAAATAGCTATTTTGGAAAACTTAAAATAAAGAAAAAAAATAAGAAGAGGGTCCAGTTTCATACAGTACTACCAGCCCCCGGCAGTCCTAACTTAATGAAGGACTGCCAGGGGGCTGACAGTCCTGTATGAATTTGATACCCAAACTCTTTTCATAAAGAGTTTAGGTCAGGACTGCCAGCCCTCTGGCAGTCCTAACTTAATGAAGGACTGCCAGGGGACTCGCAGTCCTATATGAAACTCTCTGTAAAGAGAGTTTGATCCCCAAACTCTCTTCACAGAGAGTTTGGGTCAAGACTGCCAGTCCTAACTTAATGAAGGACTACCAGGGTGTTGGAAGTCCTGTATGAAACTTTCTATGAAGAGAGTTTGATACCCAAACTCTGGGTCAGGACTACCAGCCACCTCGCAGTCCTAACTTAATGAATGACTGTCAGGGGGCTGGCAGTCCTGTATGAAAATCAAGTACAATAAGACAGATACATATCAATTATTGGATGATACTGCAATATGCTTGAGAATGCAGCATGTGTTCGTCAAAGTAGGTTGCTGATATAATAAAATATACCCTTCTTATATTCATGTTATTTTTCCTATAGTTTTTGCAATCTACAAGTGTTTATTGCTATTTGCATTTAAATATTGTTCTTGGAAACGATGGTGACTCTTTGCTCTTAACATTATGTAATGTGTATTTTTTTTATCCTAGGTACCAAATAAAGAACAAGTTCATGCACTCTCCAAGGAACTTAAAAGTTGCTCAAGTGTTCCAGGTTTTAATTGAATAGGATTTGTCATGGTTTATGTATATGAAGTTACTTTATAAACATGAATAGCGTTAAGCAAATAGCTGTACATAAATTGAAATATATTGTATATGACTAATGTAAGAGCCCAATATCCAAGATATTATCCCAAATTTTTTGTGTCTGCTGCTTGAATATTTTGCTTCCATTCAGTTACTATTAGCGACCATGTCCTCTGTAAGACTAACAAAACCATATCCTTTTAGAACTTCAATCCATCTTCTTTTTGGCCTACCTCTAGTCCTTTAACTACTATCTTTCCGCTTCTCCTTACAAAATACAAAGTACAAAGTACAAACTAACAAAAGTTCTTCATGCATGCTACATTTCTCTTGCCATCGATCTTTTAATTAGTAGTCAATTGTTTCATTAGTAGCCCAAACTTTTGTCAGCAAATAGGACTGCCAACAAGTTGGCAGTCCTATTTTTGTACACGCTGAAGAGGTCGTCAGCGGCGGCATGTCGCTCGGTGAGCGGCGGTGCGACTTGGACGGAGGGAGACCTTCCGCCGCGGTGCGTCCCAGGATGGTGCGAGCGAGGGAGGTGGCCGTTGGGGCGTCAAGCGGAGGCGGGTCGGGAATGGAGGGGAGGGAGTCGAGGGAGAAGAAGAGGGGCTGGAAGAGGGAGCAGGTGAGGCCGGAGTCATTGGAGGGGGAGGGGCGGCGGAGGGGGAGGTATAGGCGGGAGAGGAGGTTGTGGAGGCGAAGGCGGAGGCAGAGGAGGAAGGAGATCTGTTGGGTGAGTGGTGGCGGCCGACGGTGGTCGACGGGGAGGAAGGATTTTAGGGTTTCAGAGATTTTGGAAGAGAGAAAGAAAAAGAGGAAATGAAATGAAAATGAAGGTTTGGGGGGTTGGGCTAGCCCCAAGCAAATTGTGGGCAACCTCCAGCAAAAGTTTCACCTTCTTGGACTGCCCCCAAGTAAGGACTAGCCCCAAGTAAAAGTGGTAGTACCCTTAGAAAAAGCCTCTATAAAATGTTGGAGTTTGAGATGACTGGGAAAGGTGGCTTACTTAATGGCTTGTGTCCACGTGGTTTATGAAAACAAAGAAACTAAAATTATTGTTAAAACTATTCTTCAGGAAATAATCTACATTTATTCCACACACTACTAATTAAGAAACTATAGACCAAGTGACCAACAACACATCACTACAAAATACATGCATATAGTGAAGAAACTAACATTATTTTTAAATAATTCTTCAGGAAATAATAAGAAAGGAAGGTGGATTACTTAGTGGCTTTTGTCCACATGTTGTTTATTAAAACAAAGAAACTAACATTACTGCTAAAATAATTCTTCAAGAAATAATCTACATTTATTCCACATACTATTAATTAGGAAACTATAGACCAGCAACACTGTGAACACATCACTACAAAATATATGCATTCACCGATGGAAATAATCCTTCGCTTTTCCGTCACTAAAAGAAAATGGCGATAATCCAGCGAACAAAAACAATCGTCGGCGAATATGTTGTCACTATCCAGAAGGCGTTAATGATTAGTCGTCATCTCTACTACATACTGATAAAATGGCGACGAACAACCGGTAATGTGTAAGAATCGGTTAGGCGACACAAAAATACATTACGAACCAACGACGAATGCATGACGACAATTGAAAGATCGCCCGCAAGACGGTGACGAACATTCGACCATTTTGGCAAAGAGAAATCGGTGAAGCGACGCACCTGCGACGAACTATGTTTTCTGATACTTGGGTCTTACTTTTGATATTTATTGAGTGACAGATGTTTGTGTCACTTGGATGTTGTAAGTTCGTCGTCAGTCATCGATTGACCATCGTTAGTCCATCCCTACGTTGATCAAATTTGAAAAAAATATTTAAAATCTAATCAAAGCACATATACATTTTAATAACTCTTTCCAAGCACACATAACAATATATGAGATCCAGTACAAAAGAATCGGACTTTCGGTGGCACACACTACAAAAAAAGGATTTTCTTGATGGGGATTCCCCGTCAAGAAATGGGTATCTTGACGGTTGTGGATCCGTCAAGTAGGCCAGAGTCAAGAAAAGATCCCCCCTCCCCCTTTTCTTGACGGTCGCTGGCAGGACTTTTTTTGACGGTTTTTGGCCGTCTTATGAAGTAGTTTTCTTGACCGTTTTTAGCCGTCAAGATAACAGTTTTTAGAAACCGTCAAAATAGGTGAAAAATTTTCTTGATTCCGGCCTAGATGACTGCTATTAGCCGTCAAGAAAAACCTTTTTGCTGCAGAATTGAGTTAATTGTTGACGTTTTATAACCGTCAAGAGAAGCTAAAGCCAAAATTCTATTTTTAATTCAATATTATGAATCGAACACACACATAATATCAATAATCCAGAAGATTTAATACATCAAATAACTACTAAAACCAAATTTCTACATTAATAAATTATATATTGTCCATACACCACAAACTTCCGACACATGTCCAACCACAAACATCCAACGCTTATCTAACCACAAACATATCCAACTAATGTATATAGTTTCCATACATCTTAAACATCCAATACTAAAAATTATATAAATAAAACCAAAATAAGTAACAAACTTAGTCGGAGCACATCCCTTCCATATTCACAGCACATTCATTTTCATGTAGTTTCTGAGAGAACAAGAGCACAACATAACAAGTTAATGAGCTTGTTGACCAACAAAAAAAAAGAAAACAATACCCTAAAGAAAATAAGAAGAGTATAATAACTCAACTGAACTATCAATATGCATTAATATGGTAAGTTCAGATTGTTCTACTTAGTTTGTATATTTATATTTGTAGGATGGTCAAGCCTATTATCCTGGTGTTCAGATTGCTAAAGCCAATTATGCCCTTGAGAAAGGCTTATAGTACTGCAAGGTTCTATTTGCCATAAAATATAAAAGAACAGAACAATTATCGGAGGACTGGACTTTTACTTCACAATACAAACTCGCTTGTACAAAGAAAGCCTAGGGACGAAAGCCTAGTTACAGCAATCTAAGTACAATTGTTTATTTTAGATTCTGGGGGGTGACGGTAGAGGCTCGAGAAAGCGACGGCAGCTCTACCTTACTCCTTGGACGATCGGATGCAGCCTTGGCTCCGGGGAAGATCTGCTTGGCGTTGAAGAAATGCTCTCCTTATTCTCTCTCTTTTAGTTTCTCCAGGTGCTCTGGTGCTCTTTTTTCTCAAAAAAAGGTCATCTTTCGCAAGGGAATGGCACCTTGCTATTTATAGGAGTAGGATGCAATCATTAGGGTTTACAATGATTGCCTCCTTGATATGTCGGCAGTTAAGAACCAATTAATCTGGGCCCTTCATTCTGATTGTAGCAAATCTAGGTAATTAATGTAGATTGCATCAAATCTCTGTGGGCAATTAATGTTGATCGCCATGAATATTTATGACTTGTGATGGCTTGCCACGTGTCCAATTTGCTCGATTTGACTTGATATGGGCAATTATGGTGATTGCAACCAAACTGATTTTGTTAGCATTTGCTAGCACCCATAATTCCAGGAAGATAAGACTGCCACGTGTCTCAATCGTCGTAACAAGTGCCACATGTCCTCCATTAGGTTATCTTGGCAGAGCCGCATATTAGTGGGCCGCATGAGGATGAACGGCCGCATGAATATGGGCAGCCGCATGGGGATGAACAGCCGCATGAAGTGGGCGGTCGCATAAAGTGGACGGCCGCGTAAATACAGCAGCCGCATGCCTTGGGACTCGGAGGATTCTGACAGTTGTGAAAAGATCTTCTTCTCTTCCCTAGGAACGCGTCATTATGTCAGTCATTATTGCGCCTTTATGTCAGAGCTGTCCTTTGTCAGAGCTGTCAGCCGTCAGGGCATTAAATGCAGCCAAAGGCTAAGGGAGGAGCTGTTGAAGGCCACGTGGCTTTGTGTCTATCCGAGCCGCATAGACGCGTGAGCCGCATGGACCCTTGAGCCGCATGGGCTTTCTGAGCCGCATGGGGATCCTTGGCCGCATGGACCTTTCTTTATTCTTTTTCATGCTTCTACAAGACCCCCTTCAAAGTTTTCAATTTGTAAAATTGAAATACTTTGAATAAGAAGCATGGCTATGTATAAACTCTTCGGGCCGTATAGGGTGTTCTGACCGCATGAGTGTCTCAGCCGCATGGGCCCCTCAGCCGCATGGCTATCTGAGCCGCATAGTCATTCCAGCCGCATGGCCATCTGAGCCGCATGGGCTCCTTGCCACGTCATCCTGACACACGTGCAAATCTTTTACATTAACTGTCTTTGATTTGTTGTCAGATTTAAGGCCACTTTTTGGGGCAAGATCCCAAGAGTTTGGCCTTTATTTAGTCGGTTTGTCTCGATAACTGAGGTGTCGATTTTCATGCTGAACGTGGATCGAAGCGCCCTCCTTTTGCTTATAAATATGAACGTATTCAGTCGGAGAGACTTCTTTACTCTCTCTCTCATCTTCAACTCTTGCTGCCCAGATTTTCTTTCTTTGTCTTCCTTCTCCGACCGTCGGACGATAATGGCCCCCAAGTCTTCCAAGGCTGCCTCTGCTGCTGCTAAGGGCAAGAAAGCGGCTGCCTCTGCTACTGCGAAGGGCAAGAAAGCGGCTTCCTCGTCGGCCACTACGCCTGAAGTGCACCCTGACGTCCACCCTGCTTTTAAGGGTAAGGATGGGATATTGAATGCTTTGAACCGTAAAAAAACCATGGCTCTGTTGCATATTTTATGCACAAGCCTTCGTCCTTCGTCTTTATTGAACTGTCCAAGTTCAACATGATGAAGCCGCATATGTTGCATGGGACGCATGACCCTCTCATTTCCGGGCCGCATGGGGCATACTCTGTGTTGGAGCCGCATGAGAAGGACTTGAGCCGCAGGAGCACTTCTAGATTTGAACCGCATGAAGTCCCATTAAACGGGGCCGTATGAGCTTCGCTAAGTTGTACCGCATGAGCTCATCCGCTAACTAGAACCGCATAAGCTCAACCGAACCGCATAGGCTCTATTGAAGCAGTGCCGCATGAAACCCAACTGAATTGGACCGTATAAGGCTACGTTGGATCGAGCCGCATAGGCTCTATCGAAGCAGTGCCGCATGAATCCCAACTGAATTGGGCCGCATAAGGCTACATTGAACCGAGCCGTATAGGCTCATAGGAGCCTTTTTAAGGGACTTCAAGGGGTTTCGTTTTAACCCTGTTTCTTTTGTCTTTCTTCAGTGAATCTGCCAATCAATCCAGCAGGAGAGATTTTGGTGGGTTCAGCCCAATATGTCATGGGTGTGCAGCTCGATGACTTAGTTCGACGTGTGTCAGATCAGCTTCCCGCCGATGAGCTTTTGGAGAGGGTGAGCGCCATCAATAACCATCCTTTCCACTTTCTTTGTACTATGATGAACTTGGGAAGGCTGGAAGGAGAGTATCTGAAACCAGCCTTTCTCTTCGGGGATTCTCTATCCATAAAGAACCCCCAAGTGCTGGACATTTCTGAGAGCTGGAACTTTACTGTGGACGGGGTAGAGATCCATATTCCCGAAATGGAACATCATTTTTCCCTCTCGTGGTTCAATATGGTACCGTTGAGAAGGCGGATGGTGGGCTCCCTAACTCCAACCCAATCGGGGATGTTCGTGGGCAACATCCATTATAATAAGAATATTAGGTCAGCATATGCGGGCAGGGATTCGGTCAGTCGGAGTGTGATGGGACTGATTTCGGGTACCTTCATAAAAGTACCTGGTCTCAACTTCACGTTTACTCTAGCCGATACCTTTCTGAATCAGCTCGCTCGCAAGGGGTCTTATCCTGTTGGCAGGTTGTCGCTGTTGAACTGGATAAACCCCATCCCTACGTGGGCCAACCTGACCTCATGGATCCTGAGGAAATACGAGGCATTCCTTCGGGTTATGTCGATTGATTATTGCTCTGGACATACTGGTCCTGCCTCTCCAGTGCCGATGATGGACATTATTGAGACAGGCTCTGCCGAAGGGGCACTGGCGGAGAGGAACGTGCCTCCTCCCCTTCCGACTCGTCTTGAGGGGCCTCCCGCGGGCTCGAGTTCGGAAAGTCAGGTGGTGGGACAGCCGGGGCAGGGGACAATGGTCCTTACGTCCTTTTCTGCTCAGGTGGCTCCGAGAGTCGACCTCTCTGCCCTGCCAAGTGTCTAGGCTCTTCGGGTGGCGGAGGAAGAGTTAGCCGCTATTCGCGAATCATTCTGTTCGAAATTTGTCCCCTTGGTGGCAAGTTCTAGTGCACCTCCTTCGACGTTGCCGGCCACGCTTTCTTTGACGCTGTCCTCTACAGTGGTTCTGGACGAAGCGTTACAGGACGTGGCTGCTAGCTTTTATCGTCACTTGAAGAGAGGGCTGAGGCTACTGTGGAGAGAGGGACCTCTTTTGTCTTGGCCCGGCAATGCGCCCAGGGTCATATTGATATACTTAAGACTCTTTCCGGTGGGGCAGGGGTAGATGCGCTTCTGGAGGTGAAATTGCTGGAGGCTGATCAGCTGGTGGCCCAGCTTCAAGTGCTACGGCAGGCTGATCTGTCTGCTGCTATAGATCAGGAGCGCGGCTCCCTTACAACTGCTGTAGAGAAGATAAGGGCTGCTCGGGATGAGAGCAGGTCGGCCATACTGAAGGATCCCCGTGATCTGTCTGATCGATATGATCAGTTGAGCCGCGAGAGTGAAGATGTTATAGCTCGGGAAGCGACTGCCTCCCGTGGGATCATTGACACGCGGGAGCAGATCCTTGAGCTTCAGAGGAAGTTAGCTTTCCTGGAGTCTGTGCTTGAGGCTGCCAGTACCGAAAGGGGGTTAATTATCCAGGAGGCTGACAGAGTTAATCGAGCTTCGGCTGATCTGGAAATTGTCCTGAAGAAGTTGGAGGACGACTGGAGGGCACACATGGACTTGGATGATGCAGACCGGTTGTCCCAGGAAGCGGAGCGCCGCGCTAAGCAGCGGCTCGAACGGGGGATCGCCTTGGTGAAGAACTGCCTCCTGGAATTATGTAATGTCGGACCATAGTCGGCCTTTTTCTCCTTTTTGTTTATGTTCCCTTTTTCTTTTCTTTTTGAGAGGGACATGGTCCCAAAATATGTAATGCTTTTTGACTTTCAAATAAAGAGTATGTTTCATCTTACCCTTTATTTGTATTGTGTTTGTGATTTTGAGGTGTTTGCCCCACTGGGGGACTGTTTGTGGACCTGTTATCCTTGGCATACCTGGGTTTTAGGTATGGATAACAAGTTTGATAGGGATACTTGGAACAGTTCCACGGTAAGGTGGTCATGGACGTTCCTGGTAGCGGAAGAAAGAATGCCATGGAGCAGTTGGGCTCCCGGGGCATGATGAGAAATGATGGGCCTGTACTAAAAAACTTAGAAAAGGACATTTGTGGGCCTATTATCCTTGGCGTACCCTGGCTTATGATACGGATAATAGGATGAAAGAGAACCAACATACTTACTCAGAGGTAATGAGGACATGGCAAGTATGAGGGCTTTTTTTATCGCGGAATCTTCCTACTCAGAGGTAATGAGGACATGGCAGGAGTGGACTCAACGGAGGATATTTATGGTCAATAGAGGACATTTGTGGACCTACTATCCTTGGCGTACTCCGGTTGTGGGTACGGATAATAAGTCGAAAGCGAATCAACATACTTACTCAGAGGTAATGAGGACATGGCAAGCATGAGGGTTTCTTTGACGGAGCCTTCCCACTCAGAGGTAATGAGGACATGGCAGGAGTGGGCTCAATGAAGGGGGGTACATAGAACGACTCAGAGGTAATGATGACATGAAAGTTCTATGTAGAGGGGTGATTTGTTTTTGGCAGAATTGAGACGACTCAGAGGTAACATCGACATGGTCGTTTTGGAAATTTGTGGACCAGTTACCCTTTTTGTGCATTAGGAGTGCGGGTAGTGGATCATGAGGAAGGAGCTCTTTCAGGAAGAAAGTTCAGAGGTATGGTTATACATGATTTTCACCCTAAAAGAGTGCCCGGGATGTAAGTTCAGGGGTACCAGCGGGTACATAACTCGACAATCCAGGAATTTTGGAATCAAAGTATAAGTTCAGAGGTACCAGAGGGTACATAACTCAATAATCTGGGATTTGGAGAATGTGAGTTCAGCGGTACCAGCGGGTACATGACTCGATAATCTGGAATTTTTGTGACTATGAGTTCAGCGGTACCAGCGGGTATATGACTCGATAATCTAGAATTTTGTAAATATGAGTTCAGTGGTACCAGCGGGTACATGACTCGATATTCTAGAATTTTTTAAATATGAGTTCAGTGGTACCAGTGGGTACATGACTCGATATTCTAAAATTTTGTGAATATGAGTTCAGTGGTACCAGCGGGTACATGACTCGATATTCTGAAAAATGTCGTTTAGACATAATATTTCTTCAGGAACTTGCCGTTGACGGACAGCATAAGCAAGTCTCCATTTTGTTTTGCGAGGTGGTAAGCACCGTTGGAGAATACGGCCTCAATGATAAACGGACCTTCCCATTTTGGCTGGAACTTGCCGGCGGTCTTGTGAGTCATAACCATCGGCCTCCGAACTGCCAGAACGAGATCGCCTACTTGGAATGTTCTGATTTTAACCTTCTTGTTGAAGGCTCCGGAGATGCGTGCTTGGTATACCTCGATTCGTTGCTGAGCCAAGAGGCGCTTTTCATCTAAGGCCTCCAACTCTTGTAGCCGGCGACGGTAGTTATCGTCCGTCGTCAATTGGTAAGTCAGGGCGATGCGGAGTAAGGGTATTTGGGTCTCCAACGGGAGGACTGCCTCACTCCCATACACTAGGGAAAATGGCGTGTTCCCAGTGGCTGTTCGGACTGTAGTACGGTACGCCCATAAGCTTTCACCAAGCTTTTCGTTCCAGTCGTATTTGTTGGAAGACACGAACTTCTTGAGAAGTTTGATGATTGTTTTGTTGAATGCTTCTGCCAACCCATTCGCTGCTGGATTGTACGGTATTGAAGAAATATTCTAGATACGATGCTTGTCGCAGAACCGATAGAAGGCATAGCTTGCGAACTGCGGACCATTATCGTAGATGATCCTTCAGGGTAGTCCAAAGTGATAGATGATGTGATACTTGAGGAAGCTGATCACGTTTGAAGTCTTTACTTCTGCGAGCGGAACAGCTTCTGCCCATTTGGAGAAGTAATCCGTGATTGCGAGTATGAAGCGATGTCCTCAGAAGGAAGGTGGAGTAATCGGACCGATGATATCCATCCCCCATGCTTCAAATGGCCAGGATGCCACTGTCGGATGTAGAAACTCGGATGGCTGTTGAATGAAGTCCGCGTGGACTTGGCAGGCTTTGCACTTTCTTGTATAGTCTACCACATCTGCTACCATCGTGGGCCAGTAGTAGCCTATTCGGCGAAGACGGTCTTGCAACTTAGGGCCAGGCTGATGGGCCCCGTAGACACCGTCATGAGCTTCGCGTACGGCTTCTTTGGCTTCTGTGCTTGACAGGCATCGAAGCAGTAATCCATCGTAGGATCGGCGGTACAGCATTTTCGTCTCTGTATCGTAGAAGAATCTGAGAGAACGCCTTCTGATGGAAGTGGCTTCCTTTGGGTTCTCGGACAGGATATCGTAGACTACGAAGTCGATGAATGGTTGTCTCCAGTCTGGCGCTTCGTCGATCGTCTGAGCGGAATAACTCGCGGCAAATTGAACATTATTCTTGGGGCAGACCAGTTCGTGGCCTATCACGTCAACCAAATGATGAGTATGATTTGGCACTGCTAGGGAAGCGGCAAGGCCTGCTAGGGCATCGGCTTCGATGTTTTGGAGTCTGGGAACGTGTTCGATGAAGAATCCCTCAAATGACGAAATAATGTTGATCGCCATTTGGTGATAGGGGATCATCTCTTCATGGCGGACCTCGTATGAACCCCGGATCTGATTGACGATTAACTACGAATCGCCATATGCTTCAAGATATTCTACCCCCAGCTCTCTTGCAAGTTGGAGACCAATGACCAAAGCATTGTACTCGGCCACATTGTTAGAGCAGGGCTCCTTGAGAGAGTAAGCACGATTGATCACCAACCAGGAAGGAGAAACCAGCACCACCCCGACTCCGACGACGATGTTGCCCTTAGGTCCAGTCTTGGAGGCACCGTCGAAGAACATTCGCCATATATTATCATGAGAGGTTGCATGAGAGTCGACGACCTCATCTGGGATTCCTTCATACATTCTGGACGACTCCGAGCCTGGGTGGGCTGCTAAAAAGTCTGTCAGAGCTTGACCTTTAAAAGCCTTTTGCGGGACGAAGACCATATGATAAGGGGACATCAATATTGTCCATGTGGCGAGGCGGGAACTGAGTGCCCCTGGTTTAGTCATGAGGACCCTGAGGGGGTTGACCCGTGAGATCACATGTATGGTTTGTCCTGTGACATAATACCGCGTCTTTTGAATGGCGAACACCAGGGCGAGGCATTCCTTCTCCACGGCGGTGTATCGGTGCTCTGGCCCAATCATCATTCGGCTGAGGTAATATATAGCTTGTTCATGGCCTGCATCATTGTTTTATGCCAGCAGAGCATCGAGGGAATGCTTCATTGCTCGCATATACAGCAAAAATGGTTTTCCAGCAACCGGGGCTACCAGGACTGGAGGGTTCGACAAATATTCTTTGATGCTGTCGAAGGCACGTTGTCATTCTTCATCACATATGAATGAGATGCCTTTCTTCATGAGATGGGTGAATGGCCGACATCGCCCGGAGAGGTTAGAAATGAACCTCCTGATGTAAGCTAGCCTCCCTTGAAGGCCTCTGAGTTCACGGAGGTTTCTCGGGGGACCCATCTCCATAATTGCCTTCGCCTTCTCTAGATCGACATGAATTCCCAGGGCTGTAATAATAAAACCCAGGAATTTTCTGCTGGATACACCCAAGAAAGATTTTGTGGGATTCATCTTCAGGTTGTGTGCTCGCATCAGGTCGAATACCGTCCTCAAATCCTGCAGATGGTCTCCCTTATAGCGACTCTTGACAGCGATGTCATCAACATAGCACTCCACAGTCTTGCGCAAGTGGTCTCTGAAGATGATACTCATGGCTCTTTGATATGTGGCGCCAGCATTCTTTAAGCCGAACGACATGACTGTGTAGCAGTATGTGCCAATCGGTGTTCTGAATGATGTATGCTTTTCGTTTTCAGGAGATATCTTGATTTGGTTATACCCCGAGAAGCCATCCATGAACGACATACGTTCGAAGCCGCAGGTGTTGTCGATCATGATGTCTGTGATAGGGAGGGGGAATTCATCTTTGGGACATGTCTCGTTCAGATTGCGGAAGTCGATGCAGATTTGAATCTTTCTATTCTTCTTGAGGACCGGTACTATATTGGCGACCCAGTCTGGATGTTGTTCTTCACGAATGAAGCCGCTGGCTATCAGTTTGTTGACTTCGGCTTCGATTGAATCCACGATGCCCGGGCGGAAGCGTCGCTGTTGTTGTTTGACCGGTTTTGCATCTGGCCGAAGATTGAGCTTGTGAAGGGCAACCTCGGGGTTTAGTCCTGGCATGTCTTTATAGCTCCAGGCGAACACATCAATATATTCTTTGACAAGTTCCAATAGTGATTCTCGCTCTTCGTTTGTCAGGCTTTTACTGACGAAGATTGGTTTTGGAGAAGATTCGCTGCCGAGGTCGACCTGTATAACCTCATCTTCAGTAGGAGGTTCTCTCTGTTCGAACCGCTTTTCCTATTGTGTATCCAGTTGTTGGGCCCACGGCTCTAACTCGAGGATTTCAAGAATATCTTCATCTTCTTCATAAGCGTCGACGAATGCCATATTGACTGACAGGACTTGTCTGAATACATCTCCGATGCTGGTATCTGAATCAGAAGTTGGTGACCCGATTGAATGTGAATGCCAGTCACATTCCTTATCTAAACTTTTAGGGGTTGTTGCGGACGTAACATACCCTAATCCACATCGGGTCTTGCTGTAGTAATCCCGTGGTTTGCCAGCCGGGACTGGCGGCTTTAAAGGTAATCGTCTGCCGGTGCCGTAGGTTAGGCCTGGGGTAGTCTCCAGATCATACCCCTATTTTTGCATGAGATATTTGGATTGGGAGCTATACAGATAAAGAGGCAGTCTCCCGGCATCTGATTCGAGATCGACCTTCTCTATGGTGAAGGGCTGTGGGTCGTCCTTCCGGCCGAAGATGATTGGATGGTCTCCTCCCTCGATTATACGGTAAGCGTCTTCCACTGGAGTAAGCTGGTTTGGGGTGTAAACATTTGTCACCTGTGTGTGTAGGTGAGTGCCTATACCGTGTTCCATAGTATATATTGTACAAAGCTTATTAAGCTCGAGGTAGTTCAAAGATAGCCCTTTATTGATGAAGTAAGGTATCTTTTCTAGCAGGATTACATCATCTGCGGAGGGAACATCAGTGTGGGCAGCCACATACTTGGCTAGTTTCGGTTCTTCTTCGGCCACCCCCTGTATAAATAAAGACTGAGAGGATGACCTGGGCAGCTTGATCATCAGGGGTTCTGTTGGTGAAGCCAAACGTGGAGTTGTTGGCAAACTAGCTACCCCCAGTTTGGTATTCGATGTTGGGCGGGGAGTTGTCGGCTCGCTAGAAGCTCCAGACTTTGTATCGGGGTGACGATTCTTCTTGGGAAGATGTATCGTCATTGGCTTGTCAGAGGGATTGAGCTTCTCTGCTTGTGGCCGACCGACTCTCGGTAGTCTGATTGTCAGTGGCTCCGTCGTGGGTCTTGGCGCTTGGCCGGACCTTGGCTGCCGGATTATCATTTGCCCATCTTGTGCCGAGAGGCTGATTGCATCCTTACGCAGAGCGGCCGTAAGGGATACGGATTTGCCAGGTTTGCGAGCTTGGAGGTGGATTGTCAGAGGTTCTTCAATTCGAGCTTATACATCTTCATCCAGGTGCCTCTTCAACTTCTCAAATAGGCAGGAATCCGAGTAGTAGGATTCGACCCCTTTGAAGGGATCGATGTCGGTAAATTCTGTCCTTACGAAGCCATGTTTGTCGACATACTTGAAGCACTGGTGCAGTGTGGAAGGCACGATCATATAGTCGTGTATCCAAGGGCACCCCAAGAGGATATTATAGGAAGTGTCCGCATCTGTAACGTAACAGGTGATTTTCGACTGGAGATCGCCAATTTGGCACTTCAAGCGAATCTTCCCAATTGGGTAGCTCCTGTCCGAATTGAAACAGCTGATGGCGGTGCTTGTTGGTGTCAGGCGATGCATAGGAATGCGGAGATGATGTAACAGACCCTTCGGGATGATGCTTATGGAAGAACCAGGATCAATGTGTATCCGGTCCACCTTTACGTCCCCGATGTATCCGGTGTAGTATAACGGACGATCGTGCAGATTAGTTTTGATGAGCATATCCTGCAGAGTGAAGACAATGTTGGGCATCGCCCCTATGCAAGCGCTGTCTTGGAGATTTGCAGGCAGACTCTCTCTTGTGACGTTGAGAGTCTCAGGAGCCGCGCGAACATCCTTTGAGAGTCTCAGGAGCTCGTATAACGACAATTTGGCTAGTGTGTTGGCCAATTGCACCAAGATGTCGAAGTTGTAGGGCCTCTCCAGCCCCTGGGATGCATCTTTTCGGAGGGATTTGTCGAAGCGAGTCTCCTTCGGTCTAGGCTTGTCGGTCGTCGGAGGCTGAGACGGTCCCGGAGTGTCAGCAGTAGCCGGCTGATGCTCTTCAGCTGAGTTATCAGCCACAGGTTGGGGTTGTACCCCGGACCGGGTAACGACAGCTGTGACTTCTTCGATATCTGCCGAGATTGTGTGGCAGGATTTGACTTTTCTACTCTTCTTCTTACGAATGAAAGGTGGTATGGACTGAGTCACCTCAAGTACCAGGTCTGGATGGACCCACATGATCTCTTCCCGTGATATGGTGAGGGGCACTAGACCAACAACCTGATCCCGAGGAGGTGGAAGATTAGCAATCTCCATCGTCGCCAGAGGGACGGGTACCACGCCGTCTTGAGTTTCTGTTGGAGAGAAGCTGCCGAACTGTACGGATACCATATTGGCTGCCACGGTTACCTCCTCGAAATCAATAGCCAGAGCGTTCGAATCGATAAGATTTTGGATGTATCGTTTCAGTTGGTAGCAGTCGTGTGTAGCGTGGTGGACGTAGCGGTGGTAATGGCAGTACTTTGGGCTCTCCATTTCTGCCGACCGAGGCTCTCGTCTTGGTGGAGGGAGCTAAATTCTGTCTTCTTGTATGAGCATGTCCAAGATGGGCTTGACGTGGCTGTCTTCGAAGGAGTAGGTCATTTGCGGCCATTGTTTGTCCGCCGGTCTTGACTCAGGTTTCTGGGCTGTATCGGCCACCATAGCCTGCTTGCCCCTGTTGTCCCGATTGTTGGAGGGGCCACCCCCATTGTCGTTGTTGGTATTAGGACGCTTGCCCTTGTTCTCTCCCTCCGAGATGTGCAATCCCAGTTGGCGAGCCTTCTTCAACCGTTCTTCGGCGCTAGTGGCACTGATGATAAACGTCTTCCAATCCTTAAATTGACTTTCGCCCATCTAGAGACTGATTGTTGGGAGCAATCTCTTTTGGCAAATTTCAATCAAGGAGGAATCCGGATTGCCAGACGGCAACTTTATTACGGTTTAGCAAAACCGCTCAATATAGTTCCTTGTTAGCTCCTTCTCCCCTTGGACGACGTCTATGAGGGTGGATATTATGACGTCCTGTCCTACTTCATAGAATCTCTCCAAGAACATGCGCTTGAAGCTGGTGAAGGAGTGGATGCAGTTGTCTGGCAGGTTGCGGTACCAGTAGAAGGCGACTGCTTCCATTGCCCCAATAAATAATCGTGTGAGGATGGCATCGTCATGGGGCAGATAGTCGGTGGTGACCTCGAAGTAAGTGATGTACCGACTCGCTGAGGTCTTGCCATCATAGGGATTGATGTTGAACGGCTTATATCTTGGTGGGAAGGGGACATCCCTCCATGCAGCAGGGTATGGTTGATGTATTCTGAGGTCTTGAGAGTTTTCTCGGGCGTGAAACATGGCTCGGAGCTCTTGGACCTCTCTTCTTGCTTCCCTGGCATCATCTGCAGCGGTGGGAGCCGTCATTTCAGGAGGATTATTGCCCGGGTTCGGTGCCGCTGAGTTTGAGTCCGCATTGACTACAGGACCCACGCTTGTTTGGCCAGGCGTCCCTCCTTGCAGAGTTGGAAGAGCCGCTTTGATCTCGTCTACAGACTTGACCAAGGCATGCAGTATGGCCTCCAGAGTGTCGATACGTTGGCGATCACTGGAACCACCTTAATTGCTGTCTGTCATGAATACCGTCCTTACATGAGGAGAGATGGAAGGAACGGTGGAGGACGTGCCCTCCGAGTCATACCCCTGTATCGAAAAGTCCTCAGGGTACGTGGGAATGTTCTCCTCTGGTTCGGACTCAGAAGGGATAGTACCTCCAGCTTCAGAGTTTGCTTCATCTTGAGAGTCTTGGACGTCCTCGGGGACGTCAGCGCCTGTTGTATCTGATGGGAGAGTTGTTTTCCCGGGCTCGTCTCCTTGGAACTTCGGATTATCGTGGATGTTCGGAGGAGTGCTACCCCCAGTTCCAGCGACCCCCAGTGGTGTGGATGATAAATCACCCATTGTAGCAGATTTTGTCTTCGAACGGGTTCTTTGGAAAACTTCGGTGGAGGACAACCGTTTAGATGACAGTTTCTTAGTCACAGGGGTTGAAATCTTCGGGCTGAAAACGTTTATCTTCTTCCCTCTCCCATCGGCTGGGATTTTCTGAGTAGAGTTGCAGGAGACAACAGGAGGCGTCTCGTCCTCTGAGTTTGGTCATTGCAGTCTTTGGAAGACAGACCGTCGGTCTTCTTGTACTGTTGCGTTGTTGCAACAGCAGTTGACAATGATTTGGGTGCAGTGATGTCCGTGGGAAGACTCTTTGCACACCGAGACCTCTTCTCTTTCCTTGCGTTTGTGGAGGATAACCTCACGCAAGTCTGATGGGTCTGGAACGACCATGTTTGCTCTCTTGGTTTTGGGAGACTTTTGGGAACCGCTCTGTCTATTCTCCGTCGGGGGCGGAACTCGAGTGGTTCTGTACAACTTTCCATCAGAGGCCCGCATAATGGTATGTGGAGCGCTCGAATGGTCAGAGTTTGGGACAGCCGACTGAGCTTGCCAAGCTCGCGCTGCCCTTGACTTCTTCACTCTAGTGCCTGAAGGCGCATAGTAGGAAGAGTCAAAGTGATGCTGCGGAGAGTCAGATATATTCTCTTGGGTACATGAGAGATCAGGACCATAGGAGAGGCGATCGAAGACTGAGCCTAAGCTGCGTGGAGCAGGCAGTATGCGGCTGGAGTCAATAGTCTTCATACGGCAGGCAGTTGTGGCCGTATAGGCTTTCTTCAAGCGGCTGGAAGTCTCAGCCGTATGAGTTTTCTCCATGCGTCTGGGAGTTCTGGCCGCATGGATATTCTTCATGCGGCTGACAGTTTCAGCCACGTGAGTATCATGCATGCGGCTGGCAGTCTTGGTCGCATGAGTGTTCGGCTTCTTTCTGGAGAACATTGAATCACTCTTTGTCCCTGCAAGTCCAGCATCGTAGTGCTTTCCTCTGTCGGACTTCGGGACAGCAAAGTCCTCTATGGCTTGAAGTGGGGCCGCATGAGAGTCGCCTTTGCCGTCTTGGGCAGCAGAGAGTACTCCGTCCAGGGCTTGGGGAGGAGCAAATAATTTTGGCCTCCACTCCCTGCGAGCCTTCTTTGTACGGGTTTGCTTCTGGACCGGGCCAGCGCTCCCGTCGGAGAGCATTTCTTCAAACGCCTGTTGGTCGAAGCGGACGACCATCTTCTGTTGCGTGGGGCCAAGTTTGGCTGCATCCGATTGCGTCACCAACTCCTCAGCCGTGGAGAAGTTTGTCCACAGCAGAGTCGTCATCGTTTTTGCCATGAAATATAAAAGAACAAAACAATTATCAGAGGACTGGACTTTTACTTCACAATACAAACTCGCTTGTACAAAGAAAGCCTAGGGACGAAAGCCTAGGTACAACAATCTAAGTACAATTGTTTATTTTAGATTCTGGGGAGTGACGGTAGAGGCTCAAAAAAGCGACGGAAGCTCTGCCTTACTCCTTGTACGATCGGATGCAGCCTTGGCTCTGGGAAAGATCTGCTTGGCGTTGAAGAAATGCTCTCCTTATTCTCTCTCTTTTAGTCTCTCCAGGTGCTCTGGTGCTCTTTTTTCTCAAAAAAGGTCCTCTTTCGCAAGCGAATGGCACCTTGTTATTTATAGGAGTGGGATGCAATCATTAGGGTTTGCAATGATTGCCTCCTTGATATGTCGGCAGTTAAGGACCAATTAATCTGGGCCCTTCATTCTGATTGTAGCAAATCTAGGTAATTAATGTAGATTGCATCAAATCTCTGTGGGTAATTAATGTTGATTGTCATGAATATTCGCGACTTGTGATGGCTTGCCACGTGTCCAATTTGCTCGATTTGACTTGATCTGGGCAATTATGGTGATTGCAACCAATATGATTTTGTTAGGATTTGCTAGCACCCATAATTCCAGGAAGATAAGACTGCCACGTGTCTCAATCGTCGTGACAAGCACCACGTGTCCTCTATTAGGTTATCTTGGCAGAGCCGCATATGAGTAGGCCGCATGAGGATGAACGGCCGCATGAAGATGGGCAGCCGCATGGGGATGAACAGCCGCATGAAGTGGGCGGCCACATAAAGTGGACGGCCGCATAAATACAGCAGCCGCATGCCTTGGGACTCGGAGGATTCTGGCAGCTGTGAAAAGATCTTCTCCTCTTCCCTAGGAACGCGTCATTATGTCAGTCATTATTGTGCCTTTATGTCAGAGCTGTCAGCCGTCAGGGCATTAAATGCAGCCAAAGACTAAGGGAGGAGCTGTTGAAGGCCACATGGCTTTGGGTCAATCTGAGCCGCATAGACGCGTGAGCCGCATGGACCCCTGAGCCGCATGGGCTCTCTGAGCAGCATGGGGATCCTTGGCCGCATGGACCTTTCTTTATTCTTTTCCATGCTTCTACAGGTTCAAATATGAAGTTATATGCAATTGGATAGACTATGACCCATAATCTTCATGAAAAACTAAGAAAATTGTATATTGGCCACATAGTATATTTTTATGCATTCAGCTTAAGTTACAAAGTTATGGAGTAGTTCAATAACCATGCAGAGGCTACAAATTTCAGTTGGGTGACTGATAAATGCCTCTACTATTTACAAACATGATAATAATTTTTTATCATTGCTTAATCTATCAAATGCTATGTTGTCAAGAAATCTTGTATGGACTCTATATTAAGTTTTTGGGACTGGAGTTCATATTCATCCTCTGTTTGAAACAAGAACTACTAAATGGCCATGGAATAGAAAACATTTAATTCAAATAACTAAAAATCAAGACATTATAAAACAGAAACCTTAGAATTTAAATGGTGTAACGAGATAATAAACTCAAGAAAAGAACTTTCTTCCTCGACATAATGGAAAGGAGAAAGCTTGTCCCTGCTAGTGTTACCAACTGCAAGATTGAAACTCCAGTGCGCGTGTTGACTCGATTGAAAATCTAGTCCTCAAAGAAGTAACAATAAGAGAAGTGGAGATTCTTACTTGTACCTAACTGTGGATTAGCTTCAGCCCCATCTTCATCATCACTACCAGCAGCTAACCCAAGCCCCTCGTTTACAATTGTACTTGATGACAGAACAAAAACATCTGGACTAGTATTAATGATACATTTCTACAAAAAATTAACAAGTTAGAACCTTTAAAGGTGATTGCATGTTGGTGAAATCAAAATATAACATGCAAGTTCAACTATTGACAAAGTTCAATGCAGAGAAAAACATTACCTTATATTCTCATAAAAAAGACATCTTCAAATGTTCAGACTAGTTTACCAAATTGAAATCACTTCTAAAATATATAAATTATCACAATCATCTCTATCACGAACAACTGTGAGCAATCATAAACAAATGTGAGCAAGAAGAATGTCAGATTTTTTTCATAATTGAAATAATAATTAAAGTTGAACAAAACATCTATATTTCTGTATTTCCCAAACAATTTCAAATAGGTAAAGATACCAGATGTAATCACCAGATATAAGTCCATGCTCAGATTTGTTTCATGTATGTTTTCATTCTCTTTTCGACCAAAAATAAAAACTTGGTATTAGCTCAAATTTCAAAAACTTGGTATCAGCTCGAATCCTCTTTACGAGTATTAATAGAGGAAATTTCAATTGGTTTCAGATCAAGGTTTCGTTATGTCCAAAAAAATTTAAAAAATACAGAACATAGGATGATAGGAAATTAAAATGTTAATTTCAGACCAAATTTCCAACAAAATAATAAGAAATATTTATATTACTGGTTCGTTGTTTGATTCATAAGGTTTCCTGTACATTTATATTATTTCCACACATATTTCTTTCCTCTTCTATCCCTCACTAACTAAGAAGCATGGAACCTTCAAACCTAGGTGCCGTTTCTGTTTTGCCTCACGTTGGGCACGTATCGGACACATCAAGACATTCCAAAAACCGGTTCGGTATATACGACACGGACACAGAAACAAACACTAGGACCACCAAATCTTGTCTCGCGCTAGTGTCCCCGTGTCTGCACCGTGTCATGCCATATCGGCGACCGATAAGATCCTAAAGACACAGTTCAATAATGGAACAGCAAAAATTTTGGCAAATCATCCAAACTCACAAATATAAACAACTGTGAAGAAGTTAAAGAAGCTCCCGATGTACGAAACAACCCACAAGCTCAAAATCACCTACAAAAAAGGGAAAAGAGAGAGAGAGAGAGTAAAATTAGATCGGTACTAACAAGTAAATAAACTAATCAAATAGAGAAAGGTCCAAGCAAACCACCTGAAGGAAAGCCTTAGGATCGCTCTCAAAGGTAATGTCCCTCGCGAGCGACAGCGCAGAATCGATCCAAACCCTAGCCCTGACCACGGCCTTCTCCACCGCCTCCTCGGAGACCACCAGGTTGGGCACCGGCGGGAGCGGACGGTTGAGGAGCGCAGCGACCTTCACCCAGAGGAAGACGACGACGGCGAGTAGAAGGAGGGAGCTGGATGTGAGTAATTGCTTATGAATCAAACAACGAATCAATCCCAACAAAAAAATAATAATAAAATCCATAAAAACCCACTCACTTGTCCACAAAAAATCAATTAATATATAAAAAAATTGTCAAGAACTATCTGCATCAACAAAATCACGATGAAAAGAAACTACTACCACCTCCTATTGAGAAATCGTCGCTGCGACTTCCGGAGAAATCCTTGGAATCCATGAGAGGAAGGGAGAAACTACCTCCGATCGAAGGTCCTGGTGGAGGTGGTTTCACACCCACTTTTTCATTTCAAGGGTATTTTAGTAATTTTAGGTTATTTTATTTATTATTGAATTCATGTGATGATATGTGGGTTGGTTTGCTGTCTGAGTAGTTTTGATGGATTTAACCTAGCAAACCATGACCTAGAACCTTGATGACATTTTAGAATTAGACTTATTATCATTAGAGTTAAATTAGATTTTATTAATTAATTTTAGGCCTAGTTAATTGATTTTTTTGTCATTTTCTAATAGCCTTTTAAAGCCTATTTGGCTTGGGCTTTACTAGCAACCTAGGGAGCCCAAGCCCATGCACCTAACCCTAACCCTACCCCCTATACTTGGCCGGCCATAGGCAGCCATTCTCCCCCTCTTTTGTATTTAGTTTGTAGCCTCCAAGAGAAACCCTAGTTTCCCACTCTCCCAATTTCCCAACTTTTGCATCCGGAGTCCGATTCTCCTCAAACGAAGACCGTCGTGCTCGTAGGAAGGAGAGTATCTTGCTGGAGCAGTGCTAGCAAGGTGGTGGGGACGTTTGCTTGAGGATACTCGACCGTTGGAGCGTTCAGGGAGTCTTTTGCAATGAGATCCTTGGCTATAAATAGGTAAACCCTAATCTAGTATAGTTTTTACTAATTTTTCTTCATGATAGGGAGCATCTAGGTACCCATGACCTGTAGGATTAATTCTATCCATTTTTGCATTGTTTTGGTATCCGTATCGGACACGTATCGGCTAATATGCGTAGGTGTTCGACGAAATATCGCAACAAATTTAATTCTATTTTCTGTCAAATCTTTTTACATTTTTGGATAGCCCTATACACGAGGATCACAAATCCATAGGTTTTGTCACGAATCGGACTTGTGTCCGTGTCCAAACAGGACACGAACGCGCTGCACGCCAGGTCGCGTGCCTGTCCTGCTGCTCGGGGGTGATTCCTCGACGCACAGGCCACGTGGTCGCATGAAATTAGACGTGTAGGTGGGGGAACGTGACTGAGATCATGCTTCCAAAGTTTTGTGATGTTTCGTCGAGAATCGAGGGAGAAATCCCGTCGATACTGGCCGCACACACGCACGCGCGGGACAGCCGTCGCGGAAACGCATTTCGCACGGACACGACACGACACGTGGACACGAATCAGGGTGTCCAATGTGTAGCCCTATACCTACCCTAGCCTAGGACATGAACACGTGACACGACATAGGACACACGAGTCCCTAGACTCGATGGCACGCGTGTACGATGCTGTGCACGGGGCTGTACACGCGCGCCCACCCGCGCGCGGACACTCTCTGCGTGCGTGTTGGACACGACACTTGGCCATACGATAACTTTTCCAGTGGGTCGAGGATGTGTACGCCTTGGTGTACGCGAAGTTTTATGAGGTATGGTTCGGAAACGAGCGAGAAATCGAGTCTGCACCGATTCGGTTCACGCGCGTATCAGGTTTCCCGATACTCGTTCGCTGGACACGATACGGACACGGTTTCGACCCGAGGAAGATCCGAGCACGTCCCACATGTCGAGACCGACCTATTTGCTAAATTTTGTGGGTTAATTCTGAGTATTTTGGGTTTTGTGTATTTTTGTGAAAAATCAAGTTTTCTTTGAATTGGAAAATTGGGATTTATATGACAATTTGATTTCTGAGTTTAATGGCAATAATTTTTGATTATTTGGTACTTGATCACTGTTTAGGACTTGTGGGAATCAACTCTCGGGGTTGATTCATGTTTTCTACCTATTTTTGGACATATAAGGTGTTTTACCTATATACTTATATAGATATATATGTATGTGTATATATATATTAACTTCCTTAATGCCTAATTTTGAAATACGTATTTGTGAGGGTCGAGACTCTGATCTCGGACCTAGGAACATACTCCAGGTTCGAGTGCGAGCTCATTAGCTTCATATTGGGTATATGCATATATAAGGATATATGCATATATGAATATATATATATATATATATATTATATATATGTTTCGCTATAAATTGTAATATGTTATGCATAGATTACTCTTGTAGGCTCATACTAATTTATTCTCAGATTTTAGGCTCTGTACCAGCAGCCCAACATCATTATTTACTCACAAAACCATTTTCCTTTCCTAACATATATATATATATATATATATATATATATATATATATATATATATATATATATATATATATATATAAATATATTACTCTTGTAGGCTCATACTAATTTATTCTCAGATTTTAGGCTCTGTACCAGCAGCCCAACATCATTATTTACTCACAAAACCATTTTCCTTTCCTAACATATATATATATATATATATATATATATATATATATATATATATATATATATATATATATATATATATATATATATATATATATATATATTAGTTGTGATGAATGTGTAAAGGTAGGTAATGCAATATTTATCGTCGTTAGGAGTCTAGTTTGGTCGAATTGGCCGACAAGTTGACCAAGTTGACAAAAGTCAACTTTCGGTCAAACTTGATCCAAATCGACTCAAACGAACTTCGAATGACCTGAAATTTTGTGTATGACTTAGAAATTAGTAAATGGACTAGTTGACCTTGTGTTGACCAGGTTTGACCAGAGTTGACCAGGTTTGACCAGAGTTGACCAAGGGTTGACTTTGACCTAGATGGACCTAGAATCATATAGAAGTGCATTGTAGGTATTCCTTATGATATGTTAGACCTTGTTGTGACTTGTGGTTGTTTTAAATAGGTTTACATCACTCCAGTACAGTTGCATATTTTCATCAGCAGCTCAGATTGTCAGGCGAGTGCATTCTCTAACAGTTTTATTCTTTCTTGGACGTATTTTCTTGTTATAGACTAGTTTACTTGTTGCTGTCACGATATATCACGGATTAGTACTATATGGATCTCTTCATGCAATGTTATCCCCTCGGATACATCGGGTATATTATGCTCATGTACTTTATCATGTGCATCGTCTACCCATTGTATTCGTACTTATTCATGTGTACTCATGTGACATTCATGTACACTCATGATCATGTGAGCCTTCATGTATATGCCAGTGTGCATGTGGACTAGCTATCCATATGACGTACTACTTTTACGTGCAATAACATAACCGGGACAGATCCTTGTGTACTTATTGGGGCAGGGGGAGTATTTATTTGGTTATGTGATCTACACCCTTTTCATGTGCAAATCCAAACTAGATTTAAGTCATGTATAACCTAAGCCAGTTTACATAACCAGATTGTGCTCTACATCAAGTAGTTAGTTCAGTTCTCTATTATATCCTGTATATTTATTTCCATATACCATGTTCTCTCTTTTACAGTTGCATTCTTTTATCAGCAGTTCATGTATATTATTCTATAGCTTGTTTCATATTTCCTTTCATGTTATGAACTGTGTCAGAGATATGTATTCATTCCTATCCTGACTGGACCTGTTAAAATATTATAGATGATGAGGATTGCTATGACACTTACTATGGAGCAGGCCTAGTTGATACAGGTGACCTGGACCCTCAGCAGGATCCAGTAGTCGCTGAGGACTTGCCTTGAGTTAGATTAGCCTTATTATCTTTTAGTTATGAAACTTTGTGGTTGTATTGAGACTTGTTATAGTGTGATTTTACACCAGGATTTGTATTCATATTATAACTCTCTTCTGTGATTATCTTTCTTCCATTCTATCTTAGCTATTGTGATTGAGTAGTACCATTTATATATTATTCTCCGTTCGAAGTATTTACTAGATTGTGTTAGCTATTGGACCCAGGACAGCGTTCTACCGCCGAAACTGCGGCGTAGGCTGGACGTACCCACGTCTCGTACCCTTACACTGGGTACGGGTCGTGACAGGTGGGGAAGCCGACGAACCCGGTGAGTTATACGGAGGAGAGGAGGGACCCGATCTCGACGACGACGAAGGCGGCGGTGGAGCCGGTGCCGAGGCCGAGGACTATGTCGCTCTTGATGTACTCGACGGCCATTGTCGACCACACTCTGGACTCTGATGGATCTAGGATTAGTGTTCATGATGACATTAGATGGTGTATCACCCACTTTTCTAAAATGAGGGTAATTTTAAACTTTTATAATTTTGATTAATCAATAATAAGATTTATTTCATGTTATAATTTTTAGTGATTTTTAATTAATTTAAAACTATTTAAATATTGAAATATGATTTTGATGGTTAACTAGTGTAACCCTAGAATTGCTAAGCCTAGAGACTAACCATGACCATGAGAGTCTAGTCATGTGATTAGAATGTCATATTACTACTTTTAGCCTAAGGGTATTTTGGTCATTTTGACAATTTTATGAAATTGTAAATTGTATTAATTAAATATGTGCTAATTGTTAGGTTGAGACTTGACCTAGAATCTTAGCCTAATCTAGATTATCCTTGAGCTTAGAGTCTTGATTAGGGTAACCTAGTAATGACAAGATTAATAATATCTAGATATTTCTAGGAAGGGTATTTACTCTTAGGATATTTGTGAAAAAGAAAGCCTTATGACTAGTTGAACCAATAGAAAAACTTAGAATTGGGTGGACAAGCCATAGCCACTCATCTACATCTAAAACCTAACCCTAATTCATCTAAGGGCAGCCACTATAGGTAGGGTAGCCTCCATTCCTTTTATTTTATTCCATCTTGTCTATTTTTCTTCACAAAGTGTTCTTTCCCAAATTAGAGAGCTTTCCTCTTTGATTTGATCTCCAAATCCTTACATTCCTCCACTAAAACTTCCATCCAACCTTCTCATACTACCAAGGGAGGGTGCTAGCAAAGATTTGGAGCAAAGTACAAGGAGGAGTGTCCTTTTTGGAAGATCTTCGTATCGGAGCCGTATCCTTGGGAGTATCATTGGGATTCCACTCCCAATAGCTAAAACCAACCATCTAAATTGATTTCGTATACATATTAGTTAGTTTTGAACCCATAGGATCCACCCCCATGCATGTACCCCATTTAGATTCAAATTTGAGACCATTTGGAGCTCTTTTGAGGATTTTAGATGTGTCTTGTGTCCTACTTGATAGATCCTAAATTAGGACACCTCATGTGTATGTATGTATGATAATAGTTTATATAGATATTTAAATTTAGTTTTAGAATGGTTAGAGAGTAGATTTATCTTAGTTAGGATGGTTAGAATGAGTTTTATTTTGATACCTATGTTGGTATCCAAGTATCTTGGCCTACATGTGTTTCTTTTGTCCAAAACAACTCAAATTCGTCATAATATTCATCCACGTTTTTATTAACCAAAGCAACTTAGAAATGTTATAACTTTTAGCTTAGAACTCTGATTAATCTCCCATTTTTTTAAAAGAACCGTATCGAAGTTAGTTTTCCAAATATATATTTTAATAAGCTAAATTCTTTTTGGAAATTTCTGTAGAATTATTTGAGTGTCAGCTGTACGAAAGACGTATGCGTTTCGGTATTTTTGCGATTCCGGGAGCTTCCGGACAAGAAAATGCGATTCGTTTAAAGTTTCGGAAAGCTAACACGAAGGACTACAACGTAATGTAATCCTAGAATTTAGTGAAGGCCTAATTGGTACAGTGTTTATTTTAAGTAGAAGAGTGACTATACGACATAGATATTTTGTGTAACCTATGAGCCTATGTAGTATGGATATTAAATTAATGTAGAGTATATAATGCATGATATGTCAGATGAATGAAATGATATATATATATGATATATGTACTCTTTACAAATATGTATATATATGGTTGAATGCAAGCATGTAGGAATACAATCAATGTAATGTATGTAACCAATGCATAAATGTATGAATGAATGAATGATATACAATGTATGCATGAAAGTATATAATGAATGTTAGATATGAATGCAAGGTATACATGTAATGATAGATATGAATGCATAATGTATAAATAATGTAATGCAATATATAATGATAGCATGTATGGTAATGTAGAATATATGATGTAAGCATGTATAGTCTACTGTTTTCCCTTTTCTTACATTTTTCCTTTCTTTTCTTTCTATTTCAGTTTTTCTCCCTTTTTTCCCTCTTCTATTTTTACATGTTGTATACAATGTATATAATGTATAGATGCATGTAAGTATGTAATATACATGAATGACATGTATGTAATAAAAATAAGTATATGCATACAACTTAATGATATGTGAATGGATATAATGCATGAACTGAAGTATGCATGTATATGGGATATGAATGAATGATATATATATATATATATATATATATGTGTGTGTGTGTGTGTGTGTGTGTGTGTGTGTGTGTGTGTGTGTGTGTATGTGTGTGTTAAGATATATATGTGAAAAAAATATATATATATATATGTGTGTGTGTGTGTGTGTTAAGATAATGTAATATATGTATTCACATATATTTTGAGTTAAATATATGAGTTTGTATGCATATATTATATGTATGCATGTATGCAGGAATGAATGTAATATAATGTAGAGTATGCATATATGAATATAATGTATGCAAGTATATAATGTATTCAAATATGTATATATGCATCTATGTATGTATGTATAGGTGCATGAATGAATGCAAGTATGCATATATGATATGTATGTAGGCATGTATGCAATGTATGTATGTATACATGATATGTATGTATGCATGTATGCAATGTAAGTATGTATGTATGTATGCATTTCTATAAACTGAGTTAACCTATAACCTTTTACACACATGCATTCATACATCCTTTGACACCATGTATCCCATGTCACATACACCTACCTATCACTAAATCTGAGAACATTAACACATATCCTTTCACACACATGCCAAACACACACATACTCACTTACTCTTTTACCTCTCTTTATATATATATATATATAGCTTTTCTATATATATCTATGTATATGAATATGTGAATGTGAATAATATATATATATATTATATGACTAAGTTTGTGTGCTTTGTTAGCTTATGGTTTAGTTTTGTGCTTGGTTTAGTAAGTGACTTAGGCTATGAGTTAGTAGCTATCTTGGATACTTGATTTGCATATACTTAGTTTGTTTAGACCTAGAATTGACTAACCTAGACTAGTTGACCATTGTTGACCCAACCCTAGCTAGTTTGACCACAGTTGACTAGAGTTGACCCAGTTTGACTTTATAGTTGACCAGAGTTGACCAAGAGTTGACTTTGACCTAGATTGACTTAGACTCATGTAGATTGTATTATAATTTCAATTACCATATAAATTAAACTCTTTATAACCTGTGTTGCTATAACTAGGACTCTGTGACTCCAGTTGGCCATCTTTTTATATCAGCTGTTCAGGATATCAGGCGAGAATATTCTCTGACCGTTTAATACTTGCTAGAACTTATATTCCTGCTCTAGATTACTTTACTTGATGCTGTCACGTTGGTAACACGGATTGGTACTATATGGATCTTTTCATGAGATGTTATCCCCCTCGGGAGCATCAAGTACTTCATGTCATGTGTGTTTCACTTACATCATGTATCTTCATGCTTCACTATTCATGTATACTCTTGTGATTCATGTACTCTTATGTTCACAGAGCCCCCATGAATCAATTTCACGTGTGCTCATTTATGAGGCAGTGAGATCATGAATCTTAATATAACATGTCTGGATCCTTATGTATTGATTGAGGATGGGGGAATAGAAATAGTCATGTGAATAATTCAAAAGTAGTGTAGCCATGTTCAACCTCTCATGAATCACCTCCAGCTGTTCACATGTCTATCTTGTACTCTGATTCACTAGTCACTGATAGTTCTCTACTTATAGTAGATATTTCTATTACAGTTATCTCTTTCACTTGATGTACATTCCTTCAGTTATTCATGTATCTTACTCTATTGCATGTTTATTATCTTCTGACATGATATGAACTACGTGAGATATATTGTGCTCGTTCCTGTCCTGACTGGACCTGTTGAAAATATTACAGGTAACATAGAGATTCACAGCTAGCCTAGAGGACCGGTATGTAGGAACGAAATCGTAAAGCAAAATACTCTGGGGGGGGTGAATAGAGTAGGCAGCGGAATATTGCTAATTAAAAATCTTGTTAGCAGTTAGATCACAGATATAATAATAATCATAAAGTAAATGACAGAAATTAAAAGTGATCAGAAGGCAAGCGCAAACACCGAGATTTATACTGGTTTCCCTCTTGTGAGGACTAATCCAGTCGGAAGAACTCTAGCTTCCAGTTGAATCCACTATTGGAAAATCCTGCAAGTTTTCATACGAAGTCCTTGCAACTTCTACAGACGCGAGCTTTGATACGAAGAACTCGACCAACTTCAATTGTGAAGAGTTGTATTTTCTATCAAGCCTCTGATTACAATCGCTCTGAAACTTCTAGACCGTACCACACTGGCAAATCGACTAGAGGATTGTAACTGGCTTGGGATTTAAAAATGAAAGCTTTTGAGAACTCTTTGGAAGAAAGTAAGCTTAAGAAAAGAAGAGATTGAAAGTGAATTGGTGATTTGAAATGATCGAAATACTTCTCTATTTATAGTTTTTCCAAAGACAGAACTCTGACAGAATTCAGACAGAACTCTTTGTAACAAACCGCAACTGAAGGATGACCAAGTTCAAAAACCAACGTTCACTAACGTTCCACTTCGCCGAACTCTGGCCGAACTCGGACCGAATTCTGCTAGGGTTCTGCCAGTTTATTTTTGAGAAAAATCAATTTTGACTTTTTGAAAAGTCCTTCAGAAGCTTTCTGTAAAAAGGATGTTTTACAAAAACGTAGGTCATTTGTAAAAGAATAGAATGGTTTTTGAAAAACGTTTTCGGATAGTCTATTTGCCAGTACGACTCGGTGTATAATGTATTCCTAAACTGAATAAAATGAAAAATTACATAGCTTAACAGGAAGTACATTCTGAATGGCAAACAGCTTCGGAACAGAAACAGCTTCGGTCTTGAACATAGTAAATATGCATTGTTGAGCAGTGTCCAAAACGTTGTAGGTAAACATCTGAATTGACTTGCATTTATATCGAGACAGAGTTTGATCAATTATTAAAATCAGGTTTGACCATGACCAATGGGCCAACAATCTTCCTCATTTTGATAATTGACAAACCTTGTCGATATAACATCTAAGCTTGGATCAATTCAAAATAGTAATCAAAAAAATTGTTCATAACCTGTATTCACGAAAATGTTAGATCTTAATTCTTCCCCGTTGTCACTTAGCAAAATAATTGCAAAAGAGAAAGCTCCCCCGCAATAAATACATAAGTAACAAACAGTGAAAAAATACAATAAAAAAATATATGAATATTTATTACAGGCATGGTATAAACAGTGAATATAGTAAGAGAAACAGATAGTCTAGAGAACAACATAGGCATGTATTTGTCACAGGCAGTATTTAATAAAGTGCGAGAATAAAACTGAAACAAATAAAGTGCTGAATAATAAACTAAGATGCCAAAACTGAGGCATAATCAAAACCATGTCTATGAACAGTCACATAATAAAAGAAAAGTGCTGATAATAACTAAAAATAAGAGTACTGATAAAATCTTGGAATGTCGGAGCATTTTCAAGTAAACATAAGACAAAAGTAACAGTCTCTAACATCTCAAAAATCATCATCCTCGTCAACATCGTCATCAGCTGCAGTGCCAGCATGTCCAGAAGGACCAGCTCTAGAAGTACAAGCGCCAGAAGTGCGAGGAGTGGCACCAGCGGTACGATACCAATCATAGGCGTTCCCTGGCTGGAACAGAGAGTGGACCGCTTCGTCATCAATGCGGTAGCCAGAAACAGAAGGGTGTCGAGGTAAAGAGCTAGCGGAATGACCCATCTGTGCAAACCTCAGATCGACAAAGGAGTTGGCAATCGCCTGGAACCGAGTCACATAACGGAACTCGTGTTCCCTAGAAGTCTCAACATAAAATGACTGTAGACCTGATAAATGATGATGAATACCCTCAAATGTCATAGGGTAAGAATGAGGAGGAACAGGTGCTGTAGGAGTAGGTGTAGGAGGAGTAGGTGCAGTAGGTGGAGGAACAATGGAAATACTGCGACGAGAGATTTTGAGGAACTTGGGCTCGGGGTCGGCAGCACAAGTAAATAGGTCAATATCAAATCTCTGAAAGATACGAGAAATAAGCATCGCATAAGATAGGTTGCGGTCTCTCCCGCGACATCTACCCATCATCTGGATGATAGTCTTAGGGGCAGAAAAGGGAATCCCCTTAAGAATATGGTAAAGAGCAGAAAGCTCAAGTGCAGTGACATCATCTTTGGAAGTGGATTTTGGAAGTAAGGTGGAATAGATGATGCGATGTAAAGTTAAACAAGTTCAAGTTATTAGCCTTGAACTTTCCAGGACGTGCGTGTGCGGGCGCACAAAGCTCATTCTTGAAACTAACGAGTGTCGTGCCATCGGGGAAATCAAAATCAGTGATGTCATCGAGCGGGGCACCTTCGTTTGGGATACCAAGGATTTCTACTAACGTTTTATCAGTTAATTCGATATCGATTCCTCCGACACGTGTTCTCACGGTAAAAGTGTCTAACACGAAATTATAATAGAATAATCTAATGGCATTAGTGGTAATGGGGAATTGTAAGGTAACAAAGTAGTGTAACCCTAATGCCTCAAAGTAAGGGCGGTGATCCGGAAAGACAGTCCATTTAATCGGTGATCCGGTGCAAATAGTATGCATGATAAAATTGGCGTACCACAATAAAGCTTGATCGGAAGTTTTAAAGTAAAACTCGTCCGACACACCCACTACCAAAATATGTCCATTTAGCGACGGCCACATCCGTCGCCCATCCATCGGCAATCAGTATTAGCGATCGATCACTGACGGATCTTGGCCAAAATAACCCGTTGGCAATCATCTTGTCGCTAATAATGATCCGTCGCTAAGTAGTCGAAGAGCGACGAAATAGCGACGGCTTTTCGTCTTCACAATACAATGCATTAGCGACGACTTTCCGACGGGCTTTCGTCCATTTCAAGTATTAAATACTTAACTGTGTAGACTCTAGCGACGGATAGTCCATCGGTAAACCGTCATAACAGTGTATCAGAGGGTATCGTTCCGTCGCTAGTCCGTCGATCGCCGTCGCTAACAAAGGACGGATTAGCGATGGAATACTAACCGATTATCCGTCGACCATATTCTGGAAATGCTTGACATTTCTAGAACCTTGGCGACGGATATTCCGTCGCGACACCGTCGAGGCAGCGACTGATTTGTGGCTGATTATCCGTCGCCAATGTTCTGAAAATGTCAAGCTTTTCCAGAACCTTGTCGACGGATTTTTCGTCGCTATTCTGTCGAACTATATACCACCAGAACGTTACCAACGGATATTCCGTCGACCACCCGTCGCTACCTGGAAACAGTTTTAAATCTCCAGTTAGCGACGGAAATTCCGTCGAAAAGTAGTTGAAAACTGGAAATATCCGTCGCTAACCGGTCACTAGTCCGTCGCCAACTGAGATTTTTTTTTAAAAAATTACAGCACTTTTCCTGTTCACAAAAATATGCATAAACTAAACCAATATATAATGTACACTAATTATCCAACAATCACATAGACCAAATATATAATGCACACCAACTATCCAAGAATCACATAGACCAAATATGCACATACGAATTTAATGCACACCAATTATCCAAGAATCATATAGACCAAACCAAATTAATATAAAATAGACATCAATTATCCTGAAGAGTAACCTAATATCCGTCGTTATAATCCGATCATAGCACAAATATTCTAAAATTTCCACAAATATTCCCAATTTTTTTAATTATAATAATTTAAGGAGGAGGAGGAGTTCGATTGCCCGGTGGTGGTAATCCCTGCTACGACCGACGAATATACTCCTCCACTAGGTACGGCGGTGGAGGGAGGGAAGTGGCTGCATGCCTTTGGCTCACTCGAGCGGTATTTGTGCGTCAGATAAAATAGCAAAAATTCGATTTATCTTCAAGTGTGAGAACGGATGGCTCAAAACACAACCCAAAATTCATTCTAGCATACATTAGTGTGAATCATCTATGTTCTGTACATATGGTGTAGTATATGTTCTTATCGTATCTAGTATCTGAAGGATATAACAGAATCAAGATGAACTCACATAATATAATACTAAAACATCATTTACTACTATATAAGATATAGTGATAGGTTGTCGTATCATCATTGCCGAGGGATGAGGGTCGAAGGACAGTCAACTTTATCTATGGCTACATAGTTTCTGCCTCGCGAGTCGAATGGCTGTAGAAACTATATCCTGATCACCATGTCGTACCGTAGATTAAAGCAAATAGAGCTGGAGCTGGAGCCAAAATACAGTACTAATTTACCATGTTATACCATTTTACTCTCTCACCCTCTCTACTCCTCCCCTCCGGCACTCTCACTCTTTCCACGCTCTCACACTACTAATTCCTATGTGTTTTAAGTGTGAGAACGGATGGCTCAGAACCCAACCCAAAATTCATTCTAGCATACATTAGTGTGAATTATCTATGTTCTGTACATATGGTGTAGTATATGTTCTTATCGTATCTAGTATCTGAAGGATATAACAGAATCAAGATGAACTTGTTTGCCATGAAATATAAAAGAACAGAACAATTATCGGAGGACCGGACTTTTACTTCACGTTACAAACTCGCTTGTACAAAGAAAGCCTAGGGACGAAAACCTAGGTACAGCAGTCTAAGTACAATTGTTTATTTTAGATTCTGGGGGGTGACGATAGAGGCTCGAGAAGGCGACGGCAGCCCTGCCTTACTCCTTGGACGATCGGTATGCAGCCTTGGCTCCTTGTGAAAAGATGGTTGGCGTTGATGAAGAAATGCTCTTCTTGCTCCTCTGTTGCTCTTCTGGCTTCTCTCTCTCTGTGTGTATTCTTTTTCTGACTATGGGGGGAAGTCTCTCTGTATATACGTATTTCTCTCTGATATTGTATATATTTTTCAAGGGAATGGCACCTTGCTATTTATAATAGTGGGATGTGATCATTAGGGTTGCCAATGATTAGCTCTTGGAGATGGCGGCGGCCCATAGATTGGTCAATCCAGGCCGTTCAGTTTTGATTGTGATGAATCCGAGCCTTTAGGTGTAGATTACACCAAATCCCATTAGCAATTAATGCTGATTGGAATAAATCTTCCTTATAATGATCTTCTGATATCTGCGAATAAATTAGATCTATCCTTCTGCCACGTGTCCCAGATCATTGGGATTTGACCCAATCTTTAATGGCAGCAAATCTGAGAAATTAATCGGTTTAGGACACGTGTCCTAGAAGCTGCTGGGGGGATCTGGACCGCATGACGAGTGAGCTGCATATGAATTTGGGCCGCATATGGTTAAGCCCACGTGTCAGGGTTGCCTGGGCAGTGGCCCTCACTTGAGCCCTCAAACCACAGGGGAGTAATCCTTGTGGGTCGCATAGATACATATCCGCCTGAGCCGCATGGACATGATCCTCTTAAACCGTATGAGAAGTCCTCGCTCGAGCCGCATGAGGCTTTCTTGGCCTGAGCCGCATAGGACAGATTAACTCTGAACCGTATGAGAAGTTCTTTGCTCGAGCCGCATGAGGCTTTCTTGGCCTGAGCCGCATAGGACAGATTCACTCTGAACCGCATGAGAAGTTCTTTGCTCGAACCGCATTAGGCTTTCTTGGCCTGAGCCGCATATGATTCATTCTGAACTGCATGAGAAGTGAGCCGCATACGAATGCCCACGTAGCAAGGCCACGTGGCATTTTTATGGCTCTCAGGGGATTTGTGTAAGAGATCTCTTTTCTCTTCCCTAGAGATTCATCATTTTGACAGAGTCTTAATTACCTGCTTTTGTGTCAGGGCTGTCAACTTTTCAGAGGGGTCAGCCGTCAAAGCAATTAATACAGCATGAGTCGGGGGGGGGCACTGTCAGGCCACATGTCTTCTGAGCCGCATGGAATGCCTCGGGCCGCATAGCTCCTTATGCCGCATGACTCCCTGAGCCGTATGAGTTTTCTGAGCCGCATGGATCTTTCCTGGCTGCATGAGTCATTTTTTTTAGTATTTTCTATGCTTCTACAAGACCCCCTTCAAAGTTTTCAATTTGTAAAATTGAAATACTTTGAATAAGAAGCATGACTGTGTTCTTCTAGCCACATATGAAATCCTGACCGCATAGAAGTCCTGGCCGCATGGATTATTCAGCCGCATAGGTGACTCAGCCGCAGGAGACTACTCAGCCGCATAGCATCTTGCCACGTGTGCGGGTCTTTAATTGCCTCAAATTTATTTCAGCGCCGTCTTTGTAGGAGGGAATCCCAAGGGTCATCTTATTAAATCTTTCGGATTCGATGCCTTGGGTGAATCTTGGAGACGAAACCCAAAGAGTCAGTTTCGCTCTTCATGAGTCGGTCATTGGCCCACGTGTCCTCCTTCTCTCGTCTTCCTATAAATAGAAAGAGTTTGAAGAGAGAGAAGACTTCTTTATTTTCCTTCTTCTTCCTCAGACCTTCCCTATCTCGATTGTCCTTATCCACTTCGATAATTAATGGCTCCCAAGAAGACCGTGGCAGCAAAGGGCAAGAAGGCGGCCTCCACTTCCGCCTCGGCCGTGGCTGATACTCCGCAGGTTGTCGTACCTGATGTCCATCCTGACGTTCGCCCTTCCATTACTGGTAAGGACAATGTATAAGTTAGAGAACCCCAACTGCCATGGCTACGTCGCATACTTTATGCACGAGCCTTTATAAATCGCATGTTTGCCCTACGGCTGAGCTGTGAGCCGCATAAGAAAACTGCCGTGTCTGTATACGCGCCTTGTCGGCAAAGCCGCATGAGTGACGCTAAACCGCATGGACTTTTATTGTACGGAGCCGCATAAGCGTTCCTCTGGGCTTGAGCCGCATAGGGCTTTTTGGGGCCGCATAAAACTTATGAGAGCTTCATGGGGCCGCATGGATGTTTTCTTGAGCCGCCTGGGGTTTGAAAGTACCCAATCAGCTCTTTTTTTATCCCTCCGGTTAACTTACTTTTCTCTGTCTGTTCTTCAGTGAGTCTGCCGATTAACGCTGCTGGAGAGCTCTTGGTGGGTAGCGCGTAAGCTGCTCTCGGCTATAGGTATGACCATATTGTTCAGCATATGATGGACCAGTTTCCGAGCGATGAGCCTATGGCTAGATTGAATGCCATCAAGAATCAGTCTTTCCATTTCCTCAATGCTATGATGAACTCCGGGAAATTTAAAGGGGAGTATTTGAAGCCTGTATTCTTTTTTGGAGACGCCTTGGTTGTAGAGAACGATCATGTTTTAGAGGTATCGGAGGATTGGAGTTTTGTTTCTAACGGGATGGCGATCCGCATCCCCCAGATGGAGCGACACTTCCCATTATCTTGGTTTAATATGCTCCCGTTGGACCGGAAGATGGGGGAGACTTTAACCCCTACCAGAGGTGGGATGTTTGTGGGGAACATCTATTATAATAACAATCTGAAGTCCGTGACTGCCGGCAAAGTGCATACTAGTCGTTCTGTGACGGGGTTGGTCCCAGGTTCTTTCCTGAATGTGGCGGGCCCTAACTTCACATTCTGTACTGCCGATACTTTTATAAATCAACTTGCTCGGAAAGGATCATATCTCGTGGGTCGGTTGACGTTCCCTGGTTGGGTACACTCTATTCCCTCGTGGATCAATTTGTCTACCTGGATCTTGCAGAAGTATGAGGCATTTTTGTGCGAGATTGGTCTTTACCACGCTATCCGAGGTACCAGTCATGGCTTATCCCTAAACAAGAAGCTGTTCATGTCTCTGTTGGAAATGTATAATTGCCGTACGGGGACCTTTTACACACCTGTAGGGGAGATGGGACTCGCGCTCCATGAGATGCACGCGGTCTCTAAGCTTCTTTGGGGGGACGAAGCGTTTGAAGCGTATACTCCCACTAATGAGGAACTCGAGGATTTGGAACGACGGTATCCTGGCTTCGTGGCTCTTTACCAGGAGATATTGTGCCATTATAACACATGCCACCAAATAACCCGAAAGGCTGGTAACTCGGAAGGGAATGATCCCTATACCAAGGATTGGGTGCACTATCTCTTCCCGACAGATGTCTCAGGTCGAGTCACCTCTCGTCGCCCTCGATCTCGGGAAGCGGTTAAGGACTTGGTGTCGTCGGCTAAGATAGTGGCCACTACCAGTGACGGATTAGGGAGTAAGACTGACACTTTCGGTTACTTTTACCAGGATACTCAAGAGCTATCTGAGAAAGTGCTTCTGGCGGGATTTTTGATGATTTGGCTACGAAATTGTGTAGTCTCGGGAGGAGCTGGTTCTATTGAGAGAATTAGTCGTAACTTCACCCTTCCGGCTGTGAAGTTAGTTTTACGAATCAGGCTAGCTCTCCTCCCGGCCATGGTGTGCAGCATACACCGTGGCCTTCGTACCTTCACATCCAAAGTCATTGCTCGCGACGTGACCACGAATTTTGAACGAACTGAGTTACCCTATCACTATTTGATGGGGTGGCTGCTGATACATTACCCGTCTTTGATGAGGTCGGGCTCTGAAGACGGTGTGACTGATGATGACGCATTTATCTTCCGCTATCGTGACGAGCCTTGGGAATGCGAAACCATGCGGGCTTGCCGGATGGCATTGGCGAGGGCAGATAAGTATCATATCTTCGTATCCATCCCTCGCTTTACTGCCAGGGACATAGAGGCTGTACATATTGACGGTATCGCGCCCTCTCAGCTTCTAGATGGCCAGATGCTCCTATGGTTGCGTAACATTCGTCCCGCACATCTGGTGTATCGTAATCGCAATACTGTCTTTCTGGAGCCTTATCTGCCTAGTAGGTTTGCCCGCCAGTTTGGATACAGCCAACTTTGTCTGGACAGCCCCAGTTCTTGTTTGGGTTATGAAGGTAGTCTTCTTGATGGTATCAGGGCTTGGCAATATTATGATTCGTTCCATACTCGTACCATTTTCTCGGTCCCTGCTATTAAGGAGTCAGTGGAGATCTTGTATATGGCGGCTTTGTATCATGTCATGGCGAACAAACCCTCGGCCAGTTTTAACCCAGGTACCAGTTTTATTGTTGGTACCGGTCTGGAGGAAGGCTCTCAAGGGGCCAAGAAAAGAAAGACTAGAGTCGAAGTACCAGATTTGGACTCCGCTGCTGAGGGTGACGAAGGCAACGAGCATGATAAAGATGACTCTATCCTTCCAGTGGCCGATGCAGAGGTGGGTCAACCGCCTGTTTTGTCAGATGAGACGTTGGGGGATCAGTACCTCGTTGCGCCTGGTCCTACTCCGAAACGTAGCAGGCAAGTTTCTTCTGTTGGCAGTGTTTCTCGATCCCGGAAGCTGGTTGCGACTAGGCACCGCCTGCTAGCCATAAGAGAAAGTGGAGAAGAAGTTAACCCTGCGTCGGAGGTAACAAAACTGCTCTTGATTCCTTCTTCCTTATTTCCTTCGAGTTTCAATTCTAATCGTCTTCGTTCTCTCTTTTAGGTGTCTGGAGAAGAAGAAGGGCTTCAAGATGTCGAGGCGGTGACCCAGGATGACGGGGACTCCCATGAGCCTGTTCCTTTTCAAGATGAGCAGATCAATCTGTATCCCCCTTCAAGGTGACGGGGACGGAGGACGTGACTAGGCTTAACTCGGAGATTGCGGGTGAGGGGACCACGCCAGTTGTGGATGAGCTGCAGCCTTCATGCCCCTTCCCTGGTAAGATTAGCCGGATCTTGACCTGTGAGGAAGCCTATCTGCTCTATCATCAGGTCCTTCGGGTTACGTCGATTGATTGTTATTCTGGACATACAGGTCCTACCCTTCCGGTGCCGAGGACGGACGTTGTTAGGACCACCCCAACCGAAGGAGCATTGGTGGAGAAGGGTGTACCTTCTCACCGCCCGACTTGTCTTGATGGGTCTTCTGGGGACTCGAGTTTATCGGGCCAGTCATCGGGGCAGTCGGGGCAGGGAACGATGGTCCTTGCGTCATCCTCTGCTCTGGTGGCTCCGAGAATCGACCTTTCTGCCCTACCGAGTATCCGAGCTTTCCGGGCGGCGGAAGATGAGTTGGCCGCTATTCATGCATCGTTCTACTCGGACTCCGTTCCTCCGGTGACGAGCTCTAGCGTTACTTCTCCGACGTTGTCGTCCCTGCTTCCCTTGACGCCATCCTCTGCTGAAGTTCTGGACGACGCGTTTCAGGACGTGGTTGCCAGTTTTCATCGTCATTTGAGTAGGGGAATCGAGGCTGCTGTGGAAAGGGGAACCTCCTTCACCTTGGCCTGACAATACGCCTAGGGTCAAGTAAATATCCTTAGGGATCTTCCTGTTGATGCAGGGGTGGCTTCGCTTCTGGAGGCGAAATTGTTGGAGGCTGATCGGCTGGTGGTCGAGCTTCGAGTATTGCGGCAGGCTGATTTATCTGCTGTTATAAACGAGGAGCGGGATTCTCTTATCGCTGTTATAGAGAGGACTAGAGTTGCTCGGGATAGGACCAGATCGGCCATACTGAAGGATCTCAGCGACTTATCTGACCGATATGATCAATTGAGTTACGCGAATGAAAATGTCACGGCTCGGGAGGAATCTGTTTCTCGTGAGATTACTGAGACACGGGAGCAGCTCCTTGCGCTTCAAAAGAAGTTAACTTTCTTGGAGTCTGAACTCGAGACTACCCGCAATGACAGGGGACTAATTGTTCAGGAGGCTGACAGGGTTACTCAAGCTTCGACTGACCTGGAGACTGCCTTGAAGAAGTTGGAAGATGACTGTCAGGCGCTCTTGGGCTTGGACAATGAGGAGCTTTTACTCCAGGAGGCCAAACGTTGCGCTCGGCAACGGATTGAACGGGGGACCGCCTCAGTAAGAGACCGCCTCCTAGAATTGAGTAATGCTGAAATGTAGTCGGCCTTTTCTTCTTGTTTTGTTTCTGTTTTCTCTTTTTCTGAAGGGGATATAATCCCGCGATATGTAATGCTTTTTTCTTCCTTTAAATAAAAAGTACTTTCAATTCTACCCTTTGTTTGTATTGCTTGCTGCGCCTGTGATATTATGGTGATATTTTCCCCCGCATAGGGGATATATTTGTGGACCTGTTACCCATGGCGTACCTTGGTTTTAGGTACAGATAACAAGTTTTGGTCAGGATACCTGAAGCAGCCATGGCAAAGTGGTCATGGGTGCTCTTGGTATTGGGAAAAGGAATGCCGTAGAGCAGCTGGGCTCCTGGGGCATGATGAGATGATGGATTTATGCTAAAAAGTTTAGATGAGGATATTTGTGGGCCTATTATCCTTGGCGTACCCTGGTTTAGGATACGGATAATAGGATGAAGGGGAACCGATATATTTGCTCAGAGGTTTAAGAATATGGCAAGTATGAGGGTTTTACCGTAGAATCTTCCTGCTCAGAGGTAATGAGGACATGGCAGGAAAGACTTCACGGAAGATATTCGCAGTCAACAGAGGACATTTATGGTCAACAGAGGACATTTGTGGTCAACAGAGGACATTTGTGGACCTATTACCCTTGGCGTACTCCGGTTGTGGGTACAGATAATAGGTCGAAAGGGGATCATCATACTTACTCAGTGGTAATGAGGACATGGCAAGTATGAAGGTTTCTTTGACGGAGCCTTCCCGGTGGCTGTTCGAACAGTGGTACGATAAGCCCATATGCATTCGTCGAGTTTCTCGTTCCAGTCGCATTTGTTGGAGGAGACAAACTTCTTGAGGAGTTTGATGATTGTTTTGTTGAACGCCTCTGCTAACCCGTTTGCTGCCAGGTTGTACGACGTCGAAGCGATATTCTGAATACGGTGTTTATCGCAAAACCGATAGAATGCGTGGCTTACAAACTGTGGACCATTATCATGGATGATCCTTCAGGGCAGTCCAAAGCGGTAGATGACGTGATGCTTAAGGAAGCTGAACATGTTTGAAGTCTTGACTTCTGCGAGTGGGACAGCTTCTGCCTATTTGGAGAAGTAATCAGTGATCGCAAGTATGAAGCGATGTCCTCTGGAGGAAGGTGGAGTGATTGGACCAATGATATCCATTCCCCATGCTTCGAATGGCCAGGACGCCACCATCGGATGTAGAAACTCGGACGGTTGGTGAATGAAGTCCGCGTGGACTTGGCAGGCTTTGTATTTTTTAGCATAATCTATCGTATCTGCCACCATCGTAGGCCAATAGTAGCCCATTCGGCGAAGGCGATCTTGTAGTTTTGGGCCGGGCTGGTGGGCCCCGCAGACACCGTCGTGAGCTTCTCGTACGACTTCTTTAGCTTCTGTATTTGACAGACACCGAAGTAGTAATCCATCGTAGGAGTGGCAATACAACATTTTTGTCTCTGTATCGTAGAAGAATCTGAGAGAACGTCGTCTGATGGAAGTGGCTTCCTTTGGGTTCTCGGGCAGGATGTCGTAGACGACGAAGTCGATGAATGGTTGTCTCCAGTCTGGGGCATCATCGATCGCATGGGCGGAATAACTCGCCACGAATTGCACATTGTTCTTGGGACATACTAGTTCGTAGCCTATCACATCCACTGATTGGTGATCATAATTTGGGAATGCTAGGGAAGCGGCCAGACCGGCTAGGGCATCGGCTTCAATATTTCGGAGTCTGGGGACGTGCTCGATGAAGAACCCCTCAAATGACGAGATGATATCGATCGCTATTTGGTGATAAGGAATCATGTCATCGTGGTGGACTTCGTACGAGCCCCGGATCTGATTGACGATTAGTTGGGAATCGCCGTATGCTTCAAGGTATTCTACCCCCAGTTCTTTTGTAAGTTGGAGGCCAATGACCAGAGCGTTGTACTCGGCCACATTGTTAGAGCAGGGCTCGGTGAGGGAATAAGCTCAGTTAATTACCAATCCGGAAGGGGAGATCAGCACTACCCCGACTTCGACGACTATATTGCCTTTAGGTCCGGTCCTTGAAGCACCGTCAAAGAACATTCGCCATATAGCCTCGTGAGAGGTTGCATGCGAGTCGGCGACCTCGTCTGGCATCTCTTCATATATTTTGGAGGACTCCGAGCCTGGGTGGGCTGCTAAAAAGTCCGCCAGGGCCTGACCTTTGACTGCCTTTTATGGGACAAAGATCATATGATAAGGGGACAGCAATATTGCCCATGTAGCGAGTCGAGAGCTAAGTGCCCCTGGTTTAGTCATGAGGACCCTGAGAGGGTTGACTCGTGAGATCACATGTATCGTTTGTCCGGTGACATAGTGTCGTATTTTCTGAATGGCGAACACCAGGGCGAGGCATTCCTTCTCCACAGCGGTGTATCGGTGCTCTGGCCCAATCATCATTCGGCTGAGGTAATATATGGCATGCTCGTGCCCTGCGTCGTTGTTCTGTGCCAGCAATACCCCGAGGGAATGTTCCATTGCTCGTACATAGAGCAGGAATGATTTTTCAGAAACCGGAGCCACCAAGACTGGAGGGTTCGACAAATATCTTTGATGCTGTCGAAAGCACGCTGGCATTCCTCGTCCCATATGAATGAGACTCCTTTCTTCATGAGGTGTGTGAACGGCTGACATCACCCGGAGAGGTTGAAAATGAACCTTCTGATGTAAGCTAGCCTCCCTTGGAGGCCTCTGAGTTCGCGGAGATTTCCTGGGGGATCCATCTCCATGATTGCTTTCGTTTTTTCAGGGTCTACATGGATACCCTGTGCAGTGATAATGAAGCCCAAGAACTTTTCGCTGGATACGCCCAGAAAGGACTTTGTAGGGTTTATTTTCAAATTGTGCGCTCGTATTAGGTCGAACACCGTCCTTAGATCCTGCAGATGGTCTCCTTTGCTACGGCTCTTAACGGCTATATCGTCAACATAGCACTCCACCGTCTTGCGTAAGTGGTCTCTGAAGATGACGCTCATGGCTCTTTGATATGTGGCGCCAGCATTCTTTAAACCGAAAGGCATGACTGTGTAGCAGTACGTGCCAATCGGTGTTCGGAATGATGTATACTTTTCGTCGTCAGGAGACATTTTGATTTGGTTGTACCCCGAGAAGCCATCCATAAATGACATACGTTCGAAGCCGCAGGTATTGTCGATCATGATGTCTATGATAGGAAGGGGGAATTCATCTTTGGGGCACGCCTCGTTCATGTTGCGAAAGTCGATACAAATTTGAATCTTCCCATTTTTCTTGAGGACGGGTACTATGTTGGCGACCCAGTCTGGATGTTACTCCTCACGAATAAAGCTGCTGGCTATCAGTTTGTTGACTTTGGCTTCGATCGCGTCCATGATGCCTGGACGGAAGCGTCGCTGTTGTTGCTTGACTGGCTTCGCATCTGGGCGAATGTTGAGTTTGTGAAGGGCGATGTCGGGATTTAACCCTGGCATATCTTCATAGCTCCAGGCGAACACATCAATGTACTCTCTGACAAGTTCTAGCAGCGACTTCCATTCTTCGTCTGTTAGGCTTTTACTGATGAAAATTGGTTTCGGAGAAGATTCGCTGCCGAGGTCAATTTGTATAACCTCATCTTCAGTAGGAGGTTCTCTCAGTTCGAACCGCTTTTCCCATTGTGCATCCAATTGCTGGGCCAACGGCTCTAGCTCGAGGATCTCGGAAATGTCCTCGTCTTCCTCGTAAGCGTCGGCGAATGCCATGTTGACTGACATGACTTGTCTGAACATATCTCCGATGCTGGTATCTGAGTCGAAAGTTGGTGATCCGGTTGAATGTGACTGCCAGTCGCATTCTTTATCTGAACTTTCAGGGGTCGTAGTAGGCGTTACATACCCTAACCGGCATCGAGTTTTGTTATAGTAGTTCCGTGGTTTTGCCCACCGGGACTGGCGGCTTCAAAGGTAATCGTCGCCCAGTGCCGTAGTTGAATCCTGGCGTCGTCTCCAGATCATACCCCTGTTTCTGCATGAGATATTTGGATTGAGGGCTATAGAGATACAGAGGCAGTCTCCCGGCATCTGACCCGAGGTCGACTTCTTCTATGGTGTGGGGATGCAGGTTGTTCGTCCGGCCGAAGATGATCGGATGATCTCTTCCCTCGAATATTCGGTAAGCGTCTTCTACTGGAGTAAGCTGGATCGCAGTGTACACATTTGTCACCTGTATGTGTAGGTGAGTGCCTATACCGTGTTCCATAGCATACATTGTACATAGTTTATTGAGCTCGATGTAGTTCAAAGATAAGCCTTTATTGAGGAAGTAAGGTATCTTTTCTAGGGGGATTACATCATCTGCGGAGGGAACATCAGTGTGGACGGCCATATACTTGGCTAACTCCGGTTCCTCTTCGGCTACCCCCTGTGTGAACGAAGACTGAGAGGACGACCTGGGAAGCTTGATTGTCAGTGGTTCAGTTGATGGAGCAGAGCGTGGAGTTGTTGGCAGACTAGCGACCCCCAGTTTGGCATTTGATGTGGGGCGAGGAGTGGCTGGTTCGCTAGAAGTGTCAGACCTTGCATCGGGGTGACGACCCTTCTTGGGAAGGCGTATCGTTAGCGGCTTATCGGAGGGATTGAGCTTCCCTGTTTGGGGTTGACTGACTCTAGGCAGTCTGATTGTTAGTAGCCCCGTTGTGGGTCTCGATACTTGGCTGGACCTTGGCAGCCGAATTATCATCTGCTCCTCCTACGCTGAGAGGCTGATTGCGTCCTTCCGCAGAGTGGCGGTAAGGGGTACAGACTTGCCCGGTTTGCGAGCTTGGAGGTGGATTGTCAGGGGTCCTTCTGATCCCGCGACTGTCTCGGTATGAGCTTGTATGTCTCCTTCATCAAGGTGCCTCTTCGATTTTTCGTATAGGCAGGAGTCTGAGTAGTAGGATTCGACCCCTTTGAAGGGATCGATATCAGTAAATTCTGTCTTTACGAAGCCGTGTTTGTCGACATATTTGAAGCACTGGTATAGCGTAGAAGGCACGATCATGTAATCGTGTATCCATGTGCGCCCCAAGAGGATGTTATAAGAAGTGTCTGCATCTATGACGTAGCAGGTGACTTCGGATTGGAGGTCGCCAATTTGATACTTCAGACGAATCTTCCCAATAGGGTAGCTCCTACCCAAATTGAGACCGCTGATGGCGGTGCTTGTAGGTGTCAGGCAATGCATTGGGATGCGGAGATGATGTAGCAGGCCCTTCGGGATAATGCTTATGTAAGAGCCAGGATCAATATACATCCGATCCACCTTCACGTCGCCGATGTATCCCGTGTAGTATAGCGGGCAATCATGTAGGTTGGTTTTGATGAGCATGTCCTGCGGAGTGAAGACGATGTTGGGCATTGCTCCCGTACAGGCGCTGTCTTGGAGATCCACAGGTGAGTCCTCCCCGGTGAGGTTGGATTGAGCCAGATAGGCATCGGCATTTTGGAGTGCTTTGCTCAATGCAATACGAATGTCCTTGGAGAGCCTTAGGAGTTCGTACAGTGACAATTTGGCCGGTGTGTTAGCCAATTGTGCTAAGATGTCAAAGTTGTAGGGCCTCTCTAGCCCTAGGGCTGCTTCTTTTCGGAGGGATTTGTCGAAGCAAGTCTCCTTCGACCTAGGCTTGTCGGTCGTCGAAGGCTGAGCCGGTCCCGGAGCATCAGTTGTAGTGGGTTGATGATTTTCTGCTGGATTGTCAACCACCGGTTGGGATTGCGCTCCGGACCGTGTGACGACGGCTATAGCTTCCTCGTTGTCTGCTGAAATTGTGTGGCAGGTCCTAATTTTTCCACTCTTCTTTTTGTTGGTGGGAGATGGTGTGGGCCGAGTTACTTCTAACACCAAGTCTGGATGGACCCACATGACCTCCCTTCGTGATGTGGTGAGAGGTACTAGACCAGCAGCCTGTTCCCGGGGAGGTGGAAGAATGGTAATCTCCATCGTCGCCAAAGGGACGGGAATTACCCCGTCTTGAGTCTCCGTCGGAGGGAAGCTGCCGAATTGTACGGACACCATATTGGCTGCCACGGTTACCTCTTCAAAATCGATGGCCAGAGCGTTCGAATCGATGAGGCTTTGGATGTACCATTTTAGTTGGTAGCAGTCGTGTGTAGCGTGGTGTACATAACGGTGGTAATGGCAGAACTTTGGGTTCTCCAGATCAGCCGGCCGAGGCTCCCGTCTTGGTGGAGGAAGCTGAATTCTATCTCCTTGTATGAGCATGTCCAAGATAGGCTTGACGTGGCCGTCTTCGAAAGAGTAAGTGATTTGAGGCCATTGTTTGTTTGCTGGTTGTGATTCGGGCTTCTGGGCCGTGTCGGCCACCAGAGCCTGCCTTCCCTTGCTATCCCGATTGTTGGAAGGGTTACCCCCATTATCGTTGTTGGGACGCTTGCCCTTATTTTCTCCTTCTGAGATGTGCAATCCCAGTTGGCGAGCCTTCTTCAGTCGTTCTTCGGCGCTTGTGGCGTTGATGATGAACGCCTTCCAATCTTTGAATTGACTTTCGCCCATCCAGAGACTGATCGTTGGAAGCAGTCTCTTTTGGCAAATTTCAATCAAAGAGGAATCTGGATTTCCGGAAGGCAGCTTTATAGCGGTCTGGCGGAACTGCTCGATGTAGTTTCTTGTCAACTCCTTCTCCCCTTGGACGACGTCCATGAGAGTGGACAAAGTGACGTCCTGTCCTATTTCGTAGAATCGCTCCAAAAATAGGCGCTTGAAGCCGGTGAAGGAGTGGATGCAGTTATCCGGTAGATTGCGGTACCAATCGAAGGCGACTCCTTCCAACGCCCCAATGAATAACCGTGTGAGGATAGCATCATCATGGGGTAGATGGTCGGTGGTGACCTCGAAGTAAGTGATGTACCGACTTGCTGAGGTTTTGCCATCATACGAGTTTATATTGAACGGCTTATATCTTGGTGGGAATGGAACATCCCTCCATTCAGCAGGGTATGGTTGCCGTATTCTGAGATCTTGAGCGTTTTCTCGGGCATGGAACATGGCTCAGAGCTCCTGGACCTCTCTCCTTACTTCTCGGGTCTCATCTGTCGCGGTAGGGGCTGTTATTTCGGAAGGATTATTGCCCGGGTTTGGTGCCGCTGAGTTCGAATCTATATTGGCCGCGGGGCCCGTACTTGTTTGACCAGGCGTTCCTCCTTGCAGAGTTGGAAGAGCGGCTTTGATTTCATCTACAGACTTGACCAAGGCCTGCAGTATAGCCTCCAAAGTATCGATGCGTTGGCGATCGCTGAAACCACCTTGGTTGCTGTCCGTCATGAATACCGTCCTTACATGAGGAGTGATGGAAGGAACGGTGGAGGACGTGCCCTCCGAGGAATACCCATGCACCGAGAAGTCATCGGGGTAAGTGGGAATGTTCTCTTCGGGCTCGGACTCGGAGGGAACGGTATCCCCAGCTTCAGAGCTTGCTTCGTCTTGAGAGTTACGGATGTCCTCGGGGACATCAGCGTCTGTTGTAGTTGTTGGGAGAGTTGTTTGTCCGGGCTCGGCTCCTTGAAACATCGAATTGTTGCGGATGTTCGGAGGAGTGCTACCCCCAGTTCCCACAACCCCCAACGATGTGGATGATGAATTTCCCATCGTGGCAGGATTCATCTTTGAACGGGTGTGTTTGAATACACCGGTAGAGGACAACCGTTTAGATGATAGTTTCTTAGCTGTAGTGGTTGATATCTTGGGACTGGAGATACTTGTCTTTTTCCCTCTCCCTTCGGCGGGGATCTTTTGAGCGGAATTGCAGGAGACAACAGGAGGTGCCTCATCTTCTGAGTTCGGATGCTGTAGCCTTTGGAAGACGGACGGCCGATCTTCCGTCACTGCCGCGTTGCTGCAGCAGGAGTTGACGATGATTTGGGTGCAGTGATGCCCAAGCGGGGACTCTTTGCACGTCGAGGCTCCTTCTTTTTCCTTGCGCTTGTGGAGGATCACCTCACGCAGGTCAGAGGAACCACTTTGTCCTTTTGCCACCGGGGGCTGGACTCGAGCGGTTCTATACAACTTCCCATCAGAGGCCCATGTGATAATCAACGGGACGCCTCGATAGTTAGAGGTTGGGACAGCTGCCTGGGCTTGGTGAGCCCGCGCTGCCCTAGACTTCCTCCTTTTAGCACTTGCAGGTGCATAATAGGAGGAGTCCAAGTTGAACACCACAGAGTCTGGCTTATCATCCAGAGAACCATCAGAGTCAGGACCGCATGAGAGACGGTCGAAGACTGATCGAGAGAAGCGTGGAACGGTCGTTATGCGGCTAGAATTGGGTGCCGTGCAGGCTGTCTGCATGCGGTTGTCTTCTACCGTTGGATGAATTATTTTTATGCGACTAGGAGTCACGACCGTGCAGGCTGGCCGCATGCGGTTGGCAATTGTGGCCGCATGGGTTTTCTGCAAGCGATTGACTTTCTTAGCCGCATGAGTTTCATCCATGTGGTTGGCAACTGTAGCCGCATAAGCTATGCGGCTGACAGATGTGGCCGCATGAGTTTTCTCCATGCGGCTGGCGGATGTAGCCGCATGAGTTTTCTTCCTGCGGCTAATACCCTTATGCGGCTCGGATCTCATAGAGTTTCTCTTTGCCCCTGTAAGTCCAGCATCATAGTGTTTTCTTCTGCCGGACTTGGGGACAGCAGAGTTGTCTATGGTCTGAAGTGGGGCCGCAGGAGAGTCTTTCTCGCCGTCTTGAACAACAGAGGGCGTCTCCGCAAGAGCTTCAGTAGGAACGAAGGATCGGGGTCTCCACTCCTTACGGGCCTTCTTTGTGCGGGCTCACTTCTGGACCGGGCCAGTGCTCTTGTCGGAGAGTATTTCTTCGAACGGCTGTTGGTTGAACCGGGCGACCATCTTTTGTTGCGTGGAGCCAAGCTTTGTTGCATCCGATTGCGTCACCAACTCCTCAGCCGTGGAGAAGTTAGTCCCCAGCAGAGTCGCCATCGTGTTTGCCATGAAATATAAAAGAACAGAACAATTATCGGGGAACCGGACTTTTACTTCACGTTACAAACTCGCTTGTACAAAGAAAGCCTAGGGACGAAAACCTAGGTACAGCAGTCTAAGTACAATTGTTTATTTTAGATTCTGGGGGGTGACGATGGAGGCTCGGGAAGGCGACGACAGCCTTGCCTTACTCCTTGGACGATCGGTATGCAGCCTTGGCTCCTTGTGAAAAGATGGTTGGCGTTGATGAAGAAATGCTCTTCTTGCTCCTCTGTTGCTCTTCTGGCTTCTCTCTCTCTGTGTGTATTCTTTTTCTGACTATGGGGGGAAGTCTCTCTGTATATACGTATTTTTCTCTGATATTGTATATATTTTTCAAGGGAATGGCACCTTGCTATTTATAATAGTGGGATGTGATCATTAGGGTTGCCAATGATTAGCTCTTGGAGATGGCGACAGCCCATAAATTGGTCAATCCAGGCCGTTCAGTTTTGATTGTGATGAATCCGAGCCTTTAGGTGTAGATTACACCAAATCCCATTAGCAATTAATGTTGATTGGAATAAATCTTCCTTATAATGATCGTCTGATATCTGCGAATAAATTAGATCTATCCTTCTGCCACGTGTCCCAGATCTTTGGCATTTGACCCAATCTTTAATGGCAGCAAATCTGAGGAATTAATCGGTTTAGGACACGTGTCCTAGAAGCTGCTGGGGAGATCTGGACCGCATGACGAGTGAGCCGCATATGAATTTGGGCCGCATATGGTTAAGCCCACGTGTCAGGGTTGCCTGGGCAGTGGCCCTCACTTAAGCCCTCGAACCACAGGGGAGTAATCCTTGTGGGCCGCATAGATACATATCCGCCTGAGCCGTATGGACATGATCCTCTTAAACCGCATGAGAAGTCCTCGCTCGAGCCGCATGAGGCTTTCTTGGCCTGAGCCGCATAGGACAGATTCACTCTGAACAGCATGAGAAGTTCTTTGCTTGAGCCGCATGAGGCTTTCTTGGCCTGAGCCGCATAGGACAGATTCACTCTGAACCGCATGAGAAGTTCTTTGCTCGAGCCGCATGAGGCTTTCTTGGCCTGAGCCGCATAGGATTCATTCTGAACCGCATGAGAAGTGAGCCGCATACGAACGCCCACGTGGCAAGGCCACGTGGCATTTTTATGGCTCTCGGGGGATTTGTGTCAGAGATCTCTTTTCTCTTCCCTAGAGATTCATCATTATGACAGAGTCATAATTACCTGCTTTTGGGTCAGGGCTGTCAACTTTTCAGAGGGGTCAGCCGTCAAAGCAATTAATGCAGCATGAGTCGGGGGGCACTGTCAGGCCACGTGTCTTCTGAGCCGCATGGAATGCCTCGGGCCGCATAGCTCCTTATGCCGCATGACTCCCTGAGCCGCATGAGTTTTCTGAGCCGTATGGATCTTTCCTGGCCGCATGAGTCATTTTCTTTAGTATTTTCCATGCTTCTACAGAACTCACATAATGTAATACTAAAACATCATCTACTATTATATAAGATATAGTGATAGGTTGTCGTATCATCATTGTCGAGGGATGAGGGTCGGAGGACAGTAAACTTTATCTACGGCTACATAGTTTCTGCCTCGCCAGTCGAATGGCTGTAGGGACTATGTCCTGATCATCATGTCGTACCGTAGATTAATGCAAATAGAGTTGGAGGTGGAGCCAAAAATACAGAATCCAAAATATAAAATACAGAATTCAATCCCTGGGTTCGCCGACCCCCTCGGTGGAACACTCAACACCGGCACGCACAATACATTCCAGAATATACAAAATATAAAGAAAAAATACTATCCGTAATGAAAAATGTCAATATATAATATCCTCAACAAACCAAATCAATATCAGCAAATACGTACAAACTCAGTATCCTCAACGAAAAACTGAATATCCCCAAATACATACAAAGTTAAAAATATAGTACAGTCCAAAAATGCAAAAATGAAACTACTGATTGCCTGGAGCTGGACCCAGAGCTGGAGGAGCGCCACCAGATGACGCACAAATACCGCTCGAGTGAGCCAAAGGCATGCAGCCACTTCCCTCCCTCCATTCACCCTCTCCCTCTCTCATGCTATCAACGTCACAACTTTTCCAGTGCTGCTCCCTCTAATGATGATGAACGCAAAAATCAAAGACCCCCCCTCTCCTTTCTCACTCTTCACAGTTCTCACAACAGGAAGGATCAGTGCTTTCTAGTTCTCTTCCATCTATCAATTCCTCCGTTCTGATCAAGCATCTTCCTTCTCCTCTCCTCCACCATGTCTCTGGACCCATCTGCTCCTCCCTACTTCCCTTCTTCTTATTTGACTCTCCCAGCCACATATGATATCCACCTCAAGTGTAGAGTCGGGGGAGAAGAAGTGGGCAGAAAGAGGAGGGGGAAGCAGCACAGCCGGCGGCATGACCCGGAGGAAGTACAGAGATTTTCTTCAACATCCGTAGGAGAACTATAAGGATATATCTTTTCACAACATGTCACCTTGTCAAAGACCCTTAATGTGACAACCATGTTACCGCGGTGTCGGAAAGCTAACATGTCATAATTTTCTAAGCCGTGTGTTTTGACATAATCCTCCCAACTCTTTTCTCCTATGTAGTAATGCAAGATTACTACATAGGAGAAAAAAGTTGGGAGGATTATGTCAAAACACACGGCTTAAAAATTTATGACATGTTAGTCTTTCGATACCGCGGTAACATGATATTCACATTATGGGTCTTTGACAAGGTGACATGTTGTGAAAAGATATATCCTTATAGTTCTCCTACAGATGTTGAAGAAAACCTCTGTAATTCTTCCGGGTCATGCCGCCGGCTGTGCTGCTTCCTCCTCCTCTTTCTGTTCACTTCTTCTCCTCCGACTCTACACTTGAGGTGGATATCATATGTGGCTGAGAGATTCAAATAAGAAGAAGGAAAGTAAGGAGGAGCAGATGGGTCCAGAGCCATGGTGGAGGAGAGGAGAAGGAAGATGCTTGATCAGAACGGATGGCTCAGAACACAACCCAAAATTCAATCTAGCATACATTAGTGTGAATCATCTATGTTCTGTACATATGGTGTAGTATATGTTCTTATCGTATCTAGTATCTGAAGGATAAAACAGAATCATGATGAACTAACACAATGTAATACTAAAACATCATCTACTACTATATAAGATATAGTGATAGGTTGTCGTATCATCATTACCGAGGGATGAGGGTCGGAGGACAGTCAACTTTTTCTACGGCTACATAGTTTCTGCCTCGTCAGTCGAATGGCTGCAGGGACTATGTCCTGATCACCATGTCGTACCGTAGATTAATGCAAATGGAGCTGGAAATATCCGTCGCTATCCGGTCACTAGTCCGTCGCTAACTGAGATTTTTTTGAAAAAAATTGCAGCACTTTCCCTGTTCACAAAAATATGCATAAACCAAACCAATATATACACCAATTATCCAACAATCACATAGACCAAATATATAATGCACACCAATTATCCAAGAATCACGTAGAACAAATATGCACATACGAATTTAGTGCACACCAATTATCCAAGAATCATATAGACCAAACCAAATTAATATAAAATAGACATCAATTATCCTGAAGAGTAACCTAATATCCGTCGTTATAATCCGATCATAGCACAAATATTCCAAAATTCCCATAAATATTCTCAATTTTTTTAATTACAATAATTTAAGGAGGAGGAGAAGTTCGATTGCCCGGTGGTGGTAATCCCTGCTACGATCGACGAATATACTCCTCCACTAGGTACGGCAGTGGAGGAAGGGAAGTGGCTGCATGCCTTTGGCTCACTCGAGCGGTATTTGTGCGTCAGATAAAATAGCAAAAATTCGATTTATCTCCAAGTGTGAGAACAGATGGCTCAGAACACAACCCAAAATTCATTCTAGCATACATTAGTGTGAATCATCTATGTTCTGTACATATGGTGCAGTATATGTTCTTATCGTATCTAGTATCTTAAAGATATAACAGAATCAAGATGAACTCACATAATGTAATATTAAAACATCATCTACTACTATATAAGATGTAGTGATAGGTTGTCATATCGTCATTGCCGAGGGATAAGGGTCGGAGGACAGTCAACTTTATCTATGGCTACATAGTTTCTGCCTCGCTAGTCGAATGGCTGCAGGGACTATGTCCTGATCACCATGTCATATCGTAGATTAATGCAAATGGAGCTGGAGCCAAAATACAGAAGCCAAAATACAAAATACAGAATCCAATCCCTGGGTTCGCCAAAAATACAAAACACAGTTCTAATTCATATGTGTTTTAAGTGTGAGAACGGATGGCTCAGAACACAACCCAACCAGAGAGGATACTCTAAGATATCCATCTGAGTAGGACGTATACTCTGAGAGATCACCTTTACAAGAATGATATCAGTAGTGGAATTGATTGTTGGAGGAGATATTATCAGAGTATACGTCCTACTCAGATGGGTCTCTCACCGTTACTATTTTTTTCTGACAGCATGGTGGATGTGCTCCGTCAACAGATTCTTGCTCCGAGCCAAAACTTTATCCCGGAGCTCAAGTGGACATCCTTCATGTAGAGCTCGAGTGAGAGGTTCCTGACAGTATGGTGGTCTCCTTTGTCAAAGTATCTGTGCTCGTCCCACATGCTGTCAGGAACCTTTGACAGAGCACAGATACTTTGACAAAGGAGACCACCATGCTGTCAGGAACCTCTCACTCGAGCTCTACACGAAGGATATCCACTTGAGCTCCGGGGCAAAGTTTTGGCTCGGAGCAAGAATCAGTTGACGGAGCACATCCATCATGCTGTCAGAAAAAAATAGTAACGGTGAGAGACCCATCTGAGTAGGACGTATACTCTGATAATATCTCCTACAACACTCAATCCCACTACTGATATCATTCTTGTAAAGGTGATCTCTCAGAGTATACATCCTACTCAGATGGATCTCTCAGAGTATCCTCTCTGGTTGGTTGTCGTATCATCATTGCCGAGGGATGAGGGTCGAAGGACAGTCAACTTCATCTACGGCTACATAGTTTTTGTCTCGCCAGTCGAATGGCTGCAGGGACTATGTCCAGATCACCATATCGTAGTCCAATACAATCCAGAGATTGACACAGTACTAATTCATATATGTAGTCCAATACAAATAGTCTAATACAAAAATAACCCAATACAAATAGTTTAATACAAATAAGTACTAATAGCTAATGAGAACCACGCAGCTCATACAAACGCTCATTGATACGATCACGCAACCACCTCGAATAAGTGGGATCTTTGGCGTAAGGAGAGATGTGGTCCCTTGCAAGTGCTGCATGAATAGAACTCCCGGTCTCACTAGCTACCGGTGCCACTTCCTTCTTAACATTAGGAGGAGCCACCTCAGCATTTACTGTTTCCCTCAAACGACGTACCGCACCTTGGGTCATGGGTGCCATCTGGTAAGATCGATATTCATAAATAATAACATAAGCAAGCTAACTAAAGGAACTATCATATAATTTGAGTACATTTTCGAAAGCAGATAAAGTACAAAAGATTTGATTTTTTGCCAAGTGTGAGAACGGATGGCTCAGAACACAACCCAAGATTTATTCTAGCATACATTAGTGTGAATCATCTATGTTCTGTACATATGGTGTAGTATATGTTCTTATCGTATCTAGTATCTGAAGAATGTAACAGAATCAAGATGAACTCACATAATGTAATACTAAGACATCATCTACTACTATATAAGATATAGTGATAGGTTGTCGTATCATCATTGCCGAGCGATGAGGGTCGTAGGACAGTCAACTTTATCTACGGCTACATAGTTTCTGCCTCGCCAGTCGAATGGCTGCAGGGACTATGACCTATCACCATGTCGTACCATATTTCTACCTCGCCAGTCGAATGGCTGCAGGGACTATATGTCCCGATCACCATGTCGTACCATAATATCAGAAGAATGGCTGCAGGGACTATATGTCCCTAACCCGAACCCTCCTCCAGCCGCCCTCGTCCCCTACCCTACCCCCCAGCCACCCCCCACTCACCCCCCAACCACCCGCATCCCCCCTGCAGGGACTATTGTAGGCTAAGGTATTGGGTTTACCTTATTAGGGTAAGGTATTGGGTTACCTTATTAGGGTAAGGTATTGGGTTACCGATATTGTGAACCTAGGTTGAAAGCATAATAAGGTTGTAAAAGCATAATAAGGTGTTGGGTTACCGATCCGAAACTGTCGATACTACCGATATCGTCGATATCCTATTTCTTAAACTAGGGTAGTCATATCGCCGATACTATTCATTATATTTTTACCCCGTGCTGTCCCGCGCGCGCCACCCCCGCTGCCCCGGAGCGCGCTGCCCCCCGCCGCCCCCCGCTGCCCCGGAGCGCACTGCCCCCCGCCGCCCCCGCAGCCCCGCGCGCGCCAGCACCCCTCCCACCCCCCGTCGCCGCTCCCACCCCCCGTCGTCCCCCCAGCCCCGTACTGCCCCGCGCACGCCACCCCCGCCGCCCCCCGCTGCCCCGGAGCGCGCTGCCCCCCGCCGTCCCGCATGTGCCGCCCCCGCTGCCCACGACGCCCCCGGTAGCCCACGACACCCACGACCACCGAGAGAGAGAGAGAGAGAGAGAGAGATTACCTTTGGGAGAGAGAGAGGAGAGGTCGCCTATCACCGCTGCGGGAGAGAGAGAGAGGAGAGTGAGGTCGCCGACCGCCGCGGAAAAGAGAGAGAGAGGAGAGAGAATAAAATTTGGGGGTAATAAAAAGTTCCTTCCGTCATTTCAATTTAAGCCTGGGCCCTTTATTTAGCGACGGACGCTAGGCCGTCGCTCTTTTTGATACTTGCCGACGAAATATCCGTCGCTACGTAGTCGAAGAATTGTCCTGTCATTTCCCCCAATAATTCCCGCCAAATAATCGACTGCATGGCGACGGCTCCTTATCCGTCGCTATATCTCCGACGCGCTAGCGGCGGATGAGCGACATTTTCTCCCCCTTAGAATAAAATAAAAATTGTATCGCCTTGTCGTCGTTACGCCGTCGATTATTTGTCGCAAATCCGTCGCTAACGCCGACGGAAATTTTCTGTCGCTAATGTGCCGTCGCTAATTTACTGTATTTTGGTAGTGACCATCATCCGATTGGACCGGAGAAAAGAGGTAATCCGTATGCGTATCTGAAGACGATGCCTCTTTACTGGCATTAGTCTTATTCCTCTTGAAGGGATTGAACTTAGGCATTCTTTCCCAAAAATTTCTAGAAACCCTAAGTATTGAAAAGTGGAGGAGAGAAGGGATTATACCTTCCAAGAATTGGATATGCTGATGAGGGTTCTACGCACGAATCCAAAGTTTGGACGAGAATCTCCACTCGGATTGGAAGAACAAGGATGGAGAAAAACTAGGATTTGGAGGCGCGGCAGCTGCTGTTTGATGTAGTTTGGAAGAATGAAGAAGATGGGGGCCTCGGGTTCTGGCTGGTACATATATATACCCAGCCGAACTCTGGCCGAATTCGGACCGAACTCGGGCCAAGTTCGCCAAGGGTTGCCTGGCTATATATATATATATATATATATATATATATATATATATATATATATATATATATATATATATATATATGTATATATATATATATTAAAAAAATATATATATATATTTTATATATATATATATATATATATATATATATATATATATATATATCAAAAATAATAGAAATGGGGCCATATCTTTTTCATTAATTTGTTTCAAGTGTTTAATTCAAAGTTTAGTAATTTTAAATCTTAAAGTAATATAATTAATATTATTTTATAAATTAATATTCTTTACTCAGCATCTGTCTTAGATTAGTTGTAGGAGTACTGTCCCAGCTAACGGAGGTTCACGGGGGAACTCTTAAGCACCGCTTCGCTTCGACCGTAGTCGTGGTGACAGACAGACTCTTTTTAGGCTTGTCTCGAAAACAGTTTACGAGTATCGAATAAATTAATTAATAAACAAAATTAATTAATATTATTGACATCTAAAATGTCTAATTCTCGATGTAAATAATTGAAACGATCTTCCGCTAGAGGTTTTGTGAGTATGTCAGCTAATTGATTCTGTGTGTCTATGTATACAAGGTCTATATCTCCATTTTGTTGATGATCTCTAAGAAAGTGATGTCGAATCTCGATATGTTTAGTATGAGAGTGACATACTGGATTCCTTGTTAAATTAATAGAGCTAGTGTTGTCACAGAAAATGGGTATGTATGTAAAATGCAATCCATAGTCTTCTAAGGTTTGTTTCATCCACAAAATTTGTGCACAACAATGTCCTACGGCGATATATTCAGTCTCGGTTGTTGATAATGCAACAAAATTTTGCTTTTTACTAAACCAAGAGACTAGAGCTTTTTCTAGAAAATGACATGTGCCGCTAGTACTTTTTCTATCTACTTTGCATCCAGCAAAATCAGCATCAGAATAACCGGTTAGGTCAAATGATGTAGTTTTGGGATACCATAAGCCGACAGAAGAAGTACCTTTAAGGTATCGAAAGATATGCTTAATTGTGCACAAATATGATTTCTTAGGATTGGCTTGAAAGCGTGCACATAAACAAACACTAAACATAATGTCTGGTCGACTAGCAGTTAAATACAGTAAGCTACCGATCATACCTCGATACTTATGTATGTCGACAGGTTTGCCTTGTTCATCAATATCAATCTTGGTTGAAGTCGCCATTGGAGTGCTAAGTGGCTTGACTGCTTCCATGTCGAACTTCTTTAATAGATCCTTTGTGTACTTTGCTTGATTTATGAACGTCCCATTTCTGGTTTGTTTGATTTGCAGTCCGAGAAAGAATTTCAGCTCTCCCATCATGCTCGTCTCAAACTCATTCTGCATACACTTTAAAAATTCTTGACAAAAAGATTCATCAGTAGATCCAAAAATAATATTATCTACATAGACTTGAATCAAAAGAATATTATTATTCAAAGATTTTATAAACAAAGTAGTGTCAACCTTTCCCTTTGAAAAACCGTTATCAAGTAGAAAAGTGCTTAGACGATCGTACCAAGCATGAGGGGCTTCTTTCAAACCGTATAAAGCTTTCTTCAACTTGAAAACATATTCAGAAAATTTGAAATCAGTAAAACCGGGTGGTTGAGCTACATAAACCTCTTCTTTTATAAAACCATTTAAAAATACGCTTTTGACATCCATTTGAAATAACTTAAAATTATGAAAACATGCAAATGCACATAACATGCGAATGGATTCTAATCTCGCAACTGGGGCATAAGTCTCATCGTAGTCGATACCTTCTTCCTGATTGTATCATTGAGCTACGAGTCGAGCCTTATTACGAGTCACTAAACCATTCTCGTTCAGTTTATTTCGGAATATCCATCGGGTGCCAATGACCGGATGATCAATGGGCTTGGGAACAAGTTCTCAAACTTGTTTCCGTTCGAATTGGTTTAATTCCTCTTGCATAGCATCTAACCAAAAGTTATCACTACATGCTTCATCAATATTTTTGGGTTCAAACTGCGAGACAAAAGCAACATAAGAAGCTATATTTTTATTAGAGGAACGAGTACTTACACCCTTAGTAATCTCACCTATTACCAAGTCCTTTGGATGATTAGCCAAGAATCTCATCTCCTTTGGTGTAGTCTCAGGATTGCTAGTTCTGGCTTCTTTGCTTGGAGGTTCATCTGATGCCTGATGTGATGGTTATGTATCTTTGTGTGAAGGTTTTACAGTAGCTGTACTTGGTACAATTATGTTTTCATTGTCATCATCGTCTAAGTGTTGATTTAGCTCATCAAACTTGACGTTGATAGATTCTTCAATGATCATGGTTCTTTTGTTGAAGACTCTATATCCTTTGCTCTTTGCTGCATAACCTAAAAATATACCTTTATCGGCCATTTTATCAAATTTACTCAAATTATCTTTAGTATTAAGAATAAAGCATTTACAACCAAAGATTTTGAAATAAGAAACATTTGGTGTTCTATCAAACCATAATTCATAGGGTGTCTTCTTCGATATAGATCGAATTAGAACCCTATTGAGAATATAGCATGCTGTATTTACAGCTTTAGCCCTTAAGTATCTAGGTAGACTAAACTGGTTTAACATTACTCTAGCCATTTCAGATAGAGTTCTGTTCTTACGTTCCACAACTCTATTTTGTTGCGGAGTCCTAGGGCAAGAGAATTTATACAGATAACCGTGTGTGTCACAAAATTGCTTGAATTCTGCATTCTCAAATTCGCCGCCATGATCACTACGAATACGAGTAATCATGAACCCTTTTTCATTCTGTACTTTCTTGTAAAAGGTGATGAATTCTGATAATGCATCATTCTTGCATGCAAGAAAATAAACCCATGTATATCTAGAGAAGTCATCTATGACAAATGCATATAACTTACCACCTAGACTGGCAATTCTACTAGGTCCAAATAAGTCCATATGCAACAGTTGTAAAGGTCTAGTGGTACTTACAGCGTTCTTCGATTTGAATACGGATTTGGTAGCTTTGTTCTTTTCACATTCACTACATACCGTATCCTTCTTGAAAGAAATGTCCGGTAAGACACGTACAACTTCTTCGTAGATAATCTTGAAATTGTATCCATGTTTGCATGACCGAGTCTCATATGCCATAGTTGACTCTCAATGCTTTTAGCCATCAAAAATCTACCTGTATTGTTAGCATCTTCCAACAAATAGAATACATATATATTGTCTTCCCTAATACCTTCAAATATAGTGCTACCAGTTGAACTATCAATTATAGTACATTTATCTTTTACGAAGTTAATACCATAACCGTGATCAGCTAAATGGCTTATGCTGAGCAGATTATGTTTTAACTCAGTAACTAAACAAACATCTTTAATCACTGGATAGGGAGCCTTACCAATGTCACCGATACCGATTATGTACCCTCTTAAATTATTACCGAAGGAGACGTATCCTTCTTTATTCCTCTTCGACAGTGTTGCGAATAATGAAGCGTCACCGGTCATGTGTCGTGAGCAACCGTTGTCGATGATCCATTTGCTCCTAGCATGTGAAGGGCGTCCCACCTACAAAACAATTTACAGATAAAACTCTTGGTACCCATTTCTTGTTGGGTCCTGACTGGATAGTTTTCGGTATCCATGCATAAACATTTAAATCTACTAACTTTCTGATTCTACATGCAGAAGATATATGACCAAAGAGGCCACAATAATGACATTTAGCATGTTGAGTGTTGAAAGTAGTGTGAGGTGCATGATTGGTAGGTTTTGGTTTTCTAGTATAGAAGAATGCATGCCTATTAGTCTTCTTGGGCATAGTCTTGGTATGGTTTGGCCGAACTGTGTTGGGCGTGTTCCGATGATTTGGTAATTGACACGTGTTAGAATAGGAAGCAGCAACTTCAGGCCATTTTCCTAAACTAATTTCCAACTTTTTGGAAGTGTCATATAATCTAGTATAGTCAGATGTGAGTGATTCTAATCTGACATGTGCACACTGGAGACTCTTTCTCTCCTTAGATAGGTCTTCCTTTAACTGGATAATAGTTTGGTCCTTTTCTTCGGATAGCTTAACATTCTCGTGTAACAACAATTTAATAGAAGAAAGCTCACCAGACTCATTTGAAGAGTCATTATCTCTAACATGATCTAGTAGGTCGGTAAGTCTTCCTATTTCACCTTTGTACTCTTTGAGTACCTTCTTAGATGTTTCATATTTACTATGCAGTTTCCTGTAATCATCTAACAGTTCACTGAAAGCCTCTCCTAGTTGCTCAAAGGTGAAATCATCATAAGGATCAAATAGAGGATTAGTAATTACCTGATCACAAGCCATCAAGCATACATTTGCAGCATCATCTGATTGTTCATCTTCTGAGTCGTTGGCTTCACTTTCATGCTATATGCTTGTGTTGGCGTACTTTTTTGATATAGATTTCTTCAGGTAGCCTTTGTCATATTTACTGCTTTTCTTTGATGATGATGCTGAGGGACAATCTTTCTTCATGTGTCCTTTCTTTTTGCATCCGTACCAAATAAGATCTTCCTCATTGTTGTTGTTGTTGTTGTCTTTTCTGTCTTTTGTTCTCCTGTTAAATCTTAAGGACTTCTTGAATTTTCTTACCAGAAGAGCTTGATTTTCAGAATCGGGGTCGCTGTCATCAGAATCATCTTCGATGGTTCTTCTATGTTGAGCCTTGAGAGCGATCGTCTTCTCTGACTTCTCCTTTGGTGTAGCATCTTCAAAGTCTTGAAGTTCTAACTCGTGAGTGAGTAGCTTACCCATGAGTGTTTCTAGAGACATTGTTGAGAGGTCGTTCCCTTCAATGATTGCAGTAGCCTTTGGAATCCGGTTCTTTGTAAGGGCCCGTAGAAGTTTGCGAATCTTCTCATGGTTACTGTAATCCTTGCCTAGTGAAGACAGAGGATTTACAATATCCAAGAATCTTGTAAACATCTGAGTGACTGATTCACTTGGCTTCATTTTGAACGCCTCGTACTCCTGAGTAAGTCTGCTGATCTTTGACTCCTTGACTTGTGTTGTTCCTTCGTGGGTTACTTCGAAAAGTTTCCACACTTCGTTTGATGTTGTGCAAGTAGACACCCTGTTGAATTCAGTTCTGTCTAAGGCACAAAATAAAGCGTTAATAGCACGTGCGTCAAGACTGGCCTTTTTCTTTTCTTCCTCTGTATATTTGTCATGGAGTTTTTCAACTAAAACACCATCAACATTAATACGAGGTGGCTTTTTATAGCCAACAATAACTACAGACCATAAGTCAAAATCAAGAGATTTCAGAAAGAAACTCATACGTGTTTTCCAATAAGTATAGTTTGTGCCATCAAACAGTGGGGGTCTGTTTGTGGCTTGGCCTTCACTTGTGAATTTCACAGTTGCCATGTGTAATTTTGTGATCTATATAAAAAATTGAATATAACTGCAATTTTACCTTGCTTTACCTATATGACCCGCTATGATACCAATTGTAGGAACGAAATCGTAAAGCAGAATACTCTAGAGGGGGGATGAATAGAGTAGGCAGCGGAATATTGCTAATTAAAAATCTTGTTAGCAGTTAGATCACAGATATAATAATAATCACAAAGTAAATGAAAGAAATTAAAAGTGATCAGAAGTCAAACGCAAATAACGAAATTTATACTGGTTTTCCTCTTGTGAGGACTAGTCCAGTCGGAAGAACTCTAGCTTCCAGTTGAATCCACAATTGGAAAATCCTGCAAGTTTTCATACAAAGTCCTTGCAACTTCTACAGACGCGAGCTTTGATACGAAGAACTCGATCAACTTCAATTGTGAAGAGTTGTATCTTCTATCAAGCCTCTGATTACAATCGCTCTGAAACTTCTAGACCGCACCGCACTGGCAAATCGACTAGAGGATTGTAACTGGCTTGGGATTTGAAAATGAAAGCTTTTGAGAACTCTTTGGAAGAAAGTAAGCATAAGAAGAGAAGAGATTGAAAGTGAATTGGTGATTTGAAATGATCGAAATACTTCTCTATTTATAGTTTTTCCAAAGACAGAACTCTGACAGAATTCGGGCAGAATTCGGACAGAACTCTTTGTAACAAACCGCAACTGAAGGATGACCAAGTTCAAAAACCAACGTTCACTAACGTTCCACTTGGCCGAACTCTGGCTGAACTCTGGCCGAACTCGGACCGAGTTCTGCTAGGGTTCTGCCAGTTCATTTTTGAGAAAAATCAATTTTGGCTTTTTGAAAAGTCCTTCCGAAGCTTTTTGTAAAAAGGATATTTTGCAAAAACGTAGGTAATTTGTAAAAGAATAGGATGGTTATTGAAAAATGTTTTCGGATAGTCTATTTGCCAGTACGACTCGGTGTACAATGTATTCCTAGACTCAATAAAATGAAAAATTACATAGCTTAACAGGAAGTACATTCTGAATGGCAAACAGCTTCGGAACAGAAACAGCTTCGGTCTTGAACATAGTAAATATGCATTGTTGAGCAGTGTCCAAAACGTCGTAGGTAAACATCTGAATTGATTTGCATTTATATCGAGACAGAGTTGGATCAATTATAAAAATCAGGTTTGACCATGACCAATGGGCCAACACGGTAGAGTTTTGAGTAGATTGCTAGTTTATGGTTTAGTTTTCTCCGTTGGAACTTGTATTGTAATAAGTGGAGATTTGAGTTGTATTTGAGATTGTTTGAGATATTATTATTTTAGAAGTTTATTTAAGTTGTTGCTTTGAGTTTAGTATAGACTTCTGTGTTATCCTATCGTGCTTAGAATGTGATTGAGTTTCATTATATCTATACTTTTCTTCCATTCGGAGTTGAGATTTGACAAGTACATTATATAATTGTGTGAGTTGTTGATTAGATAGTAACCTAGAATAGCGTTCTACCGCCGACACTGCGGCATAGGCTGGACGTACCCACTTCTTGTGCCCCTACACTAGGTGCGGGTTGTGACAGATGGATTTGGGGATTAGAGTTTTGGGATTGAAAAAAGATCTTTATGAGAGAGCAAGGAGGAGGAAGAGGAAAAAGATAGGAAGGGATATGGAGAGGATGAAGAGGGGTTTCATGGTTTAGGCTCTCCTTCTCCATCCACAGGTGGATGACATAGAGGAAGGAATAGAGAAAAGGAAAGGATCGGGAAATAAGTAGAATGGGATTGAAGGAAAATCGTCAACGTAGATATGCAATAAAAATTATTTCAAAAAATTACCAAAATGGCAGCTGAAAAAATCCCACCAAGTTTTTCGCACATACATTAGTTGACGGTTATCACCAAACCGTCAATAAATGAAATGATGTTTCTTGACAGATCATCTAAAATCGTCAACTATTATGCTATAAAATTGTTAAATTAACATAAAACATGTCCTTTCTTGACGTAAGGCTAAATCCGTCAAGATAACCCATTTTTCGACGATTTTTCACGACCGTCAAGAAATAAATCATCAAGAATGGCCATTTTTTTGTAGTGACAAAACACTCATTGGAAACCAAAAAAATAGAAGAATTAAAATGTAATTTCACAACTGGTGCAACCCGTCATACAAATCTCATACAACCTCTAGGATGATTACAAATACATAATAAAATACAAATACATAAAAAAGAACAAGTATAATAAAGTATAATATAGTCTTGTCCAAACAACAAAGTTCCATCCAAACACAATAAAGTACAAATACCAACTAAACAACTATTTCTCTAGTGGTGGTCGTGGTGGTGGGGCCTGGAGACGAGTTAGGACATCTGGTGGAAGTGACTCATAACATCATCCAGAATAGCCCACTGGAAGCCTACTAACAAATCTCGCGAACATGTCTATTATGAAAGACACATCAGAGGTCGTCAGGTAGCAGAGAAAGGAGGGGTCATCGTGGAAATAGGCGACTGTAATGTCCTGCTCCACGCGGTGCGTTATGCTGGCTTATTGGCTCGAATGGCCTAGTTGGACTTGTATTCATGCGAAGAAATCAATCAGAGATCGATATAATGTGATTGGGACGAAGTCGATCCATCAGATAGTAGGTGGTTTTGATCATTCTCTCATTTACCTTCAAACTTAATATAATTAAATTCTACTTATCATTTGTTTTTGTACTCGATAAGATTGTAGATGCTAAGTAAAATAACAAAGAGAGTAATATTATTGTTTTTTACTTGTAAAACCCCTCAAAATTAAGTAATTAAATATATACATATAAATAGAGTTATGGGGATTTTTAATTATAATTTATTATATATAAAAAGGGCCTTAGTCATGGTTAAGTTTTGGTATGCATGTTGACTAGGAATTTTGATACGGCTAGTGTAGTCATGTGCCATGACTAGCATAGTAGCCGTGGTAGGGATGGCATAGCATTATTTAGGTCCCTTGTATGTAATTAAGTCAAGTTATGGCTTAAACCATATATTTTTATTTAATTAATTATTTTTTGACTTTTTTGAATTTTTAGGAGATCCAGTTGTACCAAACTAGCTCAAACTTGACTTGACCAAATCCAAATCCAAATCCATGTAGACTTTTTATAAATCCAAATACCTTCATGTAGATATATATTATATATATATATTGAATTTAAATTACATTTTTATTTATAGAAACTTCTATTTATAGAAAGGATCGTATGTGTCATCCTAGTTGGCAAATAATTAATTCAACCATCCAAAACCCAAACCAATCAAACCTTAACCTAATGAAACCCGACCCAATATGGCAACCACATGTCATGGTCACCATCCCATGAGCAGCCCCCATCATGGCCATATGCATGGGAAACACCCTTTCCATGTATGAAAACCCATTATGAAGCCCACATATATAAATAAAAAACCTCTATCAAAATGCTAATCCTAATGGAACTCTCCCTCTCCTCCCTTGGCCAACCCCACACCTTCTCTCTCAGAAATTAGGCAGCCCCTTGCATCCAAACACCATCCAGCATCATCTACATCACCATACAACTCCTCCAACCCAAGATCATCCATTCACACAATCTTCACCAAAACTCCATAAAGACCCACCTTTGCCATTAAACACATTCAAACTCCACTGCCATCACCTTCAACCATTAAGAAATGAGTAGAAAGCCATGCACAAGCAAGGAGGAGTATTACTTGGACAAGAAGAAGTATCGTCACCCAATCCTTTAAAGCTTTCGGTAAAGATTCAAACTTTCCTTCTCAAATTTCTATGGCATGATTCTCTTAGGGTATGCTTGGCAATTGTAGGTGTAGCAGTTATGAAGTATTTTTAGAGTACCGGTTATGAGCGGTTATGAGGGGTCTAGTTATGGGTGGTTTTTAAGTAGCAGCTTTTAAACCGGTCCAATCCATGCTTGATAATTCACTAACGAGCAATTCTGGAAAAAAAATTCACGAATAATATTAACTTGGAAGGGTATTAGTAGTTATAATTATATATTTTTGGTGAGGATATAAATAGAATAAAATTATAAAATCCTTCAAAACCTACCGATTTGGGGTGGTTATAAAACCACCCAAAATTACATTACACCAATTTTGGTGGTTTTTTGAGCCAACTAAAACCGGTGCCCCAAAAAAATTAACAAGCAGAGATTTTCATAAATGGTCGGTTCAAAAATACCACAAAAAAAATGTGAAAACACCTTTACCAAGCAGACCCTTAGATTTATGTGAATATATTATTCTAGAACACATATCTTGTCATCCTTTTTGTTATTATAATCCAAGTAGATTTCATGTTAGATTGTTTATAGATTGGACTATGGTAGGACTAGTTTGAGATTTTTCGGTGCGATTACTTAAAGGTTTGTTACTAATTTTTAAAACTGAATTTATATGTGTTTATTTACTGTAGATAAATTATTTTAAACTTATGTTTATGGTATTTTCATGTCAAAACTGAACCCTAAAAATATGGATCATTAGGCTAGGTTTTCAGTTAAATTTTTGACATAGTTAGCTCATAAATAGGGGCCGATTTTGGTATATACTAATCAGATTTTAATATATTTTTATAGGATATTTTATAACTATAGCTCATAATGATGGTTTGGTAGTATTTCAAACAAGTTTCAGACAAAACTAGCAGGCATAATATAGACATAACCATGAATTGTCCCAAAAAAATTAAATCTACAATTCATAGGTTAAATTAAATATAAATTATATTTAAATTATGACTTTATGATTTCTAGATGATTGATATGCATGTCTTTAAAGTAGAGACTTAACCTTGAATTTTGGAAGTCAGAAACCATAAAATTAGATCCCGATGTCTCAAGGAAACATGTGAGTTGTTGTGTCAAGAATCTAAGGGTTCCATGAGGTATTTAGAGTTGGTTACATAGGGTTAATAATAATAAATTAGATAATCTGGTTGTGTTATAAGTTCCTTGATCAAACACTTAAAGTAGTTTATTAATTATTTTGGTCTATTGGATTCCGGAGTAGACATGGGAGAATATTTACATAATCTTGCTATTGTTTTCATTATTTTTGTCATATTACTGCATTTTATTTCTTGCTATTTATGTTGTTTATCCTGTACCTTAGTTGGTATATCAGTATGTGCTTCTGATGGATATTTGGGTGCATTCAACTGTTATGTTGTCTAGTATTGATATTTAGACCCTGCTTGTAATTCTATGGATATTATTTTACATTGGAGCTTATAGGATTACGATACGTGATTTGACACATATGCATAGCCAGTTATCTGAGTATTGATTTTTAGAGTTACATGATTCCCTGATGACTGTAGGATTAGGATTGGTTGTTGTTACTGTTGTTGTAGTTGTGTTATAGGATTCGACATGTAGATAGAGTTCAGATCAGATAAGTTGTGGATATGACTTTTATGATTTTTGGAGAGTTGAGGACAGCTATTACTTGCGTAGGCCATGCTGTGTACTTACTCTTTAAATTATGCATATATTTATTCGGAGAGAATACATGTTTCATGTGATCTAGGATCCAGTCTCTCATAGTTACCGTTGAGACTCCATTAGCAGAGCTATGGCTATATGTATACACCTGTCCTATTGTCTTTTATTTTGGAGATATATACGCTTGCGAACATTGTCCTCAAAAAATCACGTCAGTTTGGTTTAATTTACCCACCTGGATATGTCTGTTCATGATTACTTTAGCTTGCATATTATGTACCTTGTTATGTCCTCTGAGGATCTAGTTTCCTTCCAGACATAGGTGAATAGATATTTCTCGAGGAGTACAGACCAGGAGTATATTCATCCTTTGCACCAGCTGTTGAAGACGAGGTTTCTCCAGAGTAGTTCTTTACTTTATTCATGTCAGAGCTGTGGACTTGTAGTGTTTCTTTTACATTTTATTCTAGTACTTATATCCATGAGTTTTTTTCATGTGTCTATTTTTTACTTTATTTGACATTGCTCAGTTTTCTTTATTCAGCACTACGATGGCATGTTCTTATTTGTTTCATACTTGTATTTGTGGATGAGTATAGATGCATGTGATTGCCATGTGTTGATATTATATTACAACTTAAGATGCTTTCCAATAGGTCCATTAAAATGGGTTGCCTTTGGATATCTACTGACATGCTGCGTATACCTAAGTCCTATATTTGGGACTGGGCGTGACATTACTTGCTATATAAAGACATGGAATATTGTATATTATAAATGCTAAAAAATGGGTCATTGAATTATAAACTGTTAAATATATCTATATAGGTACTAGATTTAATGGATAGGAGTTTCGTATAAGAAGCAATATAGATGTGGATTGGTTCTACGCAATGGCCAAATTGGTTTGGTATCACGGAATGGTCGAAGGTGGTTTGTAATGGTTTGGGACTGACTAATCACCAATCGGATTAGCGCAGAGTGGAAATTAGGATTATTGTGAGATTGAACTATTGTATATGTAATGATTTACATTATTTTATTTCAATTTTTGTACCAAGTATATTTTTGATAGTTAAAACGTTTACTCATTTGTATGGTCATGAACAAATTGTACACAAAGGTTTGCTTTTTGGAACTAGAGCCGGGGCATTAGAACAAATTCGATCTAGGAGGAAATTATATAAAACGTGCTTCATGCATGAGGTATTACAAGAACTTCAATAGTAGCTATCCAGACTAGAAGGGCACGTCACAATAACATTTATAGTCTAAAATATTGTGTCATCAGTAATTGTCATATAGTTAGGCTTCATTTTAATGTCAACTGTTTGAAGGCCTATATATATATATATATATATATCTATATATATATATATATAGACTGCGTGCTTGCATCAAACTTGATCTCCAAAAAGCCTACGACACGGTAAATAAAGATTTTGTTTGCCATATTATGCTCGCCCTCGGTTTTGATCCAGCCTAGGTTGCTTTGGTTCGGGAATGTATCTCCACTCCGTCTTTTTCTATTCTGATTCAAGGCTCTCCATACAGTTTTATCAAGAGTAATTGAGGCTTGCGTCAAGGCGACCCGCTATCCCCCTACTTGTTTACTCTAGTTATGGAGTATTTTTCATATCTGATGGAAGAAGCCATATTCGAGCGGCGGATTATTCCTCTCCATAAAAACGTTGAGCCTTATGTGTCTCATCTTATCTACGCCGATGATCTACTAGTCTTTATGAAGCCAACTTTCGAAGGTATGAACGAGTTAGCCTCTATTTTGAATATTTTTGGTTCTCATATAGGGCTGCACCTCAACTGTGATAAAAACAAAGCCTTCTTTAATCATCATTGCCCGAATAAGGAGGACCGTGCTTAGATTATAGAAGTTGAACGTGGTGAACTTCCCATGAAGTACCTGGGTATACCACTCTCGATTAACTATGATGGTAACACCGAATGCAAGAGTATAGTGGAATTCACGCAGAGGCGTACGGAAGGATGGCACGTACAACGCTTATGCTTTGGAGGCCAGATCGAAATTGTTCGATCGGTTATCAATGCTGTCACTATTTTTTGGCTTCAATCTATCATGCTTCCGCAGGCTACCATCAAGAAGATAGAAAAAATCTGCACGGACTTTGTATGGAGAGGGGGCATACATTCGATTGGTTGGGCTCAGCTGTGTCGGCCACGCGACGAAGGAGGAGTGGGACTGTGTTCTCTTAACACTCTTCGTGATGTTGTAGCTATGAAATTAGTTTGGAAACTCATTTCAGGCGACTCGCTATGGGCTAGATGGATGTCAGCCAAGTATGTCAAGAATGATAATTTTTGGCTCCTTCGAAGTAACAACAACTCTTCGGTTACATTTAAAACGATGCTAAAATATTACGGGAAAGTTAAGAATCGAATAGAGAGAATAATGAAGGACAGGGAATCGATAAGTCTCTGGCTCGACCCATGGATTAAAAATCGAAGTCTAGCGGAGATTAGAGAGGCCGACGCCACTATTCGACCGAGAAGTGAAGACCGGGTTAGCCTGATCCTGGACGGGGGCAATTGGCGACCGGAGAGGCATGTAGGAACGCGCCGACTGGGAGCAGTCACTACAGTGGACATTCGAAGCACACAGGTGGACGTAAACTTACATGCGGATAGTTAGAGATGGACGGGTACAAAGGCGGGTGGCTTTGAGCACAAAGTGGTGCTTGACAATATTCGCCCTACATATCCGAAGATGATGCATGTTGAGTTCATTTGGATCAAAGGAGCCACCCGAAAGTTTTAGCTATGTATGTACAAACTGAAGCTGGAAAGACTTTTGACGAAGGACAGATTAATGCGGTTTGGTGTGCAGGTGACGGACCATAGATGCGTGCTCTGTATGGGCCATGTGGAGAGCATCACACACATATTCTTCAACTGCCCTCTGGTCTGGGGAATTTGGCAAGAACAATATGGCCATCTACAAATTCAAGCAGGTAATCACAATGATAAATTTTGGCTCCTTCAAAGTAACAACTCCTCGGTTACATTTAAAACGATACTTAAATATCGCGGGCAAGTTAAGAATCGAATAGAGAGAATAATGAAGGACAGGGAATCGATATGTCTCTGGCTCGACCCATGGATTAAAAACCGAAGTCTAGCGGAGATTAGAGAGGCCGGTGCCACTATTCGACCGAGAAGTGAAGACCGGGTTAGCCTGATCCTGGACGGGGGCAATTGGCGACCGAAGAGGCATGTAGGAACGCGCCGACTGGGAGCAGTCACTACAGCGGACATTCGGAGCACACAGGTGGACATAAACTTACATGCGGACAGTTGGAGATGGACCGGTACAAAGGCTGGTGGCTTTGAGCACAAAGTGGTGCTTGACAATATTCGCCCTACATATCCGAAGATGATGCATGTTGAGTTCATTTGGATCAAAGGAGCCACCCGAAAGTTTTAGCTATGTATGTACAAACTGAAGCTAGGAAGACTTTTGACGAAGGACAGATTAATGCGGTTTGATGTGCTGGTGACGGACCATAGATGCGTGCTCTGTATGGGCCATGTGGAGAGCATCACACACATATTCTTCAACTGCCCTCTGGTCTGGGGAATTTGGCAAGAATAATGTGGCCGGCTACAAATTCAAGCAGGTAATCACAAGGAGCTGGATAATATAATCGGCAAGCTGAATGATGCTAGAAGAAGGGGTAGTAGATGGTTCTCAGAAGCTCGGATTAGATTAGCGGCTGCTGTTTGGCACGTTTGGAGAGAACGAAACAAGCGAATTTTCGAGAACTTGTATACTTCGGAAATAGGCATCATGCATAATATCGAATATGATGTCCAAGTACTTGTAACCAGGCATGCCTAATTGGCTGTCTTCCTATTCTTTTTAAATGAATACAATTACCTTCTTCAATATATATATATTTTTTTTAAATGAATACAATTACCTTCTTCAATATATATATATATATATATATATATATATATATATATATATATATATATATATATATATATATATGGGTACATGCATGAAGGAGATATATATATGGGTACATGCATGAAGGAGGTTGTGACAGCCTTACAAAGTTTGATCCCTAACAAGAATAAGTTCATCCTGCGTCAAACTAATAGGCTTCATGAGTAATGATAATATGTAGTGCTTTATCTCATGATCTGGGATGCCAAAACCATCTCCTTGGTGGTAAATCGATACCGCCATTCGAGCAAGATTGACAAATGCATCAGTAAATGGTCGGGGATGTGAAGAGCAAGAAACAAACTCTCGGTTCATCTCCTTCCACGTCTGAAGAATTATAACTGATATGTGTTCACGAACAGCTCTCTCTGAAACACCTACTTCACTCATGTAGCATTGAATAGATGTTGGTGTATCACCCCTCTCTAACTCAGCCTGTATAAGTTAATTTTAGTTAGTAAGTTAATTTAACTGAGTAAATTAATTTAACTGGTTGTCGATCAAAAACACATTTTATATTTTTAGTTATTTACATTTGCGTGATATATAGATATAGACAGCTTACTGATGAAGTTGCCAAATCATTACAAAGTCTAAATATTGTTGATGATAACTTGACTAGTCTTTGACAACTCTCCAATAAATCCAATGATCCTTTTGTTTGCTCTTGGCGTAAAAGAACTTCTACATGGAACAGTACGAGTGGCCCCGAAATCGAGATCCAACCATTATTGAGATATTCTGCGAAGGTTGGCATATATTTAGTTTGATGCCATTTCGCCTCCAGTAGAAAGGACTTGCACAAATATGCCCACTAAAACAATTACCATGATATTTAGTATGTTTAATATGATTTTAGGCCATGCACTATAAAGTAAAATGGTGATTGCGCATGCACATGTGACATACCATATAATGGTAGGTATGTGTGGGTTGTAAAAAAGGAGGGGGGATAGGTTTCATCGTAACCCAATCATTCTGGTTAACGTCAAGTAAACCCTTTTGCCGTAAACCCTTTTGCGATGACGTATGCTTTGTGTCATTCAATTGACCCGTTGGCCTTACATTTCACTCGGAACACCGAACGACAACCAACAATAGTCTGGATCGATGTTGAACGGTTGTAGAGGCATTTGAACTTGGTGGGGGTATCATTAGCAACCAGTCTGGATGATGAAAAGAGGGGGTACGTTGTGTGGATGACACACCAACAAGTGACGAGTGTGGTAGGAGTCTCAAATATAATTGTACGAGTGGAAATAGGTATCCATACCTAACTAACAAACACTTGTGTATGATGAAAAACCTGTGAAATGTTTTATTATTCGTCATAATAATTCTAAAATAGTTTGCCAATATTATTTAACTTCCTATTTCAATCAGGAAACATAACCAATAGTGAATTTGTAGCAATTAAACACAACCAGGAGAAAGAGAACAAAATTTGTATGTAATCAAAGAAGAACCTTACCATTTTCTTTAGACGGCTTATAATCTCCGATCGGTCGTCCTCTTTAATGTTGTTTGCAATTTCATTAATAGTGTTGCAAATAGTAGCAAAGCAAATCTTGATATTTTATGGTAGGTTTTCTATTTCTTCTGCTTCCCTCTGAGGAATCATTCCAATGAATATATATTAGATTCATGCTTTCAATACAGTCAATTCAATATATATATGGGGTTGTACCTATCAATGATACCAGTAAGAATCTCTAGTTCACCAAATGAACCATAGACATCATAAATGTCATCAAGAATTACTATTAGAGCGCTAATCTTCGGAAGCCATTCTAACAAGATTTGAATTGTGGCTGAAAAATTATATTCACCGCGACAAAGAAACACTCTAATATCCTGTCTCTTGCAAAGCTCATATTCTTTCCAAGACTTAGACTATTCCACCAACTGTAACATGATAATATTACTTAGGACATAAAAAGTAAAAGGAAATGCTGGAAAGTAGTCAACCTAAATATATAGTGAACACATGGACAATCAGTACAACATATTATTCACTACTAATTATCGAAAAAATAAGTAGTCTTTCTTTTTGATCGAAAGTATGGGACCATGGAAAACCCGGTTACATAATTCGTAGAATAACAATTCAGAACTGAAAATGAAATTGGTACAATTTAGGATATATCAATAATAAGAATGAAATTTTGCTTGCTCATTTTTAATGGTAATTTCTAAAAGCACTCCACGTTTTACTCCTGGACAGTCTATTAGGACTGCCAACCAAGTTTGCAGTCCTAAGATTAAGGAGGAACCAACTTCGTTAACAGTCTATCTTAATATTCAAATTCTTTAGGATTGCCAACTTTGTTGGTAGTCCTACTTTACGACTGGACTATCCTGGAGTAAAATATGGAGTGTCTTTATAAATTATCTTTTTAAACTATGTAATTTAAATAAATAAATAAATAAACAAATATTACCCGTAAACATAAAAATAAAATAAAAGAGAAAACTAATTACCATATGTTGTTTATAAGCTCCTTCTGGTGTATGTTTTGCACCATGCTGAAATCAAGCTTCGTCAACCAGAGCAATGTGTTGTTCATGCCCTCTTCAATTTCGTACATGTCGATATATCGTCGAACCTGTAACCTTGGTATACTCCAGTGTGATGGAATATCCAAGGCATCAGACACTTCCCGTGCAAGAGTCGATGTAGGTGAGTCTAACACCTTCAGATGTCTGACCGCGAATTGTCTCGCCTCATCTAGTGTGCTCTCCACATTGAAAGAAAGGTAGGATGCTTGATATAGGCCTAGCAATCCTTTCACGTCTTATGAGAGGCTCTTCGCAAAGCAACCATCATGGTCGTTGAAGTCATTGAAAATCTCTACTTGCGCACAGCCGAATGTATACACTTAGTGTTAAATTTTGAATTAAGTTTTAGGGTATGTTTAGTTAATCATTGCATCCATAAACCGATTGGATATAGGTTGTGTACTATATAAAGCTTAATTATATAATCTTCTTGATTTTATAATGGTAATATACTTATAGACCAATTATGAACATAACTGTGAAGTAGTCTTTCGATATTTACACTGAAATGCGAGCTATAAAATAGGTAGACCAATTATGAACATAACTGTGAAGTAGTCTTTTGATTTTTATTCCTTGTTTATGATTCTCTCTTTACAAGGAACATGCAAATTATTTGGACATGTGGGATCAGACTCTTAATTTACTGAATTAGGTGAATTAAGATGTGCTTATCAATGCTGAAAGATCAGATGAAAGATCACAAATAATTGCATTCTATATTTAGAAATTGCACATTATTTTATTCCATCTGGTGAAGTATAGCTTTCTAAGCAGAAGTAAAAGAAAAAAAAAGGAGACCTTGCGGTCCTTTTTTTTTTTTTTTAAATATTTATCTTCTATGCAAACTTGTTAAGTTTAACTATTAAACTAAAGCCTCATTGTTAGCAGAATGGAAGGGAAAGTAAATTAATTATTGGCATTTTCTTTCCTTTGGAAAGTTACAATTTCATTGATTTTTCTTTCCAATGTTTGAAAATGGCAAAAAATTTAGAAAAAAAAGTGAATATTTTAATGTGAAAAAGTGATTTTTTTTTTACTTGGATGGATGGAATCCTTTTTTCTCATAATTTTTCTTTCACTGGGAATTACATTTCTTTTATCCTCAATTCCTTTAGCACCAAAACATAGAAAACTTTTCTTTTCTAACCTCATGATTCCGAGAACCAAACGTCATATTTGGAACATGGACTCAAATTGTCAAGGCTCTATATCTTGTATGTAGAGAAGATTTCTCAGGGAAGAGTAAGAGATGACACTGTTATAAAATATGGAAACGGCACAATTATTAAATTCTGGGGATCGTGTGGAATAGACATTTTTGTTTTCTTATATCCTAACCTATATGTCATTGTGCTTAATTGACCATAATGACTTAGTTTCGAATCAAAAAACTTTGAGGAATTGTGATTGGACATGCATGCATTCCCAAATTCGGAAGAGTCAACAATGGGGAGTTATGTGAAGGATTTAAAACTTTCTTTGTATCTCTTATTTGTATTTCTCTATCTTTAGGAGATGATGCTTGGATAATGGTCTAATTTCATATATAAAGATCTTTTAGAGCATTCACATTGGATATACTCCAAACGCATAATTCAAATTATTTAAAATTGTATAAATTATTATTTTTGGAGTGTCTTCTTGATAGTGGCACACAATGTTACACTTCAAACAAATATTCCAAAATTAAATACTTCATTTTTTTTCCTTCCCTGTTAGGTAAGATTTTTTCTCATTTTTGTTTTTATTTTTTCTTCTCTGTTTGGTAAGAACGGTTAATTTAGCGGGTCCAAACATTAAGGTAGTGGCGGTATGACACGCTCCAAATTTGGTGTTTCTCTTAGTTTTCTAGCAATTTTCAAATATAAACAAGTTCCCACTGCAACCTTCAAGTGCTATAAAATTTAATAAAAGTCAAATTATAGAAATTAAATTAAATTCCAAATTAAATTAAATTCCAAATTAAATTAAATTCAAATATAAACAAGTTCCCACTGTATGTAATCAAAAAATGAAATTAAATTCCAATTTTGTATGTAATCAAACAATGAAATTAAATTGATCCAGTAACCTACAATCATATAATTCCAATATATCTATCATGAGAGTTGGATTTACCTATCAGTATAGTATTATATCTTTGAAATCCATGTGTATGAGATTTGAACTTGTACTATTCTAATTAATACCATGTTAAACTCCCTTTGTGGGAAACATGAGTTCATTTATCATTTTGAAGTAATATTTACCTTCTGAAACCATAAAACCATACTGTCTAAGAAGCATAAAAAGAACAGCAGTGTCCTCTAGACCATTCTTTTGCACCACCTTGTGATAGCCACTTGACAACATAGCATTCAGCAGTCCATTGATCTCCTTCTCAAAATGGTAACCTAAGCCGAGCCGCTTGACAGTATGGATCAACCTCACTTGAGCCAATGGCTCGATTCTGTCGAACAAAAGCCTCACCTCTTCCTTCAACTTCGTAGCTAGAGAACTGTATGCTTCTTCCTACACGAACGCAAGTAATTTAGCATCACTACTAAATTAGTATAGAAAATCGAAACTGATCAAGCATAATAGTTATAAAAAAAAATGCATCCACCGTATAATCGCTCTTGAGGGTCTGAATGGAAGCCAAGTCCCATTGGTTCGGCTTGTAGTTTGCAGACCGCCGAACTATGGCATTGTTAACTTAGAATGGAAGAGAAGAAAGGAAATGCAAGAGAGCTTTTTAATACTACTAACACATTGAGTGATTTATTCATGGTGGATTGTGCTTTAAATAGGGAAAGGAAGAAACAAAAAAAGCTAAAAAGGAGGAGCTTAAAGCTCACTCAAAACCAGGTCCTAGTGGCCAACATATTAGTAGCTAATTACAGCCACACAACTTGGTCAATACACGTTGGCTATTGAATCAATCTCCAATACTTTCCCTTGATTCAAAATCTACAACGCCAAGAAGATTTCTTAATTTGAAGAACTTCTCGTAGGATAATGCCTTAGTGAAGCCATCGACAATTTGATCATTTGTTGAACAGTACTTCAACTCCACGACTCCTTTTGTAACAGCTTCGCGTATGAAATGGTGACGAAGCTCAATATGTTTTGTCCTGCCATGGAAGGACGGATTCTTTGCCATACAGATTGTTGCCTTGTTGTCGCAATAGATAGGGGTTGGAGATGTCTGACTCTCGAACAGATCTTCCATGATTCTTCTCATCCATGTAGCTAGGCAAACAGTTGAAGTTGCAGCAACATATTCAGCTACGGAAGAAGATAGTGCGACGCTTTCTTGCTTCTTTGACTTCTATGAGACCGCACCCGAACCAAGGTTGAAGATGAATCCACTTGTACTCTTCCGGTCTTCTAGGGAACCTGCCCAATCACTGTCAGTAAAACCAATTAACTTAAAAATGGAAGAAGGATAATATCAAATCCCATAGTTCTTGATTGCATGAATGTAGCGGAGAATGCATTTTGCTGCTCTAAGATGATGTTTAGAAGGTTTGTGCATGAACCTCGATATTAAACTTACTGCAAAAACAATATCAGGACGGGAATCACTACTAAAATCTGCTCAATTGGCGACGTAAATTTAGCGACGTTCGAATAACGTCGCTAAATTGTGCACATTAGTGACGTTTAATTGAAACGTCGCCAATAGTCGCTACTAGCGACGAAAATGGCGACGCGACAATGACGTATACTAGTTACATGAGCCAGCTTCGTCATGAAACGTCGCTATGACGTCGCTAATAGCGACTAATTTAGCGACGTTTGGATGAACGTCGCTAAATTCTAATTAAATCCCCCCAATGATTCATTTTCCCCCATTTTACTCTCTCACTCTCTCTCCTCCCTCCTCCAGCGCTCTCACTCTCTCCGGCGACTCTCACTCTCTCCGGCGACTCTCACTCTCTCCGGCGACTCTCCTCCCTCTCCGGTACGTGACTCTCCCCCTCCCTCTCTCTCTCTCTCTTTCTTTATTTTGGTTGTTGGTGGTTGGGGGGTGCGGGTGGCTCGGGGAGAGGGGCTGGGGGGATTCGGGTGGTTGGAGGTGAGTGGGGGGGCGGCTGGGGGTGGGGCAGGGGGTGAGGGTGGCTGGGGGAGGGGAGCTAGGGTTAGGGTTCGGGTTAGGGGTGGGTATGTATGGGGGGGAGGGGCAGGGGTGTGAGGGCGGTTGGGGGAGGGGAGCAGGGGGTGGGGGTGGCGGGAGAGGGGAGCAGGGGGGTCGGGGCGGCTGGGGGAGGGAAGCAAGAGGGTGGTGGCGGCTGGGGGAGGGGAGCAGGGGGTGGAGGCGACTGGAGGAGGGGAACAGTGGGGGTGGTGGCGGCTGGGGGAGGGGAGCAGGGGAGTTGGGGGCGGCTGGAGAAGAGGAGCAGTGGGGGTGGGGGCGGCTGGGGGAGGGGAGGGTTAGGGTTCGAGTTAAGGGTGGGGGTGAGAAGGGGGGCTGTGGGGAAGGGAGGGTTAGGGTTAGGATTAGGGGTGGTTGGTGGGGGAGGGGGGCTGGGGAGGGGATGGGGGCTGGTGGGGGAGGGGGAGCTGGTGGGGGAGGGGTTAGGGATAGGGTTTGGGTTAGCGTTAGGGGTGGTATAGGGTAGGGGTGGGGGGGCTTGGTTAGGGGCACCGATGGTGCTGAAAAATCTGATAATTTAGTAATAATTATTTGTTTTTCGACACCGAAAAATATGATACTCCGATTCGAAAGCAACGATAGTACCGATATTTGTAACAAGTAGTTTTGTTTCTTGGTTAATTGGTAACATGGTGATCAGGGCATATAGTCCCTGCAGCCATTCGACTGGCGAGACAGAAACAATGTAGCCGTAGATAAAGTTGACTGTCCTCCGACCCTCATCCCTCAGTAATTATAATACGACAACCTATAACTATATCTTTTAGTAGTAGATGATGTCTTAGTATTACATTATGTAGGTTCATCTTGATTCTGTTATATCCTTCAGATACTAGATTCGATAAGAACATATACTACACCATATGTACAGAATATAGATGATTCACACTAATGTATGCTAGAATAAATTTTGGGTTGTGTTCGGAGCCATACGTTCTCACACTTAAAACAGATATGAATTAGTACTGTGTATCAATCTTTGTTTTTGTATTTTTGGCAAACCCAAGGATTAGATTTTGTGTTTTTTGTTTTAGATTCTGTATTTTGGCTTCAGCACCATCTCCATATCCATTTACATTAATCTACGGTACGACATGGTGATCAGGACATAGTTCCTGCAGCCATTCGACTAGCGAGGCAGAAACTATGTAGCCGTAGATGAAGTTGACTGTCCTCCGACCCTCATCTCTCGGCAATAATGATACGACAACCTATCTCTATATCTTTTAGTAGTAGATAATATCTTAGTATTACATTATGTGGGTTCATCTTGATTCTATTATATCCTTCAGATACTAGATTCGATAAGAACATATACTACACCATATGTACAGAACATAGATGATTCACACTAATGTATGCTAGAATAAATTTTGGGTTGTGTTTTGAGCCATCCGTTCTCACACTTGGCAAAAAATCAAATTTTTTGTATTTTATCTGCTTTCGAAAATGTACTCAAACAAGATGGCACCCATTCTCATAGATGGCACCTAAGACCCGAGGATCTCGCTTGAGGGAGGCACAGATGACTGTGAAAGAGGAGGTGGCACCAGAGGGCAATTCTACCGAAAGAGCTGCTCCAGAAGTAATTCCTAAAGCCGAAGGAGCTGTGAAAGAGGAGGTGGCACCAGAGGACAGTTCCACCGGGAGTTCCAGTCATCCATCTCCTCTGGATATTAATCTGGCTGTCGTGGATCCTACTTATGCCCGCTGGCTGAGAGAGTTCTATCTGCCCCAGTATAGACGACTGTAGATACATATATTGACTGGATTTGTTTTGATGGATATATCTCATCTGGATATTGTGATGGATATTTGTTTTGATGGATATATCTCCTTTGGATATTGTGATGAATATTTGTTTTTTGGTGTGTGATGTATATTGGTTTGTGTGATGTGTGATGCATATTGTGATGTTTATTGGTTTGTGTGATGTGTGATGCATATTGTGATGTTATGAGAGGCTTGAGGAGACGACCAATTATTTTTGATCTATTTTGGATTGTATTATGCGTGCCGGTGTTGAGTGTTCCACCGAAGGGGTCGGCGAACCCAGGGATTAGATTTTGTATTGGATTGGATTCTGTATTTTGGATCTGTATTTTGGATTGTACATTTGTATTCTGGATTCTTTTTTTTATTTTTTTCAATTTAGCGACGTTTTTAGCGACGTTTATATTCGTAGCTAACTGTTAGCGACGAATATAAACGTCGCTAAAAACGTCGCTAAATTGAAAAAAATTAAAAAAAAAGGCCACCACATCGTCGCAAAAACGTCGCTACTATGTCGCTAATCGGCGACCACAAGCAAACATCGCAAATGACATCGATAATTAGCGACGTTATAAATGTCGCTAACTAACGTCGCCATAGCGACGTTTTGCGACGTTTTCTCGATTAGCGACACGCTTTTTTCCGTCGTTTCCAAAACGTCGCTGAAAACGTCGCTAATTTAGGTTAGCGACGTTTTGGCCGAGATTAGCGACGTTTTGGAACGTCGCTATTCTGACAAATTTTTGTAGTGAATGCGTTAAGAACATTAATCCTCCAACAAGCATTCTAAAACATCTTTCATCAGCTTTTTCTGTTCGATCTTCTAAAACCAACTTCTCATTTGAATTCATTAGAGTAGAACACCCTTTACAATTTTTCATCTGAAATTTATTAAGTAAATTATAAGCATACCTCTCTTGAGAGACAAAAATACCACTTGTTGTTTGTTGGACCTGAAGACCAAAAAAATATTACAATAATCCTGGATTTGACATTCACTACAAAAATACAATAAATTGGCGACGGCATTTTAGCGACGGAATAAATTCGTCGTCCGTAGTGACGGATTACCGACAACCTGGCGACGACTTCCCGGCTAATCGCGTACCCTTTTTTTTAAGGATGAACATCCGTCGCCTATCCCTTGGCACACGGTCGGTACTATAGCGACGGAATAAAAACCCGTCAGCAAGTAGTCACTCGGTAGTCACTAATTGGCAGAAAATTGTTAAAAAAATTATAGAAAAATATTACTAGTTGGCGGGGGAATTGACGACTACTTAGCGACGGATAATCCGTCGACCAGATGATGGGATATTAGCGACGGACGTACGGTCCGTCGCTAAGTGGTCACTAAGTGGTTGGAAAAATTTGAAAAATCGCATGAGATTAACGACTAAGTAGCGACGGATTTTATATGTCGCTAGTCCGTCGCTAAGTTAAAAGCCTAGCTTAAGTTGAACCGACGGAGGGAAAATTTCATTCCCCCCAATTTTTTTCTCTCTCCTCTCTCTCTCTTGGACGCTTGCACTTATCAAGGTAACTCTCTCTCTCTCTCTTGGGCGGCAGTGGGGAGCGGAGGGGAGCCGGCGGTGGTGGGAGGGGGCGGGCAGTGGGGACTTGCTGGCCGCGGGGGGTGCCGGCGGTGGTTTGGAGGGGGCGGACAGCGGGGACTTGCTGGCCGCGGGGGGCTGGCCGTGGGGGGTGCTGGCGGTCGTCGCGGGTGAAGCTGGCGGTGGTGGGGCTCGTCGCGGGGGAGCGGATAGTGGGGGTGTAGGGGTCGTCGCGGGTGAAGCTGGCGCGCAGTGGTGGGGGTCGTCGCGGGGGGTACTGCCGGTGGTGACATGATGACACACCCACATGTTGGACACACTGTATACGTATTTGTACATGCACATACTCGAACACTTTATACACAGCCCCATTTACTGTACAATGTGACACATACACATTTGCACTGATACCTGCCTTGACATATGCATATATGGGTTGTGATCTGATTTGGATTTCAGACTTATCATGTGGGGTTTTTGTTGGCCCATTGGTCATATGGTCAACCTGATTTTAATAATTGATCAAACTCTGTCTGGAAATACGAAGCTAGTAGTCAACCTGATTTTAATAATTGATCAAACTCTGTCTGGAAATACGAAGCTAGTCGGGACATCTCGGATTCTTGGACATGATCAAGATTGGCTATCCACTCCATTCAAGACCGAAGATCTGTTTGCCTACTCGAGTCTGTAATTTCTTATGCAATGTATTTTTCATTTTATTTGAGTCTAGGAATATGTTGTACACCGAGTCGTACTGGCAAATAGGCTATCCCTAAATGAGTTCAAAATATTTTTAAAATGACCACTCAAAAAGGTTTTCAAAAAGGTTTTCAAAAATCACCAAAAGCTTTTTCAAAAACCCTAACTAAACCCTGACTTAACCCTGACAGAACTCGGACCGAGTTCGGCCAGCGTTCGGCCAGAGTTCGGTTGGTGTCCGTTGTGATTTTGAATCTTTGGAACTTGGTCCTCCTGCAGTTGCGAATTTGACCGAGATTTGCTCAAAGAGTTCTGTCCGAATTCTGCCCGAATTCTGACAGAAGTCTGCCTTTGAAACTCCTATAAACAGAGAAGGATTTCGATCATTTCAATTCACTCATTCACTTTCAATCTTCTCTCTATCTAAAGCTTTCAGTCTTTCAAAGAGTTTTCTAGAGCTTTCAATTTCAGATCCCAAGCCAGTTACAATCCTCTAGTCAATTTGCCAGTGCGGTACGGTCTAGAAGTTTCTGAGCGATTGTAATCAGAAGGCTTGATTGAAGAATACCTCTTCACATTTGAAGTTGGACGAGTTCTTCGTATCAAAGCTCGCGTTGTAGAAGTTGCAAGGACTTCGTAAGAAAACTTACGATTTTTCCAATAGTGGATTCAACTGGTAGCAAGAGTTCTATCGACTGGATTAGTCCTCATCAGAGGGATACCAGTATACATCGCTGTCTTTGCGTTTGCTCTCTTAACTTTGCCTTTACATTATTTCAGTTGTGATTAATATTCTGTGATTGTGCTGCTAACATTTTTAATTAGCATTTTTCTGCTGCCAACTCTATTCACCCCCCTCTAGAGTATTACGCTTTACTATTTCGTTCCTACAATTGGTATCAGAGCGGGTGTTACAGGTAAAGCAAAGGTAACAGTACAATTATTTATTCATTTTAATTAACTGTTATATAGATCACAGCACAACACATGGCAACTGTAAAATTCACAAGTGAAGGCCAGGCCACAAACAGACTCCCACTGTTTAATGGTACGAATTATACATATTGGAAAACACGGATGAGTTTCTTCTTGAAATCTCTTGACTTTGATTTATGGTCCATTGTTCTTGATGGCTATCAGAAGCCACCTCGTATAAATGTTGATGGAGTTTTAGTTGAAAAACCCCATAGCAGATATACAAAGGAAGAAAAAAAAGGGCCAGTCTTGACGCACGTGCCATTAATGCTCTTTTTTGTGCTTTAGACAGAACTGAATTTAACAGGGTGTCTATCTGCACAACGGCTAATGAAGTATGGAAGCTACTCGAAGTCACACATGAAGGCACGACTCAAGTCAAGGAATCAAAAGTCAGCAGACTTACTCAAGAGTACGAGGCGTTCAAAATAAAGCCCAACGAAACAGTTACACAAATGTTCGAGAGATTCTTGGATATTGTAAATCCTTTGTCTTCCCTAGGCAAAGATTACATTAACCATGAGAAGATTCGCAAATTCCTGCGAGCTCTCACCAAGAACTGGATTCCAAAGGCTACTGCAATCATTGAAGGGAACAACCTCACAACTATGTCCCTCGAAGTACTCATGGGTAAGCTACTCACTCATGAACTGGAGCTACAAGATTTTGAAGAGCCTGCACCAAAGGAGAAGACTATCGTCCTCAAGGCTCAGCACAGAAAAGCTGTTGAAGATGACTCAGACAGCAGTGGATCTGACGCTGAAGATCAAGCACTCCTAGCAAGGAAGTTCAAAAGATTCATGAGACATAAGAAGAGAGTCAAAGAAAACAACAGCAACAACTGGTACCAAAAAGATGCTGTCTACTATGATTGCAAGAAGAAGGGACACATGAAGAAGGATTGTCCCACAAACTCATCATCAAGCAAGAAGAGCAACAGGTATGAAAAAGAAAACCTGAAGAGATCAACATCACAGAAGTATGCCAACACCAGCATATGGCATGAAAGTGAAGCCAACGACTCAGAAGACGAACAATCAGAAGACGCTGCAAATGTATGCTTTATGGCATCCGATCAGGTACCTACTGAACCTGTAGTTGATACTTATGATGACTTCACCTTTGAGCAATTAGGAGATGCCTTCAGTGACCTGATGACTGATTACAGGAAACTGCGTAGTAAGTATCAGACCTCTAAGAAGGTACCCAAAGAGTACAAGGTGAAATAGGTAGACTTACCGACCTACTAGCTGAGGTTAGAAATAATGTTAGTGAGTCTGGTGAGCTTTCTTCAATAAAGCTCTTATTACACGAGACTACCAAGTCATCTGAAGAGAAAGACAAAATTATTGACCAACTCAAGGAAGAACTTTCTATAGAGAAGAAAAGTCTTCGATGTGCACAAATCAGAATGGAATCACTTACTTCTGATTATACTAAGTTGTATGACACTTCCAAAAGATTGGAAATTAGGTTAGGAAAATAGCCTGAGCCGGCTGCTTCCTTCCCTAACACGTGTCACTTACCGAGAAATCAGAACATTCCCAAGCCAAACACTGTCAGACCTTACCCTATCAAACCTTTACCCCAAAAGGTTAAGCCCAAACAAGATTATAGGTATGCTTTCTTCTATACTAGAAAACCCAAACCTACCAACCATGCACACCACTCAGCTTTCAACACTCGACATGCACAATGTCATTATTGTGGCCTCATTGGTCATATATCATCTGCATGTAGAATGAGAAAGCTTGTTGATTTAAATGTTTATGCTTGGATACCTAAAGCTAACAATTCAGGACCCTACAAGAAATGGGTACCAAAAGTTTCATCTGCAAACTGTTTTGTAGGTGGAATACCCTTTACATGCTAGAAGCAAATGGATCCTCGACCGCGGTTGCTCACGGCATATGACCGGTGATGCTACCCTATTTGCAACACTGTCGAAGAAAAAGAAGGAAGGCTATGTCTCCTTCGGTAATAATTTGAAAGGGTATATTATTGGTATCGGTGATGTTGGTAAGTCTCCCTATCCTGTGATTAAGGATGTCTGTCTGGTTACCGAGTTGAAACATAACCTACTCAGCATAAGTCATCTAGCTGATCATGGTTATGGCATCAACTTTGGCAAAGACAAATGTACTATAGTTGATAGCTCAACTGGTAGTACTATCTTTGAAGGTATCAGGGAAGACAATATATATGTTTTCTATTTGTTAGAAGAAACTAACATTTCAGGTAGATGCTTAATGGCCAAAAGTGATGAGAGTCATCTGTGGCATATGAGACTCGGTCACGCTAATATGGATACAATATCAAGATTATCCACAAAGAAGTTAGTACGCGGTTTACCGAACATTACATTCAAGAAGGACTCGGTATGCAGCCAATGTAAAAAGAACAAAGCTACCAGATCCACATTCAAGTCAGTAAACGCAGTATGTACTACTAGACCTCTATAATTGCTTCATATGGACTTATTTGGTCCTAGCAGAGTTGCTAGCCTCGGAGGTAAACTTTATGCTTTCGTAATTGTAGATGATTTCTCTAGATACACGTGGGTATATTTCTTGACACGCAAGAATGATGTATTATCCGAATTTGTCGCCTTTTGCAAGAAGGTACAGAATGAAAAAGGTTACATGATCACTCGCATAAGAAGCGATCATGGTGGCGAATTCGAGAACGCTAATTTTGAGCAATTTTGTGACACACACGGTTTTGTACATGAGTTCTCCTGCCCTAGGACTCTATAACAAAATGGAGTTGTGGAACGTAAGAACAGAACTCTAACTGAAATGGCCAGAGTAATGTTAAACCAGTTTAGTCTACCCAAATATTTTTGGGCTGAAGTTGTCAATACAGCTTGCTTTGTTCTCAATAGAGTTCTAATTCGACCCAAATCGAAGAAGACTCTATTTGAGTTATGGTTTGATAGAATTCCTTCTGTTTTATACTTTATAATTTTTGGTTGTAAATGTTTTATTCTTAATACAAAAGACAATTTGGGAAAATTTGATAAAAAGGCCGATGAAGGTATATTTTTAGGTTATGCGGCCAAGAGCAAAGGATACAGAGTCTTTAACAAACGTACCATGATCATCAAAGAGTCAATCAATGTCACTTTTGATGAATTGAATCAAATGACTATTGATGATAATGACGAAGATACATCTGTACCAAGCTCAACTCCAGCTGATTCTCAACCAAGCTCTGCACTAGCTGAACCTCCTAGAGAAGATCCAGGAACCAGCTATCTTCAGAATTTATCGAAAAGGTTGAAATTTATAGCTGATCATCCAAAGGATTTGGTAATTGGTGATATTACCAAGGGAGTAAGTACTCGTACATCCTGTAGAGATATTGTTTCTAGTGTTGCATTTATTTCACAGCTAGAACCCAAAACTATTGATGAAGCATGTAGTAATAGTTTTTGGATAGATGCTATGCAAGAGAAATTAAACCAATTTGAACGGAATCAAGTTTGGGAACTTGTTCCCAGGCCTATTGATCATCCGGTCATTGGCACCCGTTGGGTATTCCGAAACAAACTGAATGAGAATGGTTTAGTGACTCGTAATAAGGCTCGACTCGTAGCTCAAGGATACAATCAAGAAGAAGGTATCGACTACGATGAGACTTGTGCCCCAGTTACGAGATTAGAATCCATTTGCATGTTATGTGCATTTGCATGTTTTCATGATTTCAAACTTTTTCAAATGGATATGAAGAGTGCTTTTTTAAATGGCTTTATAAAAGAAGAAGTTTTTGTAGCACAACCTCCAGGTTTCACGGATTTTAAAAACCCAGATCATGTTTTCAAGTTGAAGAAAGCCTGATACGGTTTAAAACAAGCACCTCGTGCTTGGTATGTTCGTTTAAGTTCTTTTCTACTTGACAACGGTTTTTCAAAAGGCAAGGTTGACACTACACTGTTTATTAAATCTTTTAATGGCAAGCTGCTTTTAATTCAAATCTATGTTGATGATATTATATTTGGATCCACTGATGAATCTCTGTGTCAAGAATTTTCTAAGTGTATGCAGAATGAGTTTGAGATGAGCATGATGGAAGAGCTGAAATTCTTTCTCGGATTGCAAATCAAACAAACTGATAATGGGACATTCATAAATCAAGCCAAGTACACAAAAGACTTGCTAAAGAAATTCGATCTGGACAATGTCAAACCTATTGGCACTCCAATGGAAACTTCAACAAAGCTTGATTCAGATGAACAAGGCAAGCCAGTCGACACACATAAGTATCGAGGTATGATTGGTAGTTTACTTTATTTAACTGCTAGTTGTCCAGATATAATGTTTAGTGTTTGCCTGTGTGCACGTTTTCAAGCTAACCCAAAGGAATCACACTACCAAAATACATGGATTTACCGACGGCCTTATCCGTCGGTAGTCCGTCGCCAAAATAAATACCGACGGATTACCGACAGATATTTTGGTAAAACAGCCGTCGGGAATAACCTCGTCGCTAAAACATATCCGTCGCTACTCCGTCGCTCAGCGACGACTTAGCGACGGAATACCGTCGGCGCATTTAAATATATATAGCGACGGATTGCCGACTAGCTTTCGTCAAAATATGTATCAGGATATAGGGTTAGCGACGGAAAACTCCGTCGCTAAAGAGTCGACAAAACCGTATCAGTGATTTTCTGATACCCAATATCCGTCGCTAATCCGTCGTAAATTTGTCGGTAAAAGCGTATCAGAGATTTTCCCATACGGCAGGTCGTCGTTATGCCGTCGCTAATCCGCCGATGTGTACGACGGATTAGCGTTGTATTAGCGACAAAACATTCGTCGCTAACTGCAAAATTTATGGACATCAAACAGAACCAGGTCGACGGACATTCCGTCGCTAAACCGTCGCTCAATGTAAAATTCTCCAGGTAGCGACGGATATTACGTCGCCAATCCGTCGATACATTAAATTCCTATAGTTAGCGACGGATAGTCCGTCGGGACTTTGTCGCCAGTCCGCCGTAAGTTAGTCGCCAATCCGTCGCGAAAGCTAAAATTTATGGACATCAAACAGTATCAGTTCGACGGATCGTCCGTCGCCAATCCGTCGCTTTATTGAAATGCTCCAGGTAGCGACGGATTTTACGTCGCCACTCCGTCGCTAACCTCAGTTTCTCCAGTTAGCGACGGATAGTCTGTCGGGACTTTGTCGCCAGTCCGCCATAAGTTAGTCGCCAATCCGTCGCGAAAGCTAAAATTTCTGGACATCAAACAGCATCAGGTCGACGGATCGTCCGTCGCCAATCCGTCGCTTTATTGAAATGCTCCAGGTAGCGACGGATTTTACGTCGCCACTCCGTCGCTAACCTCAGTTTCTCCAGTTAGCGACGGACTATCCGTCGCTGAGTGGTCGCCAGTCCGCCATAAGTTAGTCGCCAATCCGTCGCGAAAGCTAAAATTTCTGGACATCAAACAGCATTAGGTCGACGGATCGTCCGTCGCTAATCCGTCGCTTTATTGAAATGCTCCAGGTAGCGACGAATTTTACGTCGCCACTCCGTCGCTAACCTCAGTTTCTCCAGTTAGCGACGGACTATCCGTCGCTGGGTGGTCGCCAGTCCGTCGCTAACTGCTAATTTTTGAAAAAAAAAATACTGCAAATAGACTCTTTCCTGTTTATACAACACATCCAACACAATATCAAACGTGCAAAATATCCATATACAACACCATATATCCATATCCAACACGAATATCCAACGTATCCAATATCCAACACCATATATCCATATGCAAAATATCCATATCCGACACCAATATCCAACGTATCCAATATCCAACAAAATATTACCAACATAATATATCCAATATCCAACATTAAATTATCCAAACATAAAAAAAATATCCGAACATATAATGTATCCAAATGTCTACAAAACCAACAACATAAACAAAATCAAACCCCGTCCGTCGGATCGTCTCGTGCTCGTGCCGTCGCATCCGCTTTGCGTATGTACTCCTCCACCGTGTGTGCCGGCACTTGGGACAAGACATGGTCTGGAAGCGCGCGTAGCTGCTCTGGCGACATCATGTCAAGGAGCGTCAAGATGGTGTTATCCGATACGATACAGGCGTCCGCAGAGCGGTTAAACGAAAGCCGTCCGGGGGAAGAAGGACCAGGTCGATCCGAAGCACCGGCAGCAGCAGTAGACGGACCAGGAGCAGACGGACCGGGAGCAGACGGACCGGGAGCAGACGGATAGCGCCCCAACACTATCGCCCGCAAATCTGACACTGCGGAGGTCAGAGTCGCAAGCTGCGCCCTCACATCGTCAATCGGGGGCGCTGGGGGAGGCGGAGGCGGTGGATATCTCGGGGACGGCTGCAACGAGGGCGCCATGGAACCTAAGCCGTAGACGCGCCCTTTCCTAACGCTGCCGACGGATTCTACGAACACGTCGTCGTAGCGAGCGGCCATAGAAGAGTGCGTCTGGGTGGGCGTCGTTTCGCCGACATTCTCGGAAGGGGGCTCGATCTCAAGCCGACTAAGTGCCTCACGATACGCAGCCTATCCAATGAATGTGTTTATACTATAAGTTTTCCTAAGTTATAATCTAAATCCTATGTTTTCCTAAGTTATAGTCTGAATCCTAAGTTTATCTAATTAACTTAACAATAATTATATTTCTAACATAAATCTCATAAACGTAAGTACTTACATCAGTCTCCTCGGCCCTCGCATCGACGAAGCTTCCGTCCTTCCGTCTCTTGTGCGTATGCACGAATACATCGTGAGCGGTGACCGTATCCGCCTCTTTCCCCTGCTTCACCGCCCGTTGGGCCTGCATACGTAGAATTTAATTAACTTCGTATATTAACAGTACGAAATTAAATAATAGAATGAATTTGAATTTGCGCTATCTCACCAAATCTGCACGCGTCGATGCGTGGGGCCTTGATCCCCCCGTATGCAGACCCGCGACCTGTCGATTAGCCTTAGCTTTCTCCGATTTCAGCTTGAACTGCGGAGTATCCATCTTCTCCAACATCTGCTCATAGTACTCCGCCCGGATCCAGTCCTTCCTCGTATGCGCCGTACGAAGGTCGTACACCGCATCCCGTATCTTCTTCCCGGCGGCGGCTTTGTAGGTCCTGCGGATCGCCTCCTCGCGATGGGGGGGCCACCAGAACGTTCTCTGACATACAAATTCAAATATCACGTAATAAAAAATTTAATGATTTAAAGAATAATTAATAATTCACCGACGAATTTATACCCTCATCTCGTCGAGCCAGACGTACTTTATGTCCTGAGGTACCTCAAAAAAATTGAGGTAGGGGCCATGGTAGTTATCCCGGATAATGCGCCCTAGAATCCGGGCAGCATCCCACGGGAAAAACCTATAAAGAAGCAACGACTGGATTATTAACTTGAATAAATGAAACAAATTTAATAAATTAACTTAAATTTACTTACGATTCACCAGCGGGCCATAGCTCTCGTCGGAACTCGCCCACCAGCCTCTCTGGTGGCGTCGGGGGATCCGTGGGTCCGCACACGTACTCCCCGGTAACAGGATGAAACTGAATCCCGGGGTACTCCGAGGCCCACCCTGCAGTAACTGCTGGGCCCCCTGCTGTATCTGCTGCTGCATCCGCTGGTACATCCGCTGGTACATCCGGTGGCGGAACAGATCCGCTAGCGGATGGAGTCACAGGCCTCGACGACGATGTCGATAGCACCGAGGAAGAATGACGGCGGGAAGAGCCTATGTCCGGGCTCTCCAAGTCGGGATCGGAGGTCACATCCGGGGAATGCGGCTGGCGACCACGACCGCTACCACCACGCCCACGCCTACGCCCACGACCACCACCACCACCACCACCGCCGCCGCCGCCGCCACCGCCACGACCACGGCCAGCACCACCAGTACGGGTGCTCGCAACCATGCCCTGTAAATAGAACACATAAACAAAATACCGACAACATAGATTTATAAATGAATATAAAACTAAACATATCCATACCAGCAGCAGGGCGATGAGTGCCGCCCAGACGAGTAGCCTAGGAGTGCCATCTGCAAAAAGAAACTCATACAATAATACGCAAATATCCCAAACTGAAATAAATATTACAATCAGAAGTGAAGTACGAATAAAAGCTAGATACACAAAATCTGATAAAATCACGCACCAATACAACAAAGTACAATTCTTGTAACTTTTGATGAAAGGGCATCTTGTGTTCCACTAGACTTGTAATTGTAAATCCAAATGTAATAGGGTAATTTAGGATTCGAGACTAGATATTGGGTGCTTCAAGATACAACTGAAATATAGCGATATTTAATCATCGTCATCGTCCTCTTCCTCGGCCTCGGCCTCATCATCATCATCATCCTCATCGTCGAATTCATCTGTATCCTCATCCTCATCCTCATAAAGTTCTTCTTCTTCTTCTTCTTCTTCTTCAGTCTCAATACTTGGGACAAGACGCCTCTTTCTCCCCTGGTTGACATCTAAGTCTTGTATATCAACCTCTTCCTCCCCTCTATTTTCATCAGCAAGAGGTATATCAACCTCTAATTCAACATCCATGTCACAAGACTATTGTCCCAAGTATTGGGGCTTTTCGATCTGGTCCTCTTGGTATGCTGGGTCTCCAACGTTGAATGTATTTCTAGATTTAATCTTGCATACTGCCCACCAGTCAAAGCGATCTCTACGACGTCTTGGGTAGCTTGTATAGTAGACTTGAACAGCCTGACTTGCTATCGCAAACATGTCGGACCCTCTATACCTCCTGCGATGATTTATATCGACGAATCCAAATTGTTTATCGATTTTCCAACCGATATTTGGTGTCGTATCGAACCACTCACATTTGAACATAACAATATGCATATCAAATGGGGCACTATATTGTAATTCTATAATATCCCGAAGCACTCCATAATAGTCAAAGTCCGGCTCGTCGTCATAGATTGTGCCTCTTATGCAAACACCAGAATCCTTCGTACTGAAGCCGTCATTGAGAAATTCGGCATTTATAGGATGTTGAGTTGTCTTAAACTTGAAGCCATTAACGACATAGCCGGGCCAAGTCTTTGCATGCTTCTTCGGTCCCAATGACAAATAACGAATGCTCTCATTTGTGAGTGTACTTGGTTCAGCTAATAAAACCTGTAAACTTTAAATGTTTTAGTTGCATATATATATTTAAATGGTAGCCGCATAACATATTATCTCAGTTACTTACGTAATCTCGAAACCATGACGGAAAGGTAAAATCAACCTCTCTTTGAAGTCCCTCATCGGTAATATCGGGTGTCCTTATTTTGACTTCATCTCTAAATACACTGTTAGAGAGAATAAAAATTAGTGTAGTCACTTACCTCACCAAATTAGAGATTATAACGAGGTATAGTCACTTACTTCTCCAAATCTCTCACTTCTTGTATGTCATAATTTAACAAGACATATCGGTGAGCGGCATCATACTCATCGTCACTCAACCACCGTTTCTTACTAGCCCCAATAGGCTTGCCCCTTAAATTGAATATACCTCCTTCCTCAACGTCTTCGTCATTCCTTTGAGGTCTGTTTCGATTTGTCTCAACATGAGTATCGAAATAAATGGAGCAAAAGTTTGACACCTCATCGATAAGATATGCTTCGCATATCGAAGCCTCTATATGAGCCTTGTTGCCAACTTTCTTCTTTAGATGATGTAGATACCTAGAGAGACAAATTATCTTGAGAATTAACAATGAATTGTAAAATCCACTTAAATTATATCAATTTTTATTTACCTTTCAAAGGGTACATCCATCGATAATGAACAGATGCACCGACACGGGCTTCGTATGCTAGATGAATCGGTAGATGCTCCATACTGTCGAAGAAACCCGGTGGAAATATTTTCTCTAACTTGTAAATTGTTAAGACAATGTTCTCCTCAAGTTGTATCATATGTTGCACCGTGAGCTTAGTTGAACAGATATCCCTGAAGAATATAGACAGCTCGGCCAACGGAACCCATACAGCAGAAGGCAACAACTCTCTCAACGCTATGGGCAGTAATCTTTCCATAAACACGTGGCAGTCGTGACTCTTCATTCCTGTTAGCTTGCGTTCATTGAGATCAACGCATCTAGACAAATTCGACACATAGCCGTCGGAAAATCTTAAAGTAGATATCCACTTGCAGATTATTAATCTATCTTCCTTGCTCAATGCGTATGGCGCTATCGGCTTAGTTACTTGTCCACCAGCTCCCCTTTGTATCAAGTTTAGATTATGACGTTTGCATATCTCGGCCATGTCTTGTCTTGCTTTTGGATTGTCCTTCGTCTTTCCTTTAATATCCATAACGGTATTGAAGACATTATCGAACACATTCTTTTCGATATGCATGACATCAAGATTATGCCTAATAAGATTATCTTTCCAATAAGGCAAGTCCCAGAAGATACTCCGTTTGGTCCAGTTATGGCTTTGTCCGAACCCCTCGACACGATTGTTCGATGGATCTTCCATTGCGGTGGGCAATTCCTTTACATCTTTCCAAATATCGTATCCCGACAATCTGGTAGGAGGTTCAGAAAATTCTTGTTTTCCATATCTGAACGCGTCCTTGTTCTTACGCCAAGGATGTCTCGTTGGCAGAAATTGACGGTGACAGTCAAAGAAAGAAGTTTTTTCTCCATGTCTAAGGCGGAACGCCTTACTATTTTCTATACATATCGGACAAGACATGTTGCCGTGCGTACTCCATCCCGACAGCATACCGTATGCTGGAAAATCATTGATTGTCCACATGAGTGAAGCTCTCATCTGAAAGTTTTGTTTTTTGGAAATATCATAGGTCGTGACGCCGATCTCCCACAACTGTTTCAGCTCATCCACCAACGGCTGTAAATATATATCAATGTTCTTTGTCGGATTTTTGGGACCGGGTATGATAGATGTCAAGAACATATAAGGAGTCTTCATACACATCCATGGTGGCAGATTGTAAGGGATAAGAATGACCGGCCAGCATGAGTATTGAGATCCCGACTGTCCGAAAGGGGCGAAGCCATCAGAACATAGCGCCAGGCGTACATTTCTAGGCTCTGCAGCAAAATCTGGATGACACAAATCAAAATATTTCCACGCCTCCCCATCCGAAGGATGTGACAATTCTCCTTCGTCCTTTATGCGATCTTCACTGTGCCACGTCATGTGTTCTGCTGTATTCAGAGACATATACATCCTCTGTAAGCGCTTCGTGATCGACAAGTAATGTATATACTTGTAAGGACATCGTTTTCTAGTTGACTTTCCTTTTCCCTGTACTGTCTTGTAACGATCCGTATTACAGATCCAACAACTTTCTAATACGCAATTCTCTTTGTAATACAACATGCATCCATTGCGACAGCAATCTATCTTCTCGTACCCCAGTCCCAGTTGTCGGACCATCATCTTTGACTTGTAGAAGTTTCTTGGGAGCTCTTTTGATTCCTTCGGTAATACCTCATTAGTTAATTGTGTGATCCGATCATAGCAAGCTTGTGGCAAGTTAAAATCAGACTTTATGTTCAACAACCGCATCGTCACTGACAGTGCGGAATGAGTCTCACAACCAGGATATAGAGGAGTATCTGCGTCCTTAAACATATCATAGAACTCCTTTGCCTCGGGATTAGGATCCTCCGGATCAAAATTAGGCCCTGCCGCAGCATACACCATATCTCGTGCAAGGTTCTGCATGTCTCCATAATCTACAGAGCATCCGTCGTCTTCGAGGACATCCGTTGCAGCATTATCATCAAAAATATAAGTTCCAGCTTCTGTAGCCTGTCTTTCTGAATATAATTCACCTTGCGATGACCACAGGCCGTAATCACGTACGAAACCCTTACGGGTCAAATGATCTCTCACAGTCATCACTTCTTCGAAACGTCTATTGTGACAATTAACACATGGACACTTGATTTTGTTATCGTCCATGTACTGAGTTTTGCTCATGGCATACTTAAGAAATACTTCCACACCTGCCTGAAAATCGTCACTCACACCAATTCTGCTCTCGTGTTGTCGTTTGTACATCCATGTACGATCAACAAAGTAACGATTCATGCTCGATTTGATGTGAATATCTGTATCGTAAGACAAACTAAACATAAGAATTAATAGCCCGATACCGATACTCATATCGTAAGAAAAACTAAACTTGTGGATAACACGCTAGGCCTACGACGAGGCTACTTAGTATCACAATCTAACATAATTAGTATATAATCATGTAACTGGTGGATCCGCTAGCTAGTAAGCCGGATGTACTTAATATCAGAGAGTATCAGATTAGTATCAGTATATAGGTTAGGTAGACCGTATCAAACGCATATCGGAATAGTAGGCCGAATAGAAGGCCGAGATAGTCGAATGAGAAGAAGGAAAGAAAAGAGGAGCAGATGGGTCCAGAGCCATGGTGGAGGAGGAGAAGTAACATGAGAGCAGTTTCCGCCGTAACATCTCCTGGCTCTGCTGGCAACTGAAGTCAGATGCTACAAAGGACGATCCTTCGCTGAAATCGACTACAACACCCATCAGTTCAAGTTCATTCCTATATGAGTATATTCCAATGCCATAGAGGAAGGTCAACAAACTGATGGCTTCTATGGTATTGGAATCTACTCATATAGGAATGAACTTGAACTGATGGGTGTTGTAGTCGATTACAGCGAAGGATCGTCCTTTGTAGCATCTGGACTTCAGTTGCCAGCAGAGCCAGGAGATGTTACGGCGGAAACTGCTCTCATGTTACCTCTCCTCCTCCACCATGGCTCTGGACCCATCTTCTCCTCCCTTCTTCCCTTCTTCTCATTCGACTATCTCGGCCTCCTATTCGGCCTACTATTCCGATACCGATACTTTGAACCTTGATCTTAACCCAAACCTATATACTGATCGATACTAATCCGCTACGCCCGATACTAAGTATATACGGTCGATACTGATAGCGATAGTCCGATACCGATAGCGATAGTCCGATACCGATAGTTCGATCGATACCGATAGTTCGATACCGATAGCGATAGTCCGATACCGATAGCGATAGTTCGATACCGATAGCGATAGTCCGATACAGATACACATGGACCTACATATCTATATATCACTAGTAGCCATACTCCTCTACATACTACTCTACACTAGGATCTAGTAACCATATACTACTCTACACACTAGCTACGTAGTCATACTCTAAAATAAGGTAAACTAATTTACCCACACATTAAAACCAACCCAATCAAATCTTAGGCAAACTATTCATATGATATCAATCGAAATACAAATAGGTCAACTAGGCTAGTTCTAGGTCAAATTAGGAGTCCAAGTCAACTCTGTCAAAACTAACCTTAATTAGGCTAAACTTCTACCTTAGCTAATCAAATATATATACTAGACTTCACGACGTGTGTCTGTGCATATATATATATATTATTAATAAATTACTTAAAATTATGCCTATATATATATATATATATATATGTCTGTGTGTGTGTGTATCCGTGTGTCTGTGTCCGTGTGTGTCCGTGTGTGTGTGTGTGTGTGTCCGTGTGTGTGTGTGTCTGTGTGTGTGTGTCCGTGTGTGTGTGTCTATGTGTGTGTGTCCGTGTGTGTGTGTGTCCGTGTGTGTGTGTGTGTGTGTGTGTGTGTCCGTGTGTGTGTGTGTGTCTATGGGAGAGGAGGAGGAGGACTCCTGCGCGGGGACTCCAGAGTCCCTCCTACGCCCCCCTGCCCCGACCCCCCCCAACCCCTGCCCGACCCCCCCCAACCCCTGCCCGACCCCCTCTCCCAGCCCCCTGCCCCCCCCCCGCCCCGACCCCCCCAACCCCTGCCCGACCCCCCCAACCCCTGCCCGACCCCCTCACCCACCCCCCTGCCCCTCCTGCCCCGACCCCCCAACCCCTGCCCGACCCTTCCCCAACCCCTGCCCGACCCCCTCTCCCACCCCCCTGCCCAGACCACCGCCCCACCCCTGCCCGACCCCTCCCCGACCCCCCCCTGCCTCCTCTCCCACCCCACCCTTGCCCCGACCACCCCACCCCCTACCCGAACCCCCCTGCCCAGACCACCCCCCACAACCCCTGCCCGACCCCCTCCCCGACCCCCCTGCCCCCGACCACCCCACTCCATCCTTGCCCCGACCACCCCACCCCGTACCCGAAACCCCCCTGCCCCACACCCTCTCCGACCACTACGACAGCCCCCCAACCCCCCAAATCGTAAAAGAGAGAGAGAGAGAGGGAGATAGAGAGAGAGAGAGGGGGGAGAGAGAGCATACCTTAGAGAGAGAGAGGGAGATCGCCGGTCGGAGAGAGGGAGAGGAAAGAGAGAGAGTATTTTGGGGGGAATGAAAATTTTCTTCCCATCGGTTCAATTTAAGTTAGGGTACAGAAATTAGCGACGGAGTAGCGACGGATTATTCTATCGCTAAGTAGTCAGTAAATCTCGCGCCAGAGTAGCGACGGATTATTCCGTCGCTAAGTCGTCAGTCAAATCTCGCGCCAATATTTTAGGCTTTTGCCGCCAAAATATGCGACGTTCTAGCGACGGATATAAAACCGTCGCTACTTGGCCGACGACCTATCGACGGCGTAGCGACGGATATGGACATAAAAAAATAAAAAAAATTGTCCACTGCTTTCCGTCGGTATTTCGTCACAAATCCGTCGGTGATCCGACGGTAATAGCGACAGAAAATTTCCGTCGCTAAATGGCCGTCGCTAAAATACTGTAATTTGGTAGTGTCACATATGTCCGCAGTTAAGCGTATCTTTCGATACCTTAAAGGCACTTCTTCTGTTGGCTTGTGGTATCCCAAAACTAAGTCCTTTGACCTTATTGGTTATTCGGATGCAGATTTTGCTGGATGCAAAGTTGATAGAAAAAGTACAAGTGGCACATGTCATTTCTTAGGCAAAGCTTTAGTCTCATGGTTTAGTAAAAAGCAAAATTCTGTAGCCCTATCAACAACAGAGGCTGAGTACATCGCCGCAGGACGTTGTTGCGCTCAGATTTTGTGGATGAAACAAACCCTAGAAGACTATGATTTATTTTACATTCATATTCCCATTTTCTGTGATAACACAAGCACTATTAATTTGACTAAGAATCCAGTATGTCACTCTCGTACTAAACATATCGAGATTCGACATCACTTTCTTAGAGATCATCATCAAAATGGAGATATAAACCTAGTGTACATAGATACTGAAAATCAACTAGCTGACATCTTCACTAAACCTCTAGCGGAAGATCGTTTCAATTATTTACGTCGAGAATTAGGAATTTTGGACGTCAATAATATTAATTAATTTTGTTTTATGATTATATATCATTATGCAAAAACTGTGTTAGAAACAAGCCAATAAAGAGTCTGTCTGTCACCACAACTACGGTTGAAGCGAAGCGGTACTTAAGAGTTCCCCGGTGAACCTCCGCCAGCTGGAACAGTACTCCTACAGCTAATCTGAGACAGTCGCTGTGTAACGACATTTAATTCATAAAATAATATTAATTATGTTAATTGAAGGCTAAAATAACTAATCTTTGAATTAAATATTTGAAATGAGACAATGAAAAAGAATGGCAAAAATCAACTTTATAGAACCCTAGGCGAATTCGGCCAGAGCTCTGACCGAATTCGGCCCGAGTTCGGTTGAGGGTGTCTGGTTATATATACAGAACCCGAGCAGCCCTTCTTCTTCATTGCTTCCAAACTATTTCAAACAGCAGCAACAGCCGACCCGAGCATCAAAACCCTAGTTCTTCACCACCCTATTCCATCCAATCCAAGTGGTGAAATCTCTCCAAAATTTGGAATCGTGCAGAGATCGTCGTTCTCTACGACATATCTTGATTTCGTAAGGTATAACTCCATCTCTCTCCACCTTTCAATTAGTGTATTTTTATTCCAATTTGTACATATGGTACCTAAATTCAATCCATCTAAGAGGAAGAAGACGACCCCTAGTGAGGAAGGGTCATCTTCGCATCCACATACGGATTTACTCTTTTCGCCAGTCCAAACGAGCGACGGTACGTTCGACGGGTTTTTCTTTCATACCCTCGACCAAGCCCTACTGTGGTATGGTGATTTTTCTATGCGATCCATATGCACAGGCGCTCCAGTCAAATGGACTGTATTTCCTGATCATCGTCATTTGTTTGAGGCATTAGGGTTACACTTTTTTGTTACAATCTGTGCACCTGATAGAGTACGCTCTGGAAAGTTCAAGGCTAACAACCTGAACTTGTTTAACTATGAATTGCATCGCATCATCTATTCCACTATCCTTCCTAAATCCACTTCAAAGGATGATGTGACTTCTCTTGAGCTGTCCGTCATGTACCATATTCTTAAGGGGATTCCATTTTCTGCCCCTAAGACCATGATTCAGATAATAGGTCGTTGTCGTGCAAGAGATAGAAATCTCTCTTACGCGATGATTCTCCCACGCATCTTTCAGCGCTTCGATATCGATCTGTCGACTTGTACTCAGGACCCTGAGCCCAAGTTTCTTCAGTTATCTCATCGTAGCATGACTGCTACAGCTCTACCTACTGCTCCTCCTACTACACCTCCTCCACCACCTCATCAGTATGCCATGACATTTGAGGGCATACATCAGCATTTATCTGCTTTGCATGTCTCGATGACGGACATGGCTCGTAAGCGTGAGTTCCGCGATGTCACCCGTTATCAGGCGATGGCAAACTCCTTGGCTGATCTTCGTTTCGCTCAGACTGGTCATTCAGCCAGTTCCATCCCTCGAGATCCAGCTTTTTTGGGTTACCGCTGTGAGGATGAGGCTGTCCATGCCTACTTCCAGCCAGGTAACGCCTACGATTGGTATCGTGTACCTCGTGACTACGTTGGTGAGTTCTATGCTGGCGTCCCTACTCATCCTTCTGGCGCTGGTACTTCTGGTACTGGTCCTTCAGGACATGCTGGTCGAGCTGATGTTGGTGATGACGAGCATAGTGATGAGGAGATGTGATTTGATTCTTTAGTGATATTTTATTGTACACTTGGAAATGCTCCAACATTCCAAGTTTTTATCAGTATTTCTTTTATTTTTATCAGTACTTTCTAGTTATTATCAGCACTTTGCAGTTTGCTTCAGTACTATTATCATTCATGGACATGTTTATGGTGTTTCAGTTATGGCATTTCAGTTTATTTCAGCACTTTGTTTTAATTATTAGCACTATCTCTTTATACTGCTTCTTTATTACAAACTGCCTGTGAAATAGCATGCCTGAGATTTTTTTCTTGAAACAATACATGCCTGTAATGATTATCTGTAACAATACATGCTGTAATATATTTCTCAAATTTTTATGCTTTTTATATGTTTTCTCACTACTTGTTACTTATGCATTGATTGCGGGGGAGCCTTCTCTTTTGCAATTATTTTGCTAATTTCTTTTGAGATAATACAGGATATGAACAATTTCTACTTTTTGATATTTTTTTGAACAAGCTTAGCTTAATGTAATATCATTCATAGTTTGTCAATTATCAAAATGGGGGAGATTGTTGGCCCATTGGTCATATGGTCAACCTAATTTTAATAATTGATCAAACTCTGTCTGGATATACGAAGCTTGTCGGGACATCTCGGATTCTTGGACATGATCAAGATTGGCTATCCACTCCATTCAAGACCGAAGATCTGTTTGCCTACTCGAGTCTGTAATTTCTTATGCAATGTATTTTTCATTTTATTTGAGTCTAGGAATATGTTGTACACCGAGTTGTACTGGCAAATAGGCTATCCCTAAATGAGTTCAAAATGTTTTTAAAATAACCTCTCAAAAAGGTTTATAAAAAGGTTTTAAAAAAGGTTTTCAAAAATCACCAAAAGCTTTTTCAAAAACCCTAACTAAACCCTGACTTAACCCTGACAGAACTCGGACCGAGTTCGGCCAGCGTTCGGCCAGAGTTCGGTTGGTGGCCGTTGTGATTTTGAATCTTTGGAACTTGGTCCTCCTGTAGTTGCGGATTTGACCGAGATTTGCTCAAAGAGTTCTGCCCGAATTCTGCCCGAATTCTGACAGAAGTCTGCCTTTGGAACTCCTATAAATAGAGAAGGATTTCGATCATTTTAATTCACTCATTCACTTTCAATCTTCTCTCTATCTAAAGCTTTCAATTTTCAAAGAGTTTTCTAGAGCTTTCAATTTCAGATCCCAAGCCAGTTACAATCCTCTAGTCAATTTGCCAGTGCGGTACGGTCTAGAAGTTTCTGAGAGATTGTAATCAGGAGGCTTGATTGAAGAATACCTCTTCACATTTGAAGTTGGATGAGTTCTTCGTATCAAAGCTCGCGTTGTAGAAGTTGCAAGGACTTCGTAAGAAAACTTACGGTTTTTCCAATAGTGGATTCAACTGGTAGCAAGAGTTCTACCGACTGGATTAGTTCTCAACAGAGGGATACCAGTATACATCGCTGTCTTTGCGTTTGCTCTCTTAACTTTGCCTTTATATTATTTTAGTTGTGATTAATATTCTGTGATTGTGCTACTAACATTTTTAATTAGCATTTTTCCGCTGCCAACTCTATTCACCCCCCCTCTAGAGTATTACGCTTTACTATTTCGTTCCTACAGTTTTGTTAGTTGTGTGGATTTGATTTCAGTTTCCTAGATGTATCATATTTGAGTTGTATGATATGCATTTGGGCTGTGAGATGAGTTATAGGTTATGTTATAGTTAGCCTATATGTACATGTCTGTATGTACAAATATGTTGGGCTGTCGTGAGTTGTGGGTTATTGAGTTGGGTTGTATAAAATCTGTAAGTTGTGAGAGGATGAAGGGTTGTAGTGCAGAGTGTAAACTACAAAAATTTATCAGATTAGCGACGTCTAAATGCGTCGCTAATATCAGCAAAAACGTCGCTAAATCAATTTAGCGACGTTTAGGGCGGCGTTTCAGGAAGGACGGAAAAAAACGTGTCACTAAATGAGAAAACGTCGCTAGGGCGACGCTATTTTGCGACGTCAATGACGTCGCTAATTAGCGGCATTATTTGCGACATTTGTTATTTGACGCTAATCAGCGAAGTAAAAGGCAACGTTATAGCGTGGTCGCCGTTTAGCGACAGTTTTGCGACGTTTTGGCGACGACGAGCTGACATCAGATTTGGTGCCACGTGTTGCCACGTCAGAATCAAGATGACGCTTTTAGCGACATTTACTGACGTCGCTAATATGTAGCGACGAATACTAACGTCGCTAAAAATGTCGCTAAATTAAACAAAATATAAAAAAATAGGTTCCAGAAAGCAAATGATGCTGGAGCTGGAGCTGGAGCCTGAGCCAAAATACAGAATCCAATCCCTGGGTTCGTCGACCCCCTCGGTGGAACACTCAACACCGGCACGCACAATACATTCCAGAATATACAAAAAATATAAAGAAAAAATACTATCCGTAACGAACAATGTCAATATATAATATCCTCAACACAACCAAATCAATATCCGCAAATACGTACAAACTCAGTATCCCCAACGAAAAAACTGAATATCCCCAAATACGTACAAAGTCAAAATACAAAATACAGAATCTAATCCCTGGGTTCGCCGAAAATACAAAAATAAAGATTGACACACAGTTCTAATTCATATGTGTTTTAAGTGTGAGAACGGATGGCTCAGAACACAACCCAAAATTCATTCTAGCATACATTAGTGTGAATCATCTACTACTATATAAGATATAGTGATAGGTTGTCGTATCATCATTGCCGAGGGATGAGGGTCGCAGGACAGTCAACTTTATCTATGGCTACATAGTTTCTGCCTCGCTAGTCGAATGGCTGCAGGGACTATGTCCTGATCACTATGTCGTACCATAGTTTCTGCCTCGCCAGTCGAATGGCTGCAGGGACTATGTCCTGGAGCTGGAGCCAAAATACAGAATCCAAAATACAAAATACAGAATCTAATCCCTGGGTTCCCCTACCAATTTATTTCCCCTATTTTACTCTCTCACTCTCTCTCCTCCCCCTCCGGCGCTCTCACTCTCTCCGGCGCTCTTACAGTACTAATTCATATATATTTAAGTGTGAGAACGGATGGCTCAGAACATAACCCAAAATTCATTCTAGCATACATTAGTGTGGATCATTATGTTCTGTACATATGGTGTAGTATATGTTTTTATCGTATCTAGTATCTGAAGAATGTAACAGAATCAAGATGAACTCACATAATGTAATACTAAGACATCTACTACTGTATAAGATATAGTAATAAGTTGTCGTATCATCATTGTCGAGGGATGAGGGTCGGAGGACAGTCAACTTTATATATCTACGGCTACATAGTTTCTGCCTCGCCAGTCGAATGGCTGCAGGGACTATGTCCTGACACTACTAAAATATGCTAAAATAGCGACGTATATTAGCGACGGTGGAAAAAGCCGTCGCTGATAATTGCCTATAGCGACTCCTTGTTCTACACATCGATGTCCGTCGCTGAGTAGCGATGTTCAGCGATGTAGTACATTTTACGTCGCTGACGGGCGACGTTTTGCGACGGACGTCACTTTTATGTCGCTGTATTACGACGTTTAGCGACGTATAATTTATACGTTGCTGATATCGAAGATCCTACAACTGGGTACAAGTGCGATAGCTTTGGTAGAGATCATAACTGGACAAAGAGGAGCATATTCTGGGATCTGCCATACTGGAGTACCAATCTGATCAGACATAATCTTGATGACATGCATATTGAGAAGAATGTGTTTGATAACATAATTAATACTGTGATGGACGTAAAGGGAAAAACGAAAGACAATCCCAAGGCCAGGTTGGACTTAGAAGAAATATGCAAACGCCTTGCATTGTATTTGATAGAGCAGAATGGAAAACAGTTCATGCCGAAGTCAATTTTCTTGCTGGACAAGGAGGATAAAGTGAGACTTTGTCGGTGGTTCCAGGGCCTAAAATTTCCAGACGGATATGTGTCAAATCTTAGAAGATGTGTCGATCCGAAGGAAAACAAATTGACGGGTATGAAGAGCCACGACTGTCACGTATTCATGGAGAGATTAATTCCGATTGCATTTCGGGAATTCTTACCGCAGGCAGTTTGGGATCCATTGACGGAGCTTAGCATATTCTTCAGGGATCTTTGTTCTAAGAAATTGCTCATTGATCGTCTAGAAAAGTAAGAGAAGGACATTACGGTAATACTATGCAAGCAAGAGAGGGTGTTTCCTCCTGGATTCTTCGACTCTATGGAGCATTTGCCGATTCATCTATCCTATGAGGCACGTGTTGGTGGACCCGTCGAATATCGATGGATGTACCCGTTCGAGCGACATTTGAATCACCTAAAAGAAAGGTAAAAAATAAGGCACGAGTCGAGGGTTCTATTTGTGAAGCCTATGTTCTCGAAGAGATTATAAACTTTTGTTCGATGTATTTCAAGCCTCATGTTGCAACTAATAGAACGAGAGCTTCCAGAAACGACGACGGAGATCATAAAAGTAATGAAATAATACTGAAGGTATTTAATGCTCCAGGAAAGCCATCGGGTAAAATGAAGAAGAGATATCTGAACGATGATGAGCTAAGGGCTGCTCAGGGGTATGTATTACTCAAATGCGACGAGGAGGAAGTAGAGAAACTGGAGGGATAAGTAATTAATATGTCTATATTATTTTAATAGTGTTGATTATTATACTATTACATTAATTGTACGATATTGTTTTCAGCATATTTAATGATGATGTGAGGTCAGGTAGGCCACACATAACAGAAGAAGAACTAGAACAAGAAATGAGGCGTTATTTTCCATCATGGTTGAGTGCATATGTAAGACTTAAGAACTCTGTAATTACCTTTCTGTATATGCACTTGATTGAGAATGAGCTTAATTGCTTCTTTCGTGGTATTTAGGTCGATCGACCATATGCAAGACTTGAGAATGAGTCTATTAGAACGCTAGCCAAGGGACCAATTTATGCTGCAAAAATATGGCCAAGCTACTGTGTTAATGGGTTTAGGTTCAAGTCAACAACTTGCCCGATCAGAGACAACTTTGTGGATCTCGACTCCACCAAAAACAGCTGTTTGTGTATCAGATCTTCGAACTACAAAGATGTTAATGCGGGTAGCGATTTCTATGGCGTGCTACGGGAGATCGTGGAGCTGACATATAGTTATGGAATAGAGCATGCTAAGATTGTGTTATTCAGGTGTGATTGGTTCGATCCGATTGAAGGTCAAGGTTGGAAAGTATACAAGCACGGTCTTGTTGATATAAACTATCGGCGTCGATATCAAGCCTATGAACCATTTGTCATATCAAGTCAGGCTCAGCTCGTGTACTTCACAAGTTATCCTAAACGGAGAACAACAAGGTCGGACTGGTGGGCAGTATGTGTCACGACCCGCACCTATTTTTTTTAAAACGGATACGAGACGTGTCCAAGCCAGCCTACGCCGCAGTGTCGGCGGTAGAACGCTGTCACGGCCATGAAGGTCAAAATCACAAACAATGCTCATTCACAACATTAATTTAATTTACAAGATCACAAGTTTTACATCTGTAGAAAAATATAAACTTGTACAAATATGGAATGACTACAATTCATCTATCTAGCTGGTCACTAGACTTCTGTCTGCAAGTACACCCGTCACTCCCCAAGCTAAGTGAATCCACGGCTAACCTGAAAATATTGGTTTCCAGTCAGGAATGGAACGAGCACAATTCACTGAATGCAATTTTAAATAAAGAAAATGACTATAAAACAAAGGTTAGACATCAATCATGGGTTTGAAAATAAACAGTAAAGCCGTAAGAAAAATCAATAGTAATAAATAGACCAATATACTTTTCTACCATTAGAAGTACCTTTGATATGTGATCGGTCTCGGGATAATTATGCGACACGGTCTACACGGTCTAAAGTTACACGGTCTACAGTTACACGGTCTACAGTTACACGGTCTACAGTTACACGATCTACAGAAAATATTGCAGTAAAGAAACACTGTCTACAAAATAATAATCACGATCGACACAGTTTTAATACAGTAATAATCACGATCTACACTGTCTACTTTGCAATAAATAAAATACTATCTACACTGTCTACAAGAAGTAAATAAAATACTGTCTACATGGTCTACAAGAAATAAATGCAACACGGTCTACACGGTCTACACGGTCTAAGGTCAGATCACACATCCTTGGTACTTCTCATTCTCGACTCAACAATTTATAATAGAAAATAATCACATAACCAATGACTAATCAATGAAATATAGTAAAGATCAATATCGAACTGCAAACAATAAACTGTACTCGCCTGTGGTCCTTTACTGGTGAAACCGACAATCTGAACTACTCAATGTGCCACTATAGTCAATACCCGTACAACAGTCCCCGGAAGCTGAAATAAACAATACCAATGATCTCAGAATAGTCTAATTAGCTAGGATTGCCTGTCCTTAAGTCTAATTCTGGACACAGGGGCAAAACGGTAATTTCGGACAAAAACGATGTCCGCCGTTGGACCCACTTTGCACCGAAAAGCGTGCCAGAGTCAACGGTCTTTAAAGTCGTCAAACTATATGTCTACAGATCCAGTTTTCTGATACGAACCCAACTGTATGTCCTAAGTAGGATTCCGGCGGGCCGTGCACAAAATCGCCCATTGAGTGGGACCGTGGGGCCCGCAAAACGGTGATTTTATCTACGGTCTCAGAATCGGACCAAACTTGGAATACAGGACCAAAAAAATGATACGGTTCTGTTGGCACAAGTTTTGTCTTGATCCGATGAGCGTGCACAAAGTAATTGGAGAATTTGCAACGTGCACGATACGGTGAATTTCGACGGATATGTACCAAATTCGTCGCGCACACGCGACCAATTTAAATTCCGTCAAAGCCCACACGACCACGAAGCTGTTACGCAGCTTTCGATCCTTTCGGTTCGCGACCACGTCGTCCAGATTGGCGTGACGCACGTCGTGTGGAGTGATTTTATTATTCTGAAAACAGATTTTCGGCAAACTTCGGGATTTGATTTCTCGACGCTGAGTCGATAATTTCAAATTCCGTAAGAAGGGATTCGAAGCCCTACATGCTGTCTAAAAGTGTCTTCAAATAGATTTTCTAATGTGTCATTGGATCGATCAGAATCGATCGTTGAATGTGGGTGATGGGTCTGCTAAGCGTCCTGTTTTCGGGACATATTTTTCGCCAACTTTCACTCGATTTATCTCGAGTCTCGGGTCACTAAAAATTAAACTAATTGACAGGGATTAAAGGTGGTCATATTGTGATCATACCAGAGTTCATGGCTCGCGAAATGATCGAACGATCACGGAGATTTCTCGTCGTGAAGTCGCTGATCCGCCATTGCTGCCGTCGCTGATCCTTCTCGCGCGCGCTGGTTGCGCGCCTGGCCGACCGCGTTGGCCGTGCGCGGTGGCGCTGTGGGCACGACGTGGCCGCCCCAGGTTAGGAGGAGTGTTCGCCAGTATTGGAGGAAGGAGGTGTCGGCTTCGGAGTTAGGGTTTTGCGAGTTGGGAGAGTTTCTAACTCTCGAATATGTACATAACTATATATATATACTGAGTCCTCTGTTTACTCGGATTGGGCTGGAACCCCTGTGCGGGTTTTGGGGGGGGGAAAGCTTAGTTTTGGTCCTTTTCCTTTTAGCCCCCCACTCTTATTCCTATTGCTTTCTTTTATTATCAATTCTTTTCCATATTTACATATAGTTTCTATATATATATATATATAGATATGTAAAAAAAAAAATATATATATATATATAGATATGTATATATACACTCAAAGTTTCTATATATATATATATATATATATATATATATATATATATATATATATATATATATATATATATAATACCATAAAATCTAAACAAATCATAATAATATGTACATAACTATATATATCTACATTTCTTTTCACTAGCTATATATACAAAACTATATAAATAGGTATATATATATATATATATATATATATATATATATATATATATATATATATATTTTTTTTTTTTTTTATATAAATATATATATATATATATATATATATATATATATATATATATATATATATATATATATATATATATATATATATATATATATATATTTATATATATATATGCACACACATTTATATACTATGTAATCCAAAGAGTACAAAATGGTATACACAATCCTGAGATAGGTAACAATAATAGTATACAATATTCTACAGATTGTAGTATATATATATATATCCAATAATTTGTGTTACTAAAAAATATTATAATAAAACACAATTTAACTTTATTAGCAATAATATCTATAAAAGTCCTAAAATAATTCACTTAACCATACCATCATATATATATAGGTATGTGTCTACATGGACGTCTTGGTCGCATTACATGACTTCATGGGCTTTGTATTGGGTTCGGGTCGAATACGAGCCAGTTTGGTACACCCGGGTCTTCAATAAACTTAAATAATATAATAAAACTAAATTAAATCATTTTATAGAGGTCAAGTCGCAACTTGGTCCGGTTTTTCTTAGTTAGAACACTTCTATGGCTCGACCTTCCCTATCATATCTAAAACACTAGTCTAGGCACTCTACTGCACTATCCGTGCCAAGATTTCTCGTCATCTTGTACTCAAAACTCAGCCATAACCCAAAACATTCCACCGTAATACTATTTAATTAAACCCTTTCTAGATTCCAAAATTTCCCCTTTTCAATTAATAAAACTGAATAGAATGTTTTCAAGATTTTCGGGAAGAGGGATTACAAATCTACCCACCTTAAAATAATTTCGTCCTCGAAATTCTAATTCGTAGATATGCCTAAAATTTAAATCTTAAAAGTAAGTCCACCTCTCCTCAAATTTAACTTATCATACCTTTCTACTAGTCCTTGTAACTACGAACTCTCGAGGACTTCTACCCACCTTTGATAATACTACTTCCTCAAAATACATGTGACAAAAACCTTATAATCTTCCAACTAGTTGCTCAAATTCTTCCAATAGATATCTATCGCCTATGGTATCTTTAATCCTCGCATATCTATCAAGCAACCCAAAATTCAAATATCAACTAACTTATACTATAACTTCTGCTAACTTCTAAACAACACGGTTATCGACCCCCAAAATAGGAAGGATGAGAGTCAATGGTACGAAAGGACGAGGAAGAATAACTAAGAACAAGCACAAAGTTTCAAGAGCGGTAGAGGATATCAAATGATACCGATAAAATGGACCTTATGAACCATTGACTCATTAGCTAGATTGGGGCTACTCCGTTCCAATCACTGGCTAACTTCGAAGAGACCCTTCGTTTCTTAGAGAGGCTTGCAACTTCTGCACTACGAAAATTCTGTTCTTGAAATTAAAACTAAGCACGATTTCATGATAGAACGGAATTTGAGAAGTCAAGATTGCGATCTATTCCGTGGTTATTTAAACGCACGAGCAAGGAATATAAATACAATACAAGATCATATCGCGACTTCTAGGTAGATGGGATAAGGGTTACGAATGACTTCGCATTCTAAGAAGGAAAGACAACATAATGGGTTTAGATACCTATTTCAGAAAGTTCGGTTTTTCTTAGTCCAACTATGGTGGTATGCATGAATGGGTATTACTGGGTCTTAATGGGTTCCTCAATTGGATATCAGTCGTCGGTTGGATGAACCTTGGACTTCAATCTATATTGACTGGGCAAGATCCAATGATAAAACTATTTCTACTCGGTTTGGGTAACCTAGAATAAGTTCCCACCCAAGTGATTGAGCTAGATGGGCAGTCGGATTGGTTCGCTAGGTTCCTAAAGCCATAAATGCGTCTTCGGTGACTTCTGTGTTTAAGGAGCACATGAGGCCTCAATTGGGTGGCACACTAGTGGCATGTGCGTAGTGGGCTTTGAGTAGATCACCATCCCTATTGGGTCGAAAGGTTCGAGTCGAGGTTGAGTCTTTAATGGAAGTCTAGAAATATACCGATATTATGGTATAGGGTTATAGCTAGTCCTTTTAATCTAAAAGTCGTAGCACAAAAATAGAGTACAAGGGGACAGGTTTGAGTGAGACATGATATACCTAGATGAAGGTGGACTCGCCTTGGTCTTGCATATAAAATTTGTTGGGAGGTAACAACTGGTCTTGTGCTCCGAATATTAGTGACACGGCCGGGTACACAAAAATGATCTAAATGAAAAGTGGGAGTCCATGGGATACTAACATTCATTCTAATGGAAGTTGTTCTAATCAATCGGTGATCCTCGTATATCCTAAAACTTTAGGAGGCTTACAGTCTACCCACCTTAGAAGTTAGGACATGGTCTTAGGAATGATGAGGTTAGAAGAATTCCAACATCCGGATATTGTACCTCGACTCTTGTTAATAAAGAATAAGGCACGGCGTAATGGGATACGGTAGATATAAGTCAAGTCAAGGATCATTCTTCAATAAATGGAAAACGAGTGTGTACAATAACACATGGTCGAAAAATAGAATGACCTACTCGTCCACAGTATACAAGAGTTGTCGACGGGGAACCAACTCCAAGGCACATCTTATGAAAGGATTCTAACAACTGAGTCGTGAATTTCTATTTGTGTCAAGCCTGCCAGACTATTTTCACAAGGGTTCTAGTGGTATGGGCTGTTGACCACTGCTTGATCATACTATGACAGGGTATTCAAACTATGGTATTGGCTAAAGTAGTGACTGTGGTGTTCCAACACTAGTTAGGTCTAACAAATTTACTTAACTAGGGCAATATTGGTTGGAACTTATCGGAATGAGTGTCTATCACAGTGACGGTAAATGATCGTCCTTACCTTTCTCTACACATCTCATGTCTAAACTGTGGCTTTGATTGAGGAAAGGTTGAGTCAAGGCATAAGGATTGCTAGTTAAGGCAAGCTTCCAGCAGATAATTAGAGACTCCCAATATTTGGTTTCTTGAGAATAGATAGTCTCCTAGGTTGGCGTTCTGACTAAGGGTAAAACCTTAATCATTCTCAAGTTCAGGTGGCTAGAAGGTCTCAATAGTAGTTTGAGGGTTGAGGAGAGAACGAGTAACTTAATCATACGACTGGCCGTTGGTAGCTACACTTGTGCCTACCATTTTCATAGCCATGGGAATACTCTGTAGCTCTCTACCATCACGAGCTTTCGTCTTTCCAAATCGGTGAAAGATAAAAACAATAAAGAATTCAAGGGAGATGTTACTGAATACAATTTCATGATTCAAGGGCGAACATATAATTCAAGAGGAATTGTCAATGCAGTCGTGGATGAGACCCTAGAGACATCTATATCTTAATCCACGTAGGGTAATTAAATAAAGTGCGAACCAAATGTATCATGGTTGATCAGACCATAATACACTGATTCTGATTAGACAATAAGTTAGCAGGCGTCCCCACTAAACATATGCCTCGAATCAAGCTCGATAAAAGAGTAAGCTTGCAAAAACTAGGCTGTAATAGCAGCGTTGGTCAAGATAGTCAAGATACAAGTACGCGAGAATTTTTGAAAAGAGGCACAAGTAGTTCGAGTTTGAGAGAATCAAAACTTACCTGGTGTCCTTGCTTATACAATCTTTCAAAAAAATCTTCCTGTCCATAAAGTCTTGGTCAACTGATGGGTTATGGAACTCTATATTCTATATTCTTGGTAACTTATTAGTGTCGGTCAATTACCTCGTCAATAGATCACAAGGACCACATAATGCTAGGATGGGAGACATGCTACTCAACTTATAGAACTTCCACTAATATTGGCTTCAGATCTTATGGAACACACAGGGCACTGTCCTATCCTCTATAGTATCCTTAATTTGTAATCACGTCTGAAGTCATTTCACCGAGGACTATGCCTCGTCCGTATACTCGAACGATGGTAACTCTTGGTTCTGTGATTCAGACATGATATGCTATCAGATACTCTACCTTATCTCGACTCCAGGGAATCTACGATCAAAGAGGACCACTATCCATGGGTTTAGCAATATTCTATAACCTATATTTTCTTAGACTAATTCCAACTCTAGGGATCGTGTCTTGCCAGTGCGCTGCTGGCTACAGTGAATCTAGGGTCTCCATAATTCAAATAAATGGCGACAGTGCGCTGCTGTCCTGCCATTTTGAGTTAATTAACATTATTTTAACTACATCAAAAATAAATCCATGAGCTCCTAGAGATTCAAACAAGTTGCCTATGAAATAAAGCGTAAGCATTTGTCCTATCAATCACAACCCTTAAAATAAAGGATTGAACAGGAAGAAATAACTGAGGACAAAAGGAATACAAACAATCTAACTATTCCATGTGTATTCAAGCCTTTGAGGAAAAACTTGAATCGAAACTAACTTGAGGTTCATCTATGGATAACATAAAAATAACAATTCTTAGGGCAAAAATAGGAACTAAATAGGCAATTTGACTAAGATGTGAGGATGATATCAAAAGGGCAAGGAGAAAGAATTGCACCATTTTATCAAGGTTGGATCATTAATCCTAGGAAGTCCGGTCTCACCAAGTGAATAATCTATCCACATTGGATCATAACGTCATACCAAGAGGTATTAGTGTACTTATGGAGATATGACAACTATCAAAATCAATAACCCTCATCTATATTGCATGGCCTAGACTACCCATCGGTAAATTTGTATAAGGGACTCCTAGTCCTAGTCATTCTCTTAAATTAAATTAATTCGTGAATGAGCATTTCCTAGTCGCAGGCTCGCAATAGTACAACTAACTAAAGTACTATCACGAGTTCGCGTGATTTGCAAAGACAGACCAGCATGGGCCACCACAAAAACTTGTCACGACCCGCACCCAATTTTTTTTTTAAAACGGATACGAGACGTATCCAAGCCAGCCTACGCCGCAGTGTCGGCGGTAGAACGCTGTTACGGCCATGAAGGTCAAAATCACAAACAATGCTCATTCACAACATTAATTTAATTTACAAGATCACAAGTTTTATATCTGTAGAAAAATATAAACTTGTACAAATATGGAATGACTACAATTCATCTATCTAGCTGGTCACTAGGCTTCCGTCTGCAAGTACACCCGTCACTCCCCAAGCTAAGTGAATCTACGGCTAACCTGAAAATATTGGTTTCCAGTCAGGAATGGAACGAGCACAATTTACTGAATGCAATTTCAAATAAAGAAAATGACTATAAACCAAAGGTTAGACATCAATCATGGGTTTGAAAATAAACAGTAAAGCCGTAAGAAAAATCAATAGTAATAAATAGACCAATATACTTTTCCACCATTAGAAGTACCTTTGATATGTGATCGATCTCGAGACAATTATACGACACGGTCTACACGGTCTAAAGTTACACGGTCTACAGTTATACGGTCTACAGTTACACAGTCTACAGTTACACGGTCTACAGTTACACGGTCTACAGAAAATATTGCAGTAAAGAAACACTGTCTATAAAATAATAATCACGATCTACACAGTCTTAATGCAGTAATAATCACGATCTACAATGTCTACTTTGCAATAAATAAAACACTATCTACACTGTCTACAAGAAGTAAATAAAACACTGTCTACACGGTCTACAGGAAATAAATACAACACGGTCTACACGGTCTACACGGTCTAAGGTCAGATCACACATCCTTGGTACTTCTCATTCTCGACTCAACAATTTATAATAGAAAATAATCACATAACCAATGACTAATCAATGAAATATAGTAAAGATCAATATCGAAATGCAAACAATAAACTGTACTCGCCTGTGGTCCTTTGCTGGTGAAACCGACAATCTGAACTACTCAATGTGCCACTATAGTCAAAACCCGTACAACAGTCCCCGGAAGCTGAAATAAACAATACCAATGATCTCAGAATAGTCCAATTAGCTAGGATTGCCTGTTCTTAAGTCTAATTCTGGACACAGGGGCAAAACGGTAATTTCGGGCAAAAACGATGTCCGCCGTTGGACCCGCTTTGCACCGAAAAGCGTGCCAGACTTAACGGTCTCTAAAGTCATCAACCTATATGTCTACGGATCCAGTTTTCTGATACGAACCCAACCGTATGTCCTAAGTTGGATTCCGGCGGGCCGTGCACAAAATCGCCCGTTGAGTGGGACCGTGGGGCCCGCAAAACGGTGATTTTATCAACGGTCTCAGAATCGGACCAAACTTGGCATACAGGACCAGAAAAACAATACGGTTCTGTTGGCACAAGTTTCGTCTCGATCCGATGATCGTGCACAAAGTAATTGGAGAATTTGCAACGTGCACGATACGGTAAATTTCGACGGATACGCACCAAATTCGTCGCGCACACGCGACCAATTTGAATTCCGCCGAAGCCCACACGACCACGAAGCTGTTACGCAGCTTTTGATCCTTTCGGTTCGCGACCACGTCGTCCAGATTGGCGTGATGCACGTCGTGTGGAGTGATTTTATTATTCTGAAAACAGATTTTCGGCAAACTTCGAGATTTGATTTCTCGACGCTGAGTCGATGATTTCAAATTCCGTAAGAAGGGATTCGAAGCCCTACATGCTGTCTAAAAGTGTCTACAAATAGTTTTTCTAATGTGTCATTAGATCGATCAGAATCGATCGTTGAATGTGGGTGATTGGTCTGCTAAGCGTCCTGTTTTCGGGACAGGTTTTTCGCCAACTTTCACTCGATTTATCTCGAGTCTCGGGTCACTAAAAATTAAACTAATTGACAGGGATTAAAGGTGGTCATATTGTGATCAAACCAGAGTTCATGGCTTGCAAAATGATCGAACGATCACAGAGATTTCTCGTCGTGAAGTCGCTGATCCGCCATTGTTGCCGTCGCTGATCCTTCCCGTGCGCGCTGGTTGCGCGCCTGGCCGACCGCGTCGGCCGTGCGCGGTGGCGCTGTGGGCGCGGCGTGGCCGCCCCAGGTCAGGAGGAGTGTTCGCCAGTATTGGAGGAATGAGGTGTCGGCTTCGGAGTTAGGGTTTTGCGAGTTGAGAGAGTTTCTAACTCTCGAATATGTACATAACTATATATATATACTGAGTCCTTTGTTTACTCGAATTGGGCTGGAACCCCTGTGCGGGTTTTTTGGGGGGGGGAAGCTTAGTTTTGGTCCTTTTCCTTTTAGCCCCCCACTCTTATTCCTATTGCTTTATTTTATTATCAATTCTTTTCCATATTTACATATAGTTTCTATATATATATATATATATATATATATATATATATATATATATATATATATATATATATATATATATATATATGTATGTATATATACACTCAAAGTTTCTATATATATATATATATATATATATATATATATATATATATATATATATATATATATATATAATACCATAAAATCCAAACAAATCATAATAATATGTACATAACTATATATATCTACATTTCTTTTCACTAGCTATATATACAAAACTATATAAAATAGGTATATATATATATATATATATATATATATATATATATAAAACTATATATATATGCACACACATTTATATACTATGTAATCCAAAGAGTACAAAACGGTATACACAATCCTGAGATAGGTAACAATAATAGTATACAATATTCTACAGATTGTAGTATATATATATATATATATCCAATAATTTGTGTTACTAAAAAATATTATAATAAAACACAATTTAACTTTATTAGCAATAATATCTATAAAAGTCCTAAAATAATTCACTTAACCATACCATCATATATATATAGGTATGTGTCTACATGGACGTCTTGGTCGCATTACATGACTTCATGGGCTTTGTATTGGGTTCGGGTCGAATACGAGCCAGTTTGGTACACCCGGGTCTTCAATAAACTTAAATAATATAATAAAACTAAATTAAATCATTTTATAGAGGTCAAGTCGCAACTTGGTCCGGTTTTTCTTAGTTAGAACACTTCTATGGCTCGACCTTCCCTATCATATCTAAAACACTAGTCTAGGCACTCTACTGCACTATCCATGCCAAGATTTCTCGTCATCTTGTACTCAAAACTCAGCCATAACCCAAAACATTCCACCGTAATACTATTTAATTAAACCCTTTCTAGATTCCAAAATTTTCCCTTTTCAATTAATAAAACTGAATAGAATATTTTCAAGATTTTCGGGAAGAGGGGTTACAGTATTCAAGACCAAAGCTAGAAATACCTTTAAGGTTGACGATATTGCTTATCAAGAGGATGAACTACCTCTTGTAACAAATATTATAGAAGTGGACACGACGGAAGTTCCTCATTACACATCTAATTGTGTAGAAGAAGTAGAATTATCTGAAGAGGAAGATGTAGATGAAAGTGAAGATGTAGAGGAGGAAGAAGAAGAAGAAGAAGAAGAAGAAGAAGAAGAAGAAGAAGAAGAAGTAGATGAGCTAAACGAACTAGATGAATTTTTAGAAGAGGATTAAATTTGTACGTTTGTTTTATCATCATATTTGATACTTTAGTGACACTTCTATCATATAAATCTGTGACACTTCAGTAACACTTTATTGATACTTTTGTCTGTGACTATGATATTTTTCAAAAATCTATGATGTATATCATATAAATATTTTTTTTGTTTTATTATCATATGTTATTATCAGGTATAACTAGACCAAGAGGACGACGCCGAGGATTTTATATTAGGCAGTCCCGTCAACCTCGGGCTGGGGATGGAGATTCCGTACCCTCATCCTCATCTCCGAGTATGCTATTGTACCATTCTGTTCCCGGTCCATTACCGGGACAGGGCAGTTCCAGCAGGTTGGCGACTCCTCCCTCGTCGTCTAACCTTCCTGATCCCACGTCCAGCATCCCTGATCCCCCGTCCAGCATTCCTCATATCGACGGCTCTATGGAGGGAGCCGATGTCGCGTATATGGAGGACGGCGATCAGACTGATCCTGCCCAGGCAAGAGGTGAGAGCGACCCTCCATGCGCTCCCCCGGACGAGACGCGTATGGAGATTTGGATGGACGGGCCTATGAAGTATGTTAATTAGTTAATATATATTTCTCAAATGATTATATGTACATATATATTCATGAGAATTATTATTGTATAGGTATCGGCCTTCTGCAGTACAGAGACAGCTGGGGGTATTTCTGAGGCAGAACTATGGTGGACCTTGGATTAACTACTCAGATGCTCCCGCAGATAGGAAGGCCTTTTGGTTTGCCCACTTCAAGGTAAAAAATTTGTTTGTTTTTTAATTTTAATAATCATTTGTGTATATTATACAACTTTTGTATTTTACTTCTTGTAGAGGACCTATTTCTATCCACCACACCGGGCGGCGAGGATCGAGGGCCAATTTTCTGCCGTCGCAGCCAAGCTCATCCGTGATACGATCCACGACCAGAAGTGTCGTGATCGCTCCGGAGAGCCGATCCATGGTTGGATCACGCCAGAGCAGTAGGCTGTGATGAAGGCTAGATTCAGCGAGCCCAAGTACCAGAAGCGGTCTGACAAGGCCAAGGTGGCACGGTCGAGCGCCGGTAAGTGGTGTGGTGGCTCCATTCCGATGACGGAGCATTTTTGTCGTCTGGTACGTTTCCTATGACGGACATTAATTTATATATAGTTCGATAGAATATTTAATACTAATAATAGATAATATATTTTAACAGGTAACAAAGGGTGAGGACCCGAACATGGTGACCGTCTTCCTGGTCACCCATCGGAGGGCTGGGGAGTTCATTGACGAGAGGACGACGCAGGCATATGTACGTTCTATTCTTTATATTAATTTACTATAATTTAGAAAACAGGAAAATAGATATTAATATAGACTTTAGCAAACACTTACACGTTAGCAAACATTGTTCTAGGCCGAGTTTATTCGGCTACAGGAGGAGGCGGCTGTTGCTGCTAGTGTGCCAGCAGAGGGAGGGGCTGGTAGTTCCTCCCAGCCGCCTACGGCTCCATCGCCGGACGAGCTCTGGATGACCGTCGTTGGCGGTCTTCAGAAGGGTACGTACTACGGTACGGGATCCTACGGCGCGTATTTGGCTTCGGAGTCATTCCGGGCCCCCTCTGTCAGTACGCAGTCTCCGACTTCGCAGGCGTCGTCACGAGCCGAGGATGTTCGTCGTCAGATCGAGGAGCTGCATCGCGAGTTGCAACAGCAGATTTTTGATACGGTCGAGCGACGATCAGACCCTCCGATCGTCACTGGATGATTTGATGCGGTCGAGCGCAGTATACAGGAGCTGATGAGTCTGCATCAGGCTACAGCTGCCAGCTTGCACACGCTCACCGAGTCTACGCAGCGCACAGAGCGTAGACAGGTCGAGCTGGAGGGATCGCAGAGGAGCATGTATGCCTCACTCACTCAGGTTTCGGTTTTGCTTGAGGCGAGTACTGAGAGGGTGGTGAGTACCCTTGCTGTTTATGGTGAGCGACTGCGAGAGCTGGAGCAGATACGTCCTCCCGGTCCATCGACGGCACCGACTCCAGACATTGCACTGCCTCCTACTGCCCCTACGGTGCAGCTCACCCAAGCGCAGTATGACTACATTCTATCCCAGTTGCGCGGCAGGGGTCCGCAGTAATTTTATTGATTTTTTTATGACTTGTATGTATTGGCCCTATGGGCAAATTGTTTATTGCTACACTGTAGTTTATACACTTGGTGGGAGACTTTTTATCATCTTCCATTTTTATTTGACTCTATTGGATGTTTGTGAGGATGTGTGTCTGTGATATTTACTTTGTACTGCCTCCTATTTTTATTGTGATATTTACTTTGTGATATCTGCGACGGGGATGACAAATATACCTATGTTGGATTATAAGCGATGATCTGATATACAAAGGAGGTGCTGCCAAAATTTTAAAAAAATATAATGTGTATTTTTTTGACAATGTGTGTCTGTGTTTACAGTGAATGTGAAATACAGTGTTCGGAACCATCGACAGTTTCGATTACTGTTGTATGTTTTATCTTGGATAGAAAGAGCAACAGTTCAGGGTGTACTTCTGAAAGCTTTATTTTCACGTCCTTCACTTTCTCCGGACGTCGTAAAGGTTCCAGAGAAGGTGTAGGACGTGAAGAGGAATCTCTGAGAAGTGCACCCTGCACTGTTGCTCTTTCTATCCAAGATAAAACATAGAACAGTAAGCGAAACTATCAATTGTTCGAACACTGCACTTCACACACACTGTAAACACAGACACACAGCATAACAAAAATACCAATTATATTTTTTTAAATTTTTTTATAATATCTGCGATGTATAGCGACGTTCTGCGACGTACAGCGACGGAAATTATACGTCGCTATACGTCGCTAAATAGTGACGTAACGTCGCTAGAAGTCGCTAAAATGCTGACGTGGGATATGACAACCTGAGAGCGGACGTCGCTAAATTTGTCGCTAGGCGTCGCTAAAGTGCCCATGTGGCTGCCATGCCATGTCATCATATATAAAGTTTACCGCGTCGCAAAGTGGTCGCTCTACGTCGCTATTTTAGCGATACTAAATGTGACGTCGCAAATAGCGACATTTTGCGACGAAATTGTCATCTGCGCCATGCCTATACGCGACATCCAATTTCCGTCGCTAAATACGTCACAAATAGCTTTTAACGACAGATTTTCCTTATTTAGCGACGTAAGATGACGTCGCTAAAAGGGGTTATTTTAGTAGTGTGATCACCATGTCGTACCATAGTTTATGCCTCGCCAGTCGAATGGCCGCAGGGACTATATATCCCGATCACCATATTACCAAATAACCAACCAACAAAACTACTTGTTACAAATATCGGCACTATCGTTGCGTTCGAATCGTAGTATCACATTTTTCGGTGTCGAAAAACAACTAATTATTACTATATTATCAGATTTTTTGGCACTATCGGTGCCCCTGACCAAGCCACCCCCTACACCACTCCTAGTCCTAACCCGAACCCTACTCCTAGCTTCCCTCCCCCAGCCGCCCTCGTCCCCCCTACGCCGGAGAGAGTGAGAGCGCCGGAGAGAGCGAAAGAGAGGGAGGGGAAGAGTACCACGTACTGGAGAGGGAGGAGAATCGTCGGAGAGAGTGACGGTGCCGGAGAGAGTGAGAGCGTCGGAGGGGGGAGGAGAGGGAGTGAGAGCGCCGGAGGGGGGAGGAGAGTCGCCGGAGAGAGTGAGAGCGCCGAATGGGAAATGAACCCTAACCCGAACCCTAACCCTAGCTCCCCTCCCCCAGCCGCCCTCGTCCCCCCTGCCCCACCCCCCCCAACCACCCCTACTCACCCCCAACCACCCGCATCCCCTCCTGCACCACCCTCTGAGCCACCTGCACCCCTCCAAACCACATACAACCAAAACAGACGAAGAGAGAGAGAGAGAGAGGGGGAAAGTCACGTACCAGAGAGGGAGGAGAGTCGCCGGAGAGAGTGAGAGTCGTTGCCGGAGAGAGTGAGTGCGCCGGAGAGGAGAGAGAGTGAGAGAGGAAAATAGGGGAAAATAAAACGTTGGGGCGGGGATATAATTAGAATTTAGCGACGCTTACCCTACCGTCGCTAAATGCTTCACTACTAGCGACGTCCCAGCGACGTTTCGCAACGACTGGGTCATGTGCTTAATGTACGTCGTTGTTACGTCGCTTAGGTCGTCACTAGTAGCGACTATGAGCGACGTTTATATAAAACGTCGCTAATGTACACAATTTAGCGACGTTAATCTAACGTCGCTAAATGTACATCGCCAATTGAGCAGATTTTAGTAGTGGTATATGTGTTGGGATCAGTTATGTTATAGACTTTGAGTTGGGTATCTCAGTTTTTACTGAGATTGTATATATGTGTAGATGGGGTTGGGGCTGACATGTATATAGGATATATATATATTTTTTGATAATATATATAGGCTATATATATATTTTTTTTCTATCCACACATACCTTACCTATATATATGCATTAACATATATATATATATATATATATATTATATATATATATATAGCCTATATAAATATATAGCCCGCGGGGGGGTGCTGGCTGTGGTGGGAGGGGGCGGGCAGCGGGGGAGGGGGCTGGCTGGCCCCAGAGGGGGGGTTTGGGGTGGCTGCAGGAGGGAGGGCTGGCCGCGGGACTGGTTGGCTGCAGGATTGCGCACTTATGTTATATTTATGCAGTGATCTTAGTTTGATATATGAAGTGATAATATTTATGCATTGATAAAAACTTTGATCTTGTGGTCCAGCAAATAATCAGCTGTATTAAGCATGTATGTGTTAGGAGCTAAATATTCTATTATTCTCTATTGCAAGTATTTTCTTAATATTGGAGATATCCTCTTAAATTTTGCACGTGTCACATGACATGCTATATTATACATTTCTTATATAGCAATTTTCTTTATGAACTACTAGTATCTTCTTTATTTTCATCAAGTTAATAGTTTATATTAGTTTGGCCACTTAGACGAAGATGACATACTGTGTTGCACAATTATGAGCATGTATACTGATACATATATGATACAGATATAGGATACAAACATTTTCAAATGGATACAAATGTAGTTACCTATGTTGCATGAGTAATGTATGTACTGTTACACCCTTATATGCCATAAACCTGAGAATAACTGAACCTATAACTTGAGGCTCTTGCCTGTACACACACCCACCCTTAACACACACACACACACACATTTGACTAGGACACACACACACCCTCTCACTTTTTTACTCTCACTGTCACACCCTTAACACACACACACACACATTGACTGAAACACACACACATATACCCCTCACCATATCACTCTTTGTCTATACACACAATGTTATCCTGATTGGGCTAGGAACTTGATCCTGACAGCGCAATGTTATCATGTTCTCAGAAGGAGAACTATAAGGATATATATATTTTTAATTACAAATTTGTTTACTTTGTTTTACGAATCGGTATCGGTATCGGTATCGGTATCGGTATCAGACTATTTCTATGAGTATCGATATTAGCCGTTTAGGCGTCTAGGCGGTGTTTAGGCGGTAGGTAAGTGTTGAAAATCAAATTTAAGATATCGGTAGAGAGTGAGTATCCTAGAAGGATATATATAAGATATCTTAGTAGTAGATAGGTAAGTGTTGAAAATTAAATTTACTTATGCCAAGTCTTTTGGGCCTATCAGAGTTATAGATCTTTTCAAAAATCTAGTATAATGCTGATTACCTCAAAAGGCTTGCATAAGTAAGAGTGTATAGAGTGTATATCGTAGGCGGATGAGTGTATAGAGTGATCCTCCCTACTCTCCTTCTTTTCATTCGGGTCACGAGGCATCCTATTCCGCATCATATGATATACATCTCAACCAAAGTATAGAGAAGTGTGAAAATATTAATATTAACCAAGGATTAGTATCGGAATCAGTATCACCATGAATCTCATAGCTTGTACTAACAGAGCATAATATAAAACCAAACGTGAAGCAGAGCTTCACATTCACAATATTAGAATGTGAAGCTCTGATTCACATGTTTGGTTTTATATTATGCTCTGGTAGAACAAGCCATGAGATTCATGATGATACCGATTTCGATATCGATCCTTGATTAATATTAATATTTTTACACTTCTCTACTCTTTGGTTGAGATGGATATCATATGAGAGAGTCGAATGAGAAGCAGGGAAGTCGAGGGGGGTCAGAGAGGGGGCCTTCTCTACTCCTCTATATTCTGGTTGTGAGACTCATTCTATACTCTCTGGCTATGTCGTTAATGGCTTCAAGTTTAAGGCAAGACTGCTGAGGGTCATTCATCGTTGGAGGTTGAAGTATCCGAAGAGGAAAACGAAATAGATAAAAGAGAAGATGAGGAGGAAGAGAAAGATGAGGATGTAGAGGACGTCTAATACTGTCATTTCCATACAACAATGAATCTTCTACATTACACGTCTAATATTTTTATTTTGTTTAATCCCTAATTAATCTCCATGTTTCCATCAATCTTACCAGATGGCACCCAAGACTCGAGGACGTCGCTTGAGAGAGGCAGCTTCTGCTGCTGAGGAGGTAGTGCCACCTCCTGCTGCTGAGTCGGTAGTGGTACCTACTGCTGAGTTGATAGTGCCACCTGCTGCTGAGTCGGTAGTGCCACCTCCTGCTACTGAGGAGGTAGTGCCACCTCCTGCTACTAAGGAGGTAGTACCACCTCCTGCTGTTGAGGAGGTAGCACCAGAGAGCAGTTGCACCTGGAGTTCCAGTCATCCATCTTCTTTGAATATTGATCTTGCTGGCGTGGATCGTACTCATGCGCAGTGGCTGAGGAGGGAGATCTCTCTGCGCCTACGTAGAGGACAGTATATATATATATATATATATATATATATATATATATATATATATGATATGATTTTTAACCGGATTGGTTTTCGGTAGACTTATTTATGGGTTTTACTTGGAGTTTGAATATTTGTGTTTAAATATTGAATATTTGTGCGTTTTGTGTGAACAATTTGAATGCCTGGGATTATTTGTGTGTTTTATATGTTTATTTGGAGCTGGGCTGCGAGGGGGCGGGGGGTTAGGGTCTGGCCGCGTGGGTGGCTGGCCGCGGGGGCGGCTGGCCGCGGGGACGGGGGGTTAGGGTCTGGCCGCGTGGCTGGCTGGCCGCGGGGGTCGGAACACACACACACACTCACACACACACACACACACACACACACATATATATATATATATATATATTCGGCACACCGAATCGAATTTAGTAAATTCAAAACCGAAACCGAACCGAATTTTTTTAAAACCGAACCGAATAAATAAATTTAGTAAAATTTAGTATATTAAGGCTCTCGCCTGTACACACACCCACCCTTAACACACACGCACATTTGACTAGGACACACACACACCCTCTCACTCTTTCACTCTTACTGTCACACCCTTAACACACACACACATTTTACTGAAACACACACACATACACCCCTCACCATATTACTCTTTGTCTATACACACAATGTTATCCTGATTGGGCTAGGAACTTGATCCTGACAGCGTAATGTTATCATGTTCTCAGAAGGAGAATTATAAGGATATATCTTTTCACAACATGTCACCTGGTAAAAACCTTTAATGTGAATATCATGTTACCGCAGTGTCGGAAGACTAACATGTCATAATTTTCTAAGCCGTGTGCTTTGACATAATCCTCCCAACTATTTCCTCCTATGTAGTAATCTTGCATTTCTTTATGAAGTTCAAGACGGCATATAGTGACTCCTAATAGAAAAATATGTCGTCTTGAACTTCATAAAGAAATGCAAGATTACTACATAGGAGGAAAGGGTTGGAAGGATTATGTCAAAGCACACGGCTTAGAAAATTATGACATGTTAGTCTTCCGACACTGCGATAATATGGTTGTCACATTAAGGGTCTTTGACAAGGTGACATGATGGAACTGGGGATTCCCAGGACCCTTTCTTTGGTGTGCGAACTGATCGATAGAAAGTTAAACTGATCTAATTCGTGTTTTAACCCTTCATTGGCAAAAACCAGGGTTCATGAATTATACCTGCGGCGGAAAGGAGACAAGTAATTCTTGGCAATCTCAAGCAGACGACCCCAAGATCTTCTGTACGTATTTCTTCTTCGAGTTGGACGTCGTGTGGGCGACGATCTCCCATCCTTTTCTTCTCCTTGGCAGCCCTCTCTTTCTCTCCTTATGTGAATCACGAATTTAGAGAAAGTTTCAGATTTTTTTATCAGTAATCTGGTGGCCAGAGAATAGAGGATATATAGGCTATGGTAGGGACCATGAGGAAAAATTAGGGTTAGGCCTCCTAACGGATCTGGATACCCCGTGTTCAGCCCGAACACACAATCCAGGTCCATTAACAATAGCTCGGTCCACTAATGAGCTATTGTTACACTACCTATCTAATTCCAAATTATGTTTGTGGGCTCCTTTTATTACATGCTCGTTTGGCTCCCCATGTTAAGATATCGTATGTCCGTCGATCAAATTAAGTTACTGACAACTATATTGATTCGACATTTTTTATCCTTAAGTACTACCGCTCAACTTTATTTGTCATGTCGGATATAATCCACCTGCAGGGTTTACATGACAATCCTTATGAGCTCCTTAAGGGGACATCATCAACCCGATCTATCGGGACATGGATTCCATTTATAATCAATAGCCCATCATACATACAATGTTATTACCCAATCCATAGAGGTTGTTGATCCATAATGAATCTCACTCTTTTATGAGTCAAAGTAATGCACACTGCATATACATGTCCGTTATTATATCCGGATTAAGAGCACAAGCATCCATAATAACAGAGGTGTTTGTTCGCTTATGTAGTCAGTACAAAGAGAACAACCTCAAGTGGTCCTGTTCAATACACACAAAGTGTACTAGTGTAAACCTATAGTCAAGATATACTAATACCAGATTACACTACCATCTTTCCAATAGATTGTCCAAGTCCATCTAGGTTGTGAACTATTTATATACTCCATAGGGAACTGATAATATGATCTTCTGTGTGACACCACACACCATATTATCTACAATATAGAATATCAGATATTTGCATTAACACTTGTAACAAATACAATATGCAAACATTTGCCCATATGATTCTCATTCAAAATTTAAGGAAATAAGGTTACTACAAAAGTGATACTTTTAGTATATAACCCTAACAATATCCTTATAGTTCTCCTACGGATGTTGAAAAAAATATCATCTTTCTAGACAATGACGATGATGGAACATCTAGTAAGTCCTTCGAATCACTCTATGTCAAGATTTTCTCCTAATTATGTTTAGTTTTTCTTACGATACAGATTGAACTAATTATGTTTAGTTTGTCTTACGGAGTCGGCTCCCTGGCTAATAGATTTTCTTCTAATTATGTTTAGTTTGTCTTACGATACAGATTGAACTAATTATATCCTTCTTTTCTTTGTTAGAGAGATTGCTCCCAAGACTCCCCGAGGCGGTGCTGCTAGCCAAGGAAGGGGTCGAGACAAGAAACTCTTGGAGGTCGACACGGAGGAAGTCCCCGTCGTTAGGGCGACCCATGTCGACGTTCGCCCGGAAGTGCTCAGTGGGTTTTCTCTTGCCTTGGTCTTTGTTGCAGTGATGTTGGGGTGACCCAACTGTAGATGAGCCGCCTCATGTAGATGTTCTTAGGCTGACGTGCATGGGTTCCTCCCAGTTGATGCGCCAGAGATTCTGATGCGGCTCAGATGCTCATGTTGGGCTTTTAAGTCATTTTTGCTAACTTTTCTTTGACTCTATTGCAGTACCCATACTGAAGGCGGAGGCACTCGTGAAGGAAGATATACTCTCTATTCGTCAAACAAGAGCCGGTGACTGTTAAGGAGGAGGTGTTACCAAAGGTCGAGGTCAAGAAAGAACCGATGACCATCAGAGAAGAGATTGCTCCCAAGGTTGAAGTTAAGGAGGAGCCACCGTCAGAGAGTAGTAGCATCGGGACTGACCCTCCAGTCCCTACAAAAGACCTCAACCAGATTGAGCCTTCGTATGCAAAGTGGCTGATAGAATGGTACATGCCTTAACGCAACTATGATCCCTGGATGTGAGGATTCATCATCTGACTTATGGTCTTTTCTGAGGCCAAAGTCGATTTTCCTTTTTATTGAATATTGAATACTTGTGTTTAAATATTGAATATTTATGTATTTTGTGTGAACAATTTGAATGCTTGGGATATTTGTGCGTTGGAATTTCTTGTGTTTTGTATATTGGAATTGTATATATTGGAATTGTGTATATTGGGAATGCTTGGAATAATTTGTGTGTTTTGTATATTGGAATTGTGTATATTGGGAATTTCTAGTTTTATGCTATTTTTTTCAAAAAATTTCCAGCTACCGACGGACTGGCGACCCATTACCGACGGAATATCCGTCGCTAACTGGAGGATTCCCAGTAAGCGATGGATGTGCGACTAAAAGCCGACGGGTTATCCGTCGCCAAGGTTCTGAAATTATGAAAGATTTACAGGATAGGGTCGACGGATAATACGTCGGTGCGCCGTCGCTAGTAGCCGGTAAAACACATAATGTTCCATCGGATATTGGCGACGGATAATTCGTCGCTATAATGCCGACCGATTGGCGATGGTCTAGCGACGACGCACGACGGAGTAACGACGGATTATCCATCGCCAATGTTCTAGAAATATGAATAATTTATAGAACCGTGTCGACGGATATTCCGTCGGTATTCCGTCGCGTCTACGTCACAACATAGAGACCATTCGCGACTGATTGGCGACGGATTTTGCGTATGAGAAACTCTCCGATACGCATTTACCGACCAAGTAGTGACGGATTTGTCCGTCGGTAAGTGATACGTCATTACTTTTTTTGATACGTGATTTGACGGTAATCCGTCGGTTAGTCGTCGCAAATTGTACGAGTATGGTTGACGGCAGTCCGTCGCTAATTCGTCGCTGGACGACTACTTGCCGACGGCTTGCAGTTAGCGACGAGGCTTTTCCCGACGATCTTTTTTAACCAATATCCGTCGACCATCCGTCGGTAATTACATTTACCGACGGATTTTTGACGGATATAGCCGTCGCTAAATCGATGAATTTTTGTAGTGATTTCAAACTCATTCATCATAATTGTTCTAAATTCCTCAATAAGAGATGAGGAAGAACCCGTGTATATTATGTCATCCACATAAACACAAATAATAAGTATTTTATCATTATCTTATGTCTTCACGTATAATGTAGGCTCATTATCACTTCTGTGAAACCCGTGTTTATGAAGATAAGAGTCAAGTCGACTATACCATGCTCATGGTGCTTGTTTCAGTCCATACAACACCTTTTTTAATTTGTAGACTTTACTCTCCTTACCTTTGATCACAAAACCCTGTGGTTGATCAACATAAACATTCTCGTTCAAATAACCATTTAAAAAGCAGATTTAACATCAAATTGAAAAACATTCCACTTTCTATAAGCTGCTAGAGCTAAAATTAGTCTAACAGTTTCTAAGCGAGCAACAGGTGAAAAAGTTTCATATAAGTCGATACCATATACATGCGCATATCCTTTAGCAAGTAGACGTGCTTTATACCTTTTTACGTTACCTTCTCCGTCATATTTCACCTTGTACACCCATTTGACCTCGATTGTGTCTTTTTCATGTGGCAAATCTGTCAGTTCCCATGTTTGGTTCTTTTCAATTGCTGTAATTTCTTCTTTCAATGAATTTCCCATTCTTCGTTTCCATGTGCTTCTTCGTAGAAAATTGGTTCTGCAACCATTAAAGCAAATTGACATGAAGCATAAATTTTTGATAAGGATCTTACCTTTCTTGGATGACTTTCTTCATCAGAAGCTGAAGGACTTATGTTTACAGGATAAGAACTAGCTGGTGTTGCCGATGAAGATGATGAAGATGTGACCGGTGAAGCAGTTTTATTTGTAGAAGAAGCACTTGATGGAGATGCTGATGTAGATGCAATCGATGTCGAAGACGTTGGTTGGGTCATAACCTCTTCATGTGGTATAAATCCTTGATCACCAATCTTCTGATATTGTTTACTATCACTCCACATCCAACTAGCATTTTCATCAAAAATTACATCTCTACTAATAACTAACTTTTTGGTTATTGGATTATATAATCGATATGCTTTTGATTCATTACTGTAACCAATAAGAATGCATTTTTTCACTTTTATCATCTAATTTTCTATGAATTTGAGGATGAACAAATGCATAAGCAATACAACCAAATACCTTGAGATGACTTACTCCTGGTTTTCTTCCAAACCAAGCTTCATATGGTGTCATCTTTTGGACAGCTTTTGTTGGCGAGCGATTTAGTAAATATACCGAAGTTGCAACAGCTTCTGCCTAATAATCATTGGGTAGGTTATTTTCTTTCAGAATGCTTCGAGCCGTCTCCACAATGGTTCTATTCTTTCTCTCAGCCACTCCATTTTGTTCAGGTGTGTACTTTACCGTAAACTGCCTGAATATACTATTTTTCTTACAAAAAATGTTAAAGTCGTTTGATAAAAATTCTGCTCCTCTATCAGTTCTGAGGATCTTTATAGCATTTCCAATTTGCTTTTCAGCAAAAACCTTGAACTCCTGAAACTTAGAAAATGCTTCAGACTTTCTTGACAAAAAATATACCCAACTCATTCGAGAAAAATCATCAGTTAAGAGTAAAAAATATCTATTCTTATTCAATGATAAAGTCTGCATTGGACCACAAATGTCAGCATGAATAAGTTCTAGTGGCTTATTAGATCTCCATGAGTTTACAACAAGAAAAGAAGTACGATGTTGTTTTCCATAAACACAACCTTCACAAATAGTATTAACGCATTCAATTCCATGCAAGCCAAGAACCATTTGTTTCTGACTTAACAACTTTAAGCCATTGAAATGTAAATGGCCATAACGTAAATGCCATAACTGGGACTCATTCTTCATATTAGAAACTAAAGCATAATTATCAAGACATGAAATTTCAAGAGGAAACATTTTATTTTCAGCCATATGAATCTTTAACGTGGGCCTATCAGAATTTTTAGATGTAATAAAGCATGCATCATTTTTGAAGGTAATTGAATAACCCTTTGCAATCAACTGACCCATTATCAAATTATGAGCAAGATTAGGAATATAAAAGATATCATGGATTACCTTTTCCATGCCTGACTTTGTTTTTACTGCAACTGTACCTTTTCCTTCAATTTGCATGACTGCATTAATTTTCAGCCTAACTTGTGTATTGACAGATTCATTCAAATCACAAAAAAGCTTTTTATCTCCTGTCATATGGTTACTACAACCACTATCTAAAAACCAAACATTACTTTTAATTTTTTCAGAATTAGAACAAGTCATAAAAAGATTAGTATTTTCTTTACCTTCATCTCCACTCTTCTCTGCGTAATTCACTTGTTGCTTACCTTTGGCAAAGCAATATGCCTCAGTGTGCCCAAACTTTTTACAAAAATAGCATTTTTACCCTTGTAGCTTTGGTGTTGGTTACCTCCATCATTGTAGTCGCCTCTTTGATTGTTCCAGTCAGATCGTGAATGATTACCTCTATCATTGTGACCGCCTCTTTGATTGTTCCAGTCAGATCGTCCTTGATTGCCTCTATCGTTGGCGTCTCCTCTTTGATTGTTCCAATCAATTCTTACTCTGCCTCTACCTCTGTTATGTCCACGATAGCCACCTCTTCTAAATCTTTTTCCTTGATGTGTTCTTAAATTTTCAACTCTTGTCTGAAATGCACTTTCACCGTTCATTTCTTCTGTCCTGTTTAGTCTTTGTTCATGAGCTAGAAGAGAACTTGTTAGTGCGCTAAAAGAATATATAGATAAATCTTTGGATTCCTCTATTGCAGCTACTATATGGTCAAATTTAGGAACAAGAGTTCTTAAAACTTTTTCTACTACCTTTTTATCGTCAAACTCTTCACCAAGAGTTCTTAATTGATTAACAATATTTGCAGCTTTGGTACAATAGTCATCAATTGTATCAGCATTCTTCATACAAAGATTTTCAAAATCACTTCTAAGAGTTTGTAATTTTATGGATTTTACCTTGCCATCACCTTCATATTGCTGCTTCAAAATCTTCCTTGCATCGATTGACTTCTCAGCATTCGCAATTCTTGGAAAAATGGAGTCATTCACCGCTTGTTGCAATATGAGTAGTGCCTTCGCATCTATTTTCCGAAGATCCCTCATTTCTGCTGTCCTATCCATCTCTGCATACCCATTCTCAACAAGTTCCCAAAGATCTTGTGAAATAAAAAGTGTCCTCATTTTGATTCTCCAAAAACTATAGTTTTCACCACTAAACATAGGAATCAAAGTTTGTGAAAGATTGAGACCATTTCCAATATTCATTTTTTACGTAAAAAATAAATCAAAACTAACAACAAAAATTAACAAAAATAAATGTACCTTTTCTCCACCAAAAATAACAATAACAACTTACTAGCACTCTTACTTTAAAACTTCAAAATGCAACGGTAGCAATCTTCTACGATGAAAATTTGCTCCCAGCTTCAACACGAACCCAAGCTCTGATACCAAAATGTTAACTTAGAATGGAAGAAAAGAAAGGAAATGCAAGAGACAAGGGCGGAACCAGGAATTCAAGTTGTCCTGGGCTAAACTAAAAATATGTTATACTTGGAAAAAAAATTGACAATATAAGACATCATCAATTGAAACACTCATGTATGTTAATGAAAATTTAATTTCCACAAAACTAACAAAAAAAACTCCAATATGTTTATAAAAGATGGTTTAACCAAAAAAAAGATTAATTGAAACACTCATGTATGTTCTTACACAAGAAAAAACTCCAGTAGCTCATTTCAGGATCCTATTCTTACAAGAGAAAAAAGCCAAAAAATGAAGCATGGACAGGGTCATGGATAAAGCCTAGCTACCTACATAAATTTTACTTCTCAAAATAAACATAATTAGGTATAGTGATGACTCGTTTTATGTAACCACTGGAGTCTGGACATAGACTTGTAACTATACTTTGTTTTGCCTTTACTTTGACACTCCAGTAGCTCATTTCAGGATAAAAGTTGTTTTCTTATTCAATATAGATTTTGGCATTTTGGTTCGGGCTACAAACAGACAGCATAAAATTTCAAACACTCCAGTAGCTCACTTTAACACTGGTACACAAGCCGATTAATGTATTACAAACAGAGAGCATAAAATTTTAATGTTCTGCAGATTTGATCATTCATAAACATAAACATAAAAATGTCGATAAACATAAAAATATGACAAGGTAAATCAAGCATCCTATTAATTTTAGGAATTATGACAAAGGTCTTTAACTTCATGAACTGTCGATATTAAGCCTGATCGAAACTTTAAGTTTAATCATGTTATTAGTCAATATTCTGCAGATTTGTTTTTTACCCAAAGAGTAACAGCAGCCTGTAGAGACATTAGAACAAACAATCGGCGATCCATAGCCCATGCTTGCGCCCGTGAACAGAATTTGAAACCGAAGGTGAAGATGAGGAGAGGAGAGAAGCTGCCATGGTTAGTTATAGAGAGAGGTTGAGTGAGAGATGAGTTCTCTAAACTTTTTTAAAAAATTGCAGCAGCTAAGCAAAACTATGTGCGGGCTGTGGTGTGGGGACTTGGGGTGGGCAGAACAGTTGGATATGTGTTTTATTCCACAAATTTTTTTTTTCAAAAATTTAGGATGGGCTGGAGCCCACCCTAGCCCACATCATACTTCTGCCCTTGGCAAGAGAGCTTTTTCATACTGCTAACACATTAAGTGATTTATTCAAGGTGGATTGTGCTTTAAATAGGGAAAGGAAGAAACAAAAAAAGCTAAAAAGGAGGAGCTTGAAGCTCACTCAAAACCAGGTCCTAGTGGCCTACATATTAGTAGCTAATTACAACCACACAACTTGGTCAATACACGTTGGCTATTGAATCAATCTCCAATAGGCATGCTTATGGCTAGTACAGGACTCGGTACTTGTATTAGTAGGACTCTTTACCACCCTAGTTTTGATCAATTGAAAGCTTGACATAACGGGAAAACAGAAAGAAAACATGGTTACGAATGTTTAAGAGGAACGTACTCTATATTTATAGACACTTGAGAAAAGCGACCACCGGCCATACTGTTGTCAAATATATGGTTATGATAAACATGGCAGATCCGCAGGTTAGGTATGCAATTAATTCATGACTATTTGTTACATGTAAAGAGATGTCTGTGGTATGCAACGTCTCGTACTGCTGCATGTCTTTGTTATGATGCCGGCTACCTGTAAGTCAAGCAGACAAAGTGGGCAAGATGCTTGGAGAATAGGAAACCACCGACCGTATATAAGATGACTGCCATGCTAAGACGGAGAATAAGAAAGGAAGGTGGATTACGTAATGGCTTGTGTCCACATGTGGTTTATGAAACAATTATATTATTTGGGTCCCAAAAAATTTGGGTGATGACATCTCCTATTACGTGGCATCTGACATAACAACTTACATGGCAGCTGACATGGTTTGTTCTAACCAAAAAAATTAATTAACCAACTTTTTTTTATTGTTAATGTTAATGCAAATGATAATTTTAATTTAATGTTAATATTAATTTTAATGTTAATGTTAGAATTAATGTTAATGTTAATATTAATATTTATGTTAATTTGATATTAATATTAATATTAATTTTAGTTTTAATGTTAATTTTAATTTAATAGTAATTTTAATGTTAATGTTAATGTTAACTTTAATATTAACGTCCATGTTAATTTGATATTAATATTAATTTTAATGTTTAATTTAGCTATGTCAGTTGTCATGTCATCAGCTATGTCATATGTCATATAGTGGAATATTGTTTCATCCAAATTTTTTGGGAGCCAAATAGTATTTTTCTTTATGAAAACAGAAAAACGAACATTATTGTTAAAATAATTCTTCTGGAAATAATATACATTCATTACACACACTACTAAGAAACTATAGACCAACGACACATCACTACAAAAATACATGATGCATGTAGGGACGGAAACAATTCATCCTCTTTTCCGTCACTAAATAAAATAAAGACGATCTACCACTCAAAAACGGAAACACGTTATTGCTATAAAAAAGGGGGCAATGATTAGTCGCCATTTTGACTATACATACCGATGAAATAACGACTAACAATTGGCAACGTGTGTCACATTCCGATTCTGTAGAATATATAGTCGTCCCCTGGACGTGATGTCGTGCGAACCTAAGTTGTGATCGCACAAGACATAGTCATAAGGTTATCCGAAACCCAACAACAAGAGAGTGCACAGAGTAAATTGAACACATGATATAAAAGAAAACTTAAGCTTTATTGATAATAAACATCATATTACAGACTCGATATAATGTGCCGCACGGGCTACACACTGACTCCATTACAAAATAAACGTCGATGAGATAGCCATTCCATACATCGTACCCCTTATACAACCAAAGTATGCAGACACCTGGGATATATAGGGGAGAGTCGAGATATCTCAGCTTGGACAGTTGCAGAGTCTTCAAAAGAGATTGAGTCAAGGCTTCGCACGCACGAACAAAGCTTCAAAAAACACGAGCCCTGCCTTCAGTCACGTGACATATTCCTCCTGATTTATAGCACCTGTGGAGAATGAGGATCTGTACAATCAACGTGTACTGGCGAGTGGCTAATTATTTTTTCATGCTCTCATTTGGTTCAAGAATTTAGATAAAACATACAACTTGTTTTAGTGATCTTTCTAGCCATCCTAGCCAGTTTCAAGCATGCAGTTTGATGGAACATAAATAAGGAGAATTTACGCTAAAACTTTTCTACGGCAGATCATGCCGTATAACATAAAATTTACCATGTTCTTCCCTGTCATATTGCATAATATAAGTTTAACTAGTGCATAATTGCGGAGGTCATTGGCATGAAAACCATTCTGGACATAGCTGGGTTTAGACGGTGCGCGTTCAACGCGGGTAGCAAGCCCCGTTGAAGGAGCACGAAATACCCATGGTATAATTCAACATAGCTATCATGTTTCTTTTCTGGCCGGATCTGTCCCGTGGCCCCGGAATACCGTCCGAAGAAACAATCGTCCTTGTATACAAGTTGTCCATGAGCGTGCTATGTTAACAAGTGATTTAGGCACGTTTTTTGGTATCATTGCGACAACCTTATAATTGATTCATTTTTGTTTTTTAGATAGAGGGTCGAGGTGAAGGAAGTCTGCCACTCACCTTGATTTTTGTTCGAGGCGAGGGACTTATTGGTCGCACTAGACATCGCCTACGCGATTAACTAAAATTGTACAAGCAACTGATTAGAACACTATATTATTCAAGGAGTTTGATATGTAAATGCGTGTTCGAAACTCAAGCCATGAAAATATTCACGAAAACATTTACGAAAACGCATTTAGAAAACTAAAGCCAAAACCAAAGCAAGTGCGGCATGAAAAACAGAACAACGGGAGGTCTCTCTCGACTCAGCCGTAGAGTCTATCCTTGAGGCGCAACCCGCTGAATATGGGACTTGATTCCGAAGAAGCCTTTCCATAACGAGAAAAAGATCTTAATTCAATCGTTTTCGTTGGACCGATTCGATCGATCCTGATCTATCGGTCCTGACCGAATCGATATCAACATTGTTCCTTTCTCGCGTACCCCATAGACAGAGAACGTGGCACGATGTAGGGATGAGACACTACACTATAACCAACTAAGAAAAAGTTTTGTCCTTGAAACTTAATAAAAGAACCTACCGCTAGAAAAAATACAGAAGAAAACTTTTCCCTCGTCTTCGACTCCAATTCCCAGGTCGACTCTTCGACCGCATGGTTCTTCCAGAGCATGCGAATGAAAGGGATGGCACAGTTTCAAAGCAGTTTATCCTTGCACTCCACGATTTGCATAGGCTCTTCAACATACGATAAGTCTGCCTGCAGATTTAGCTGACCAAATTCTTCCATATGGCTCGGATCGTGTACGTACTTCCGCAATTGAGAGGTATGAAAGACATTATGCACGTCCGACAGTGCTGGCAGTAATGCAATCTGGTAAGCTACTGGGGCGACTCGCTTCAATATCTCGAAAATACAGACAAATCATGGACTCAACTTTCCTTTAGCTCCAAATCTCGTGACTCCTCGCATAGGCATGACTTTCAGAAACACGTAATCGCCCTCCAGGAATTCAAGGGCCCGTCGGTGTGTGTTAACGTAGCTCTTTTGTCGGCTTTATGCTATCTTCAATCTCTTTCGTATCAACTTAACTTTTTGTACGGTCTGCTCTACCAATTCCGGGATGAGTATCTACCGCTCTCCGACTTCATCCCAGCAAATAGACGATCTGCACTTTCGGGCGTACAAGGCTTCATACGACATCATTTGGATGCTGGACTGATAGCTATTGTTATATGCAAATTCGGCCAACGGTAGATGAACGTCCCAGAGTCAATATTTGAGTTTATAGTTATTGTTATACCCAAAGTGTGGCTTCAACTATCCACATTAATTCTAAGGGGTTTGGTCACAAGCGCTGTACTACTCCCCAATACCCAGAGTCGATATTGAGTTCATAGAGAAGAACTAGTGGCGCAATGTGTCAAGATGCAATAAGAAAAATACCATAATCTAGTAGTGTACCTGCCTTGAGTTTTATAAAAGGAGACGGGGATAGGAGGATATCAATCTAGTCCTCGAAAGCCTACATTTGATTAAGAGAATGTCTTAGTTCCAATATAACCATTTTTAGGGTGTTCTAGTTACAATCTCTACTATTGATGCTAGTCAATTTTCTTGTTTAATAATGACACTAACGATTTATTAACTCTAACGCTGCTTTACACTATTTGTTAATTTTGTATAAAAGAGTATGTTTGTATTTATTTGGAAAGAGTAGAAGAGAACTTTTTTATTAGGAAACTTACAAATTAAATGCATTCTTAAGGTGAGAAAACTTTTATAATTTTCTTTTAGAAAGTAAACATTTTCGGGTTTTTTTTTCATAAGCGAAGCTAGCATACGATAACAACTATGCTACTGACGAAATAAAACAAGAAAAGAAAGCTATGCTACTCCTAAGCTACGCAATACAGGGCTCAGAAAAGAAAGGGAAAAATGGGCTTATGCCCTTACAACACATAAAAATAAATAAAAGGTTACAACCCTAAGCTACACTGCGGCAATCTCAGAAGGCACAAGTGGCCTGCACCCAAAATACAAAAATGCCAAGTAATAAGTTCTACAAAATCTAAAATCAAATAAAGACACAAGGTAGGGACGTATAGAGTCTCAGACTTGGTCACGCAATCACATGATACTGATAGCTTACGTCTCAACGTACGGGAATACCCGATAGCGTTTGCGTTTCGCTAAAGGCTCGTTCGACCATTTTAGTCGTCGCCAAAGTGAATACAATAAAATCTCAATCAACCATAAAATACACCAATCATAAATGAACCATTAAAAATGTAAAATATATATCTATAAGGTATATTTTGTAATAACAAGGCTTTCCGAGAAACAGCAATAATACTCATACGAATATATATTAAATGAGTCCCAAATATTAAGAATATATTTTAAGTTAAAATATAAATTTATTTTCTTTAAAATCATTTAAATATGAATATATAATAAATGGTTCACCAAACATTGTAATACATTTCTTTACTAAAGACCACAACCAAAAACTAACAGCATAATAATCTACTAATAAAACCAACTAATAGTAACTAAATTACCGTAAGACCAACTACTAACAAAATAACCAAAACACAAAACAACTAACATAAAATCACTCTACTAACAGTAACCAACAACTAACATATAAAAGAGATCCCACATCCGAAATCGAAAACAACAATTCCATGATCGTCCCAAGTATCCACACAAGCAACACAATCAATAATCGAATCGTGTTGCGGGATCGAGACCGGGTCATCACATACAATGCTACGGGAAGGGACGAACTACTCGGATAGAAATTATACCGAAAATCTGATAACGAAATCCGAAGGGTGGCCTCGGACTCAGATCGGTTTTGTGGAGCATCGTCAATGACTCGAGGAGTCTCGAAGCGCGTCTCGGATCGCGTCTCGGTGAAGACGGTAGCGGCACCCGGGGTGGTCGATCGGATCGACGGCGGCATGGGGCCGTGGTTCGCAAGGAGGGTTGCCGCGGTCAGGGGGCCGGGTGCGGTGTGGGTGGTGATGTTAAGACAGAGAAAAAGAGATAGGAATTTGGTGTTGATGGGGAGAAGCTTCTAGGAAGGTTTAGTTGCTAAAAAAAATAGTGGTAGGTGATCCGTGTAGTGGTGGTAGTTGTGTAGAAGTGATAGTGGTTGCTATTAGGGTGGGGGGGAAGAGTGGATTAAGGAGTGAGAAGAAGGAAAATGAGGGCTGGCCAAGAAGTGGGTTAGGATGGGGAAAGTTGTTATATGAGTATATATTTTTGAAAAGAAAAGAGTTTGGGCTTTGGAATAAATAGAATGGGCTGGGCTAGGGTCCAAACAAAGAAGGCAATCCAACAATCAATAATTCCAATTTCAACTAAAATGTAATTTAATTAACCGACTAATAATAATAATAATAATAATAATATAATAATACTAATACTAAAACTAATAACTAATATTAATCTAAAATTACACTAATAGAAATTAAAATCTACAATTCTTGCAAATACTCAAATTAATTAATTATCCAAATTTTGTGTTTTGCAACTGCGAACCAGGAAGGGCGTACTACATAACTAAACGCGACGCTCATGCATTTTGGAAGCCATACTCATGTGTGCGAAGGATTGATCAGTCCTTTTGATGACTCTACAATAGTCTAATGGGAAATAACTCAGGTCTCCCTAATTCTAGGTATTTCATACATTTTGGTTGTATAAAGGAGATGTAATGTATGGAACAATTATCTCATCAACGTTCATTTTGAGTCAAGTTTGTAAGTCCGCACAACACCCTTTGTGATCGAGTCTTGTAAATGATGTTCTTTCTCAATAAAGCAAAGTTTCCTTCTATGCACGTATTAAATTTTACTGCATACTCTATTTGTTGTTGTTTCGGATAACCTTATGACCATGTCTTATGCAAGTGCAAATTAGATCCAAGACTGCTATTTCGGGGACATTCGAGATGTTTAATATCAAAGATCCTCATTAGGATCCTCGGTTTTAAGCATCCCCGAGTCCCCATCAAACTAAGCATGCAAAGTTGGCACATACCTTTTTTGGAAAGTGATCCTCCTTATTATTCATTTAAATCATCAGGTATAGTTTTGCATCTAGTAGAAATTGACTATGGGTACATGCATGAAGGAGGTTGTGACAGTCTTACAAAGTTTGTGGGGAAGGTTTATAAACATCAATGATCCCTAACAAGAATAAGTTCATCCTCCATCAAACTAATAGGCTTCATGAGTAATGATAATATGTAGTCCTTTATCTCATGATATGGGATGCCAAAACCATCTCCCTTGTGGTAAATCGATACCGCCATTCGAGCAAGATTGACACATGCAGCAGTAAACGGTCGAGGTTGGGAAGAGCAAGAAACAAACTCTCGATTCATCTCCTTCCATGTCTGAAGAATTACAATTGATATGTGTTCACGAGCAGCTATCTCTGAAACACCTGCTTCTCTCATGTAGCATTGTATAGATGTTGGTGTATCACCCCTCTCTAACTCAGCCTGTATAAGTTAAATTCCAATCAATTTTAGTTAGTAAGTTAACTTCTTGTTGATCAAAAACTCGTTTTATATTTTTATTTTTTTCCATTTGTATGATATATAGATAAAGATGATAGCTTACTGATGAAGTTGCCAAATCATTGCAAAGTCTAAATATTGTTGATGATAACTTGACTAGTCTTCGACAACTATCCAATAAATCCAATGGTTCCTTTTTTGGCTTTTGGCGTGAGAGAACTTCAACATGGAATAGTATGAGTGGCCCCGAAACCGAGATCCAACCATTATTGAGATATTCTGTGAAGGTTGGCATATATTTAGTGTGATGCCATTTAGCCTCCAGTAGAAATGAGTTGCACAAATCTGCCCACTGAAACAATGACCATGATATTTAGTATCCAATATGATTTTAATCATTGCACTATAACGTAAATGCTGATTGCGCATGCACATGTAACATACCATATTTTAAGGAGGATTATCTTCTAATTGATAATTAGGTTGCAGTCAAAAATATAGTTCACATATTAGCAATAGTAATTTATTGAAAGAACATCTAAAAATTATTTTTTACTACAAATATCAGAGAAAAGAAATTGTAGAATAGAATCCAAGAATGGCTAATGTTTGCATTCCATTACTGTATATACAAGTATCACTCCAATATCTATAAATACATAGAAAATTTTTAGGAATACATCTATGGTATACATATATTCACAATTACGTGTGTATCTCTCTAATATATCGTACATTTATATATGAATTTATGGACTATGGAATATGGAATCCAATTATGTGTGTTATTTCATCATGATCTTTCACTCCCTTTTAAACAAGACGGTATAGACATGATCGAGATTGGAAGAAAGCATAAGAAAGCAAGAATGAACAAGTCCTTAGGTGAAAAAGTTTGCCAATTGAAGTGCTGTGGGAATCTAATAGATAGTGCACCGTGGGCAAGAAACTCACAAATAATATTCTATTTTGATATAGCAAGTCTATAATGAAAGACCATATTTTTACTTCTAAAATATGCTCAATTGGCAACGTAAATTTAGCGACGTTCATAAAATGTCGTTAAATTGTTGACATTAGCGACGTATAATTGAAACATCGCTAACTGACGCTACTAGCGACGAAAATAGCAACGTGACAACGACGTATATTAGTTACATGAGTTAGTCGTCGCAAAACGTCACTATGACGTCGCTAATAGCGACTAATTTAGCGATGTTAGTACGAACGTCGCTAAATTCTAATTATATTTCCCCTACCGATTCATTTCTTCCTATTTTACTCTTTCACTCTCTCTCCTCCCCCTCCGGCGCTCTCACTCTCTCCGGCGACTCTCCTCCCTCTCTAGTACGTGACTTTTCCCTTCCCTCTCTCTCTCTATTTTGGTTATTGGTGGTTGGGGGTGCGGGTGGCTCGGAGGGAGGGGCAGGGGGATGCAGGTGGTTGGGAGGTGAGTGGGGGGTGGCTGGAGGGGTGGTGCAGGGGGTAAGGGCGACTGGGGGTGAGGAGGGGGGCTAGGGGAGGGGAGCTAGGGTTAGGATTTGGGTTAGGGGTGGGTGTGTGGGGGAGAGGGGCGGGGGGTTAGGGCGGCTGGGGGAGGGGAGCTAGGGTTAGTGTTCGGGTTAGGGGTGGGTGTGTGGAGGGGGAAGGGACGGGGGGTGAGGGCGGCTGGGGGAGGAGAGCAGGAGGGTAGGGGCGGTTCGGGGAGGGAAGCAGTGGGGGTGGAGGCAGCTGGAGGAGGGGAGCAGGGGGTGGGGGCGGCTGGGGGAGGGGAGCAGTTGGGGTGGAGGCGGCTGGAGGAGGGGAGCAGGGAGGACGGGAGGGTTAGAGTTCGGGTTAGGGGTGGGGGTGAGGAGGGGAGGGCTGTGGGGAGGGGTGGGTTAGTGTTAGGGTTCGGGTTCGGGTTCGAGTTCGGGTTAGGGTTAGGGGTGGTGGGGGAGGGGGGCTGGTGGGGGAGGGGTTAGGGATACGGTTCAGGTTAGGGTTAGGGGTGGTGTACGGGGGGGGGGGGGGGGGGGGGGGGGGGGGGGCTTGGTCAGGGGTACCGATAGTGCCGAAAAATCTGATAATTTAGTAATAATTATTTGTTTTTCAATACCGAAAAATGTGATCCGATTCGAAAGCACCGATAGTGCCGATATTTGTAACAAGTAGTTTTGTTGGTTGGTTAATTGGTAACATGGTAATCAGGACATATAGTCCCTGCAGCCATTCGACTGGCGTGGCAAAAACTTTGTTGCCGTAGATAAAGTTGACTGTCCTCCGACCATCATCCCTCGGCAATGATGATACGATAACCTATCACTATATCTTTTAGTAGTAGATGATGTCTTAGTATTACATTATGTGGGTTCATCTTGATTCTGTTATATCCTTCAGATACTAGATTCGATAAGAACATATACTACACCATATGTACAGAACATAGATGATTCACACTAATGTATGCTAGAATGAATTTTGGGTTGTGTTCTGAGCCATCCGTTCTCACACTTAAAACAAATATGAATTAGTAATGTGTGTCAATCGTTGTTTTTATATTTTCGGCGAACCCAAGGATTGGATTCTGTATTTTGTATTTTGGTTTCTGTATTTTGGCTCCAGCTCCAGCTCCATTTATATTTATCTACGGTACAACATGGTGATCAGGACGTAGTCCCTGCAGCCATTCGACAGACGAGGCAGAAACTATGTAGCCGTAGATAAAGTTGACTGTCCTTCGACCCTCATCTCTCAGCAATGATGATACAACAAACTATCACTATATCTTATATAGTAGTAGATGATATCGTAGTATTACATTATATGAGTTCATCTTGATTCTGTTACATTCTTCAGATACTAGATACGATAAGAACGTATACTACACCATATGTAAAGAACATTGACGATTCACACTAATGTATGCTAGAATGAATTTTGGGTTGTGTTCTGAGCCATCATTTCTCACACTTGGCAAAAAATTGAATATTCTGTATTTTATCTGCTTTCAAAAATGTACTCAAACGAGATGATGGTTCCTTTATAGTTAGCTTGCTTATGTTACAATTATATTATTTGTGAATATTGATCTTATCAGATGGCACCATGACCCGAGCAGCGGCACGTCGTTTGAGGGAAACACTGAATGCTGAGGTGGCTCCTCTTACTGTTAAGGAGTAAGTGGCACCGGTAGCTAGTGAGATCGGAAGTTCTATTCATCCAGCACCTGCAATGGACTGCATCTCTCTTGCCGTCGTCGATCCTACTTATTCGAAGTGGTTGCGTGATCGTATCACAGAGCGTTTGCGTGAGCTGCGTGGTTGTCATTAGCTATTAGTACTTATTTGTATTGGACTATTTGTATTGGATTATGTTTGTGTTAGATTATTTGTATTGGACTACATATATGAATTAGTACTGTGTCAATCTCTGGATTGTATCTCCTGCTCCAGCTCCATTTGTATTCTGGATTCTGTATTTTATATTTTAGATTCTGTATTTTGGCTCTAGCTCCAACTCTATTTACATTAATCTATGGTACGACATGGTGATCAGGACATAGTCCCTGCAGCCATTCGACTGGCGAGGAAGAAACTATGTAGCCGTAGATAAAGTTGACTGTCCTTCGACCCTCGTCCCTCGGCAATGATGATATGACAACCTATCACTATATCTTATATAGTAGTAGATGATGTCTTAGTATTACATTATTTGAGTTCATCTTGATTCTGCTACATTCTTCAGATACTAGATACGATAAGAACATATACTACACCATATATACAGAACATAGACGATTCACACTAATATATGCTAGAATGAATTTTGGGTTGTGTTCTGAGCCATTCGTCCCCACACTTGGCAATTAAGCATGTGACATATATCATTGAAGAACATAAAACTTGTGGTCGTTACTGCAGAAAGTGCAGACTGACATGAACTAACGCACAAAAAGGAGGAGATCAAAGCTGTAACAAGTAAAGTTGTGTTTTGGATGTTCTACTCTTGTAAGCTCTTTGTTCACAAAGCAAGATATAATGAATATAGAACAAGTATCGAGTTTATAACTCTTGTAAGCTCCATACTTGAGTTACAAACTCGATACTTGTTCTGTATTCTTTAATTATAGCTTGCTTTGTGAACAACGAGTTTACAAGAATTTTTTCTTTCAAAGCACAACTTTACTTGTTCCAGCTTAGAGCCCCTCATTTTCGTGTGTCAGTTCATGTCGGTCTTCACTTTCTGCAGTAACTTCCTCCAATTAACCTCCATCCCTTGGCAAATGATGATACGACAACCTATCTTGATTCTATTATTATAGTAGATGATGTCTTAGTATTACATTATGTCGGTTCATCTTGATTCTGTTATATCCTTCAGATACTAGATTCGATAAGAACATATACTACACCATATGTATAGAACAAAGATGATTCACACTAATGTATGCTAGAATAAATTTTGGCTTGTGTTCTGAGCCATCCGTTCTCACACTTAAAACAAATATGAATTAGTACTGTGTGTCAATCTTTGTTTTCGTAATTTCGGCGAACCCAAGGATTGGATTCTGTATTTTGTATTTTAGATTCTGTATTTTGCCTCCAGCTCCAGCTCCATTTACATTAATCTACGGTACGACATGGTGATCAGGACATAGTCCCTGCCGCCATTCGACTGGCGAGGCAGAAACTATATAGCCGTAGATGAAGTTGACTGTCCTCCGACCCTCATCTTTCGGCAATGATGATACGACAACCGATCACTATATCATTAGTAGTAGATGATGTCTTAGTATTACATTTTGTGGTTTCATCTTGATTCTGTTATATCCTTCAGATACTAGATTCGATAAGAACATATACTACACCATATATACAGAACATAGATGATTCACACAAATGTATGCTAGAATGAATTTTGGGTTGTGTTCTGAGCCATCCGTTCTCACACTTAGCAAAAAATCAAATTTTTTGTATTTTATCATCTTTCGAAAATATACTCAAACGAGATGGCACCCGTTCTCAAAGATGGCACCTAAGATCCGAGGATCTCGCTTGAGGGAGGCACAGATGGCTGTGAAAGAGGAGATGGCACCAAAGGGTAGTTAAACCGAGAGAGCTGCTCCAGAAGTAATTTCTAATGCCGAGGGAGCTGTGAAAGAGGAGGTGGCACCAGAGGGCAGTTCCACCGGGAGTTCCAGTTATCCATCTCCTCTGGATTTTGATATGGCTGCCGTGGATTCTACTTATGTGCGCTGGCTGAGGGAGTTCTATCTGCCCCAGCATAGATGACAGTAGATACATATATTGACTGGATTTGTTTTGATGGATATATCTCCTCTGGATATGGTGATGGATAGTTGCTTTGATGGATATATCTCCTTTGGATATTGTGATGGATATTTATTTTTTGGTGTATGATGTATATTGGTTTGTGTGATATGTGATGCATATTGTGATGTATATTTGTTTGTATGATGTGTGATGTATATTGTGATGTTCCAAGAGGCTTGAGGAGACGACCAATTATTTTTGGTCTATTCTGGATTGTATTGTGCGTACCGGTGTTGAGTGTTCCACCGAAGGGGTCGGCGAACCCAGGGATTAGATTCTTTATTTTGGAATGGATTGGATTCTGTATTTTGGATTGTACATTTGTATTTTGGATTCTTTTTTTTAAATTTAGCGACATTTGTAGCGACGTTTATATTCGTCGCTAACTGTTAGCGACGAATATAAATGTCGCTATAAACGTCGCTAATTTGTTGACGTGGCAAACAATCTGATGCCACCATATCGTCGCAAAAACGTCGCTACTATGTCGCTAATCGGCGACCACAAGAAAACGTCTTAAATGACGTCGCTATTTAGCGACGTTATTAGCGTCGCTAACTAACGTCCCCATAGCGACGTTTTGCGACGTTTTCTCGATTAGCGACCCGCTTTTTTCTGTCGTTTTCAAAACGTCGTTGAAAACGTCGCTAATTTAGGTTAGCGACGTTTTGGCCGTGATTAGCGATATTTTGGAACGTCGTTAATCTGACAATTTTTTGTAGTGTTTTCGTCATTTGAATGGTGGAGAGATTATCACATTAGATATAAGGAAGATGTCGCGATGGTATATCAAATTCTCTAAAGAGTTATCCAAACCAATGGAGTTTAGCAGTAGTATTGGAAATGGCATGATACTGAGTTTGGCTACTAGACCGGGACACGGTTGATTGTTTCTTAGGGATCTACGAAATAAGGTTTCGTCCCAAAAAACATACATTATCGGTGGTAGAAATCGATACATAAACTGACATACGTGATTGGTGAAGGTTAAAATCTAGGAAGGCTGTAGAGAAAGTCCTTGTGAAATATTACTTTTATCTAGTGAAGAATTTGTTATTCCCGAAACATATCTAGATGGAAGAACGATCAAAATTTGAGAGACCTCTTGCAAAATAAATTTTGCCCTCTATTTGATTTTTTAGGATTTCGGAGACTTCTTACAAACAAGTTTGTTCTTCTAATTTCTTAAGATGAGATTTCGAAGACTTCCTGTAAAGTTTGCTATCCTAATTCTTTTAAAGTTAGCAAGTTTGTTCTCCTAATTTCTTAAGATGAGATTTCGAAGACTTCCTGTAAAGTTTGCTCACTTAATTTTTTTAAAGTTAGGATTTCGGAGACTTCCTGAAAAGAAGTTTGCTCTCCTAATTTCCTGAATTGAGTTTCAGTACTTTGGAGATTCCGGCAATTCCTGAATTGAGTTTCAGTACTTTGGAGATTCCGGCGAATGAGTTCGCTCTCCAAAAATTGGATTTTGAAGATTCCGGCAAACAAGTTTGCTCTCCAAACTATCCTGCATCCCACTGAGAAGAAGAAGAAGAAGAAGATGAAGAAAGAGGAGATTTCAACCGCCCTGCCTGTATGATGAAAATTATCGTTGCTCAAAGCAAAATTTGCCTTTATACGATCTGCTTTCAGGAACCAGCAAGTTCTCAAAGAACTTCTGGAATGCTCGTTAGTCAACTTTTTATAACTCGAACGGGCTCCTTTTGCTTTCTTCTTTGGTGCATCTTCTAAATGAGGTCAGGGAGCTCTATTTATAGAGTGGAGTGAGACTTTACTATTTCTCCTATCCGATGTGGGACTAAAATACCAATACTAAAAAATAAATAGAGTTTGATATTTTAGATCATCCCGCAATCAACATAGTTGTGTGCCAGTCCACGCCTGCCCCCCGAACACTCCCGTTCATATGCGAGGCATCCTGGAGACCGTGTTCAAGTCCGAGTCCGAACGACAAAAAGTAACTTGCTTCCTTGTTGGAGTTAATCATTTTTCCTTCTAGGTAAACACCCCCATGCGGTACCCACATGTGCCCCACCACACCTCATGTGCACACTTCAATACATGCAAAATAATATATTGAAATACCCACTTGGTGGTGTAGCCGACGTGGGACTATTTTACACTAGTCCAAAGGCAAAAACACCAACAGAATTCACTTGACTGCTTAATATGGGATATGCTTGTTTGATACATAAACTGACATACTTGATTGACGACAAACACAACGTAAGATTGTGTCAAAGTGGGGAGAGCCGAGAATGAGGGGGGACCGGTGTAAGACGAGACTTGTAATTTTCTACATTCAATTTTCATAGCAACTCCAAGGCATAACGGATTTGCATCAAGGATAGACAATTGTTGAAATGGTAGGAGTCTCAATTATAATTGGACGAGTGGAAATGGACATGTGTATGATGAAAAACCTCTGAAATGTTTTTCTCATTCGTCATAATAATTCTGAACTAGTTGAATTGCCAATATTATTTAACTTCCAATTTCAGCAATCAATCCACTTTGGTACTCATATAGAATATCTTAGTCAGGAAATAGAACTGATTGTGAATTTGTAGCAATTAAACAAATAATTAAAGAGAACAAAATTTTTATATATGTAATCAAAGAAGAAACATTACCACTTTTTTTAGACGGCATACAATCTCCGATCGGTCGTCCTCTTCAATGTTGTTTGCAATTTCATTAACCGTATTGCAAATAGTAGCAAAGCAAATCTTCATATTTTCTGGTAGGTTTTCTATTTCTTCAGTTTCCCATCTGAGAATCATTCCAAAAAATATATATAGTAAATTCATGCTCTTATTACAGTCGTTCAATTAATATATATACAGTTATTTAGGATATAATACATATACCTATCAATGATACCAGTAAGAATCTCTAGTTCACCAAATGAACCATAGACATCATAAATGTCATCAAGTATCACTATTAAAGCGCCGATCTTCGGAAGCCATTCTAGACAAGATTTGAATTGTGGCTGAAAAATTATACTCACTGCAACAAAGAAACACTCTAATATCCTGTCTCTTGCAAAGCTCAGACTCTTTCCATGTCTTAGGCTCTTCCACCAACTGTAACATGATAATATATATTACTTAGAACAGAAAAAGGAAAAGGAAGTGCCAGAAAGTAGTCAACCTAAATATATAGTGAACACAGTAGGACAATCAGTATAACATATTATTAACTACTTATTATGGAAAAAAATAAGTAGCCCTTCTTTTTTATCCGAAGTATGGGACCATGGAAAACCCAGTCACTTAATGGATAGAATAACAAAACAGAACTGAAAATTTTGCTTGCTCATTTTAAACTATATAATTTAAGAAAAATAAATAAATAAATATTACCCGTAAACTTAAAAATAATATAGAAGAGAAAACTAATTACCATATGTTGTTTATAAGCTCCCTCTGGTGTATGTGTTGAACCATGTTGAAATCAAGTTTCGCCAACGAGAGCAATGTGTTGTTCATGCCCTCTTCAATTTCGTACATGTCGATATATCGTCGAACCTGTAGCCTTTGAAGACTCCAATGTGATGGAAGATCCAAGGCATGAGACACTTCCCGTGCAAGGGTCGATATTGATGAGTCTAACACCTTCAGATGCCTGACCGCGAATTCTCTCGCCTCATCTAGTGTTTTCACCCCATTGAAAGAAAGGTAGGATGCTTGATATAGGCCTAACAATCCTTTCACGTCTTGTGAGAGGCTCTCCGCAAAGCAACCATTATCGTCCTTGAAGTCATTGAAAATCTCTACTTGGCACAACACAATGTATACAGTTAATTAGAGTTAAATTTTGTTAATTTATAGGATATATTTAGTTAATCATTGCATCCATAACCTGGATTGGATTTATTTATTTATTTATTATTATTATTATTTTTACTAGTAGTGGATACTAGTGACCGGGATGAGAGATAAAACCTAACATGACACCATGGAACTTAAGTTGTGGCAGACTTGTATAAGAGATAAGGATCATGGTATAACTCTTAGGCTTGATTTAGAATTGCTTATTGTTGCTTGCTTCTCCTTTTTTATCTTGGGAAAGTGGTCCAAAACTGTTTTGTAACAACTACTTATCAAAAAAAAATTTGAAAAATAAGATCAAATATTAGTAGACTTTTTACAGTACTACCAAAAACTACTTTTTGTTATGGAGTTTTGAAAGCAAAAACAATTCCAAACCAAGCCTTATTGTAATAGATTGAAGTCTTGTTATGTGAAATAGGTAGCACCTGAATGGGAATAGAAGTCTAAATTTGTCATTAACCTACATTGTGGCCAGGGGCGGCCCAGGCCCAGGGCAGGCCGGGCGACGGTCCAGGGCCCCCTAACGAAACGGGGCACCAATATAGAACTATTTACATTAGAACCAGTATGTATCATGTGTCTTTTTTAACACAAAGCATTGTGGTTTAGTGGTTATAATGCTAGACTTATATTTAGGAGGTCCTTGGTTCAAATCTTGACTATAACAAAATTTTGTTTTATTTATACTTTTTTTTATATTATGTATGAGGGCCCATCTTTGAAGTTTCGCCTTGGGCCCCCATTAGCTCAGGACCGGCCCTGATTGTGGCCATACTTCGGCGGTCCCAAAGAAAGCAACTTGGAGGAGGGAGATTGAGAGGTGGTTCTTTCAATGGAGGACATTTTGTGCTAGAAAATTATTGCTAGATGTTTTATTTTATTTTTATTTTTTAAATATAACTATAGAATTAAATTTATATCGTCCCTTTCACTTTCTTTTCAGAATAACTAATCAACTATGAAGCCTTCTTTAAGACTTGGTTTCATGTCTAGTTATTCCAATTTTTTATGTAATCAAACTTCCAACAAATGATCTAGTAACCTGCTATCATATTATTCCAGTATCCATGAGAATTGGATTTACATATCAGTATATATCAGTATAGTATTATATTTTTGAAATCCATATGTCTATGAGATTTAAATCTACTTACAATTTTGATGGAACGTTAAACTTCCTTATTGGGTAACATGAGTTCATTTAAGTAACGAGTAATATTTACCTTCTGAAACCATAAAACCATGCTGTCTAAGAAGCATAAAAAGAACAGCAGTGTCCTCTAGACCATTCTTTTGCACCACCTTGTGATAGCCACTTGACAACATAGCATTCAGCAGTCCATTGATCTCCTTCTCAAAATGGTAACCTAAGCCGAGCCGCTTGACCGTATGGATCAACCTCACTTGAGCCAATGGCTCGATTCTGTCGAACAAAAGCCTCACCTCTTCCTTCAACTTCGTAGCTAGAGAACCGTATGCTTCTTCCTACACGAACACAAGTAATTTAGCATCACTACTAAATTTGTATAGAAAATCGAAACTGATCAAGCATAATAGTTATAAAAAAAAACATGCATCCACCGTATAATGGCTCTTGAGGGTCTGAATGGAAGCCAAGTCCCATTGGTTCGGCTTGTAGTTTGCAGACCGCCGAACTATGGCATGCTTATGGCTAGTACAGGACTTGGTACCTGTATTAGTAGGACCAGTTACCATCCTAGTAGAGGACTTGGTACTTGTATTAGTAGGACTTGTTACCACCATAATTTTCAATTGAAAGATAACAGGAACAGAGAAAGAAATCACGGTTATGAATGTTTAAGAGGAACGGACTCTATATTTATAGACCCTTGTGAGAAGGTATGCAATTATTGTTAAAATATTTCTTCAGGAAATATAATCTAGCTACATTCATTCCACACACAACTGAGAAACTATAGACCAATTACACATCACTATAAAAATCTTGAGTTTGTTACATGTAAACCACTGGATTTCTGTGGCTGGCAACGTCTTGTACTGCACATGTTTCATGTTGTGATTTTTATTTTAAGAGGTCACAAACAACCGACCATACTGTTCATAAAATGTTTGAGTTTCAGATGACTGCCAGACAGATGGAAAGGATTACGTATGGCTAGTGTCCGCACAAATTATTCTTCAGAAAATAATATCTACATTCATTACACATGGCAGACAGAGGAGGGCGGTCCTATGGTTTATGGGACCTAAGGCAAAATCTGAAAATGGAGCCTTTTCCAACTAAATAGTTTTTTTTAGCATTTTTACCGGCAAAATCAACAATTAAGCTATTATAATCAAAATTTTCTAGCATATTGTTTTCAATAGATAAATCATTTAATCTTTAGTATGACATAGTAGATCTTTAATAAAATTTTATTAATTTTAGTTTTGAATTGGTTCAACAATATCATTGGTACGTTTGGTCCCTGGAAGTTATATTATTGAACTCATAAGCTTGAAAATGATGCCATCAGTGCAACTATTGAAATAAAGTATCAACCACATATATAATCCACCAAATAAAAGTTCTACTTTGCTAAATGATCTTGATTCTATAGTACATATGGAATGCAAGCTCTTAAACTAGGCAAAACAAGCCTAGATCACAAAGCTATGATGTGGATATACTTTGACGCATGCACCTATTGACGAGGATGGCTAATGTCATCCACCAAGTGTTGCTGACCAACAAATGATTTATAGAGAGAGAGAGAGAGAGAGAGAGAGAGAGAGAGAGAGAGAGGAGAGATGATATTATTATTAGTATATTTCCTAGGAAGAGATGTGAAGCAGATAGAGCCGGCCCGGAGGTTTAGGTTGCCAAGCTCCAAGGCTTGTCCGGCTTATCCCAGGGCCGGCCCTGGAAGCAGAGGAAGATAAAGAGACGGCATATCTCCATAGGCTTACGGGACATGAAGAGGAAGCATAAGGCATATTCCTAGACTATAAGAGCATCTCCAACCCTATTGTCTTGATTTATGTTGTGAATCCTATGTGGCATGAGGCACAAGACAATGTCTTGTATAGGTGCCAAGATTATATTCACAAATGACAATGAGTTTAAAAAGTCATCTCCAATGCAAAAGTATTGAGAAGACAATATAAATAATTTTTTACAACTTCCAAGACAACTTTTACTCTTCTACTTCTTTTTATAAATATTTTTATTCACAAATGATGATGTGGACATAAAGACATTGTGAAGTGCATTGTCTAGATCTAGACAACCAACTTCACAGTGTCTTTGCCATGTCATTGCCATGTCAACTCCACACTTTATTTCACATTTGCATTGGAGAAGTACTTTTGAAAAAAATGGTTGTCATTCCTATGTGGCAACCATTTTTTTCAAACTCACAAGAGGGTTGGAGATGCTCTAAGGTACTGTTTGGGAAGGGTGGAAAGTGGGAGGAAAGAAAAAGTTGAGGGGAAAGTGAGAGAAAAATTTTAAATGATGGTGTTTGGAAAGGGGGAGAGAACATGGGGGAGGAAAATTTGAGAGGAAAAAGTAAGTGGGTCCCACCAAAAAAATTTTGGTGCCAAATGTGGGAGGAAAATGGAGAGAGATGAGAGAAATTTGAGTGAATTTACCCCACCACCCCTCAAAAAGTTAATATTAAAGCATCATTTGAGAATACCAAGGAGGAAATAGTAATTATACCTATATCCATAAACAAATAAAAAATTGTTTTTAAACTTTTCCTTCCCCTACTTTTTGTCCATCCAAACAAAGGAAGGGAAAATTAACTTTCCTTTCATTTTACTCTCCTCCATTTTCCTTCCCCTCAAATTTTTCTCTCCCTCCCGACAAATGTTCCCAAACACAGTTTAAAGAAGGAGATGAAGAGGCGACCAACATTTATTTTTTTTTTAATTTCTAGAATGGCAGAATCTTCATAGATATATCCAACATTTAAAACATTTATTTTTAAACTATGAGGCCTGAGCTACTTTAAGAATATGGGACATTCGGACTTAAAATAGGGGGCCCAGGACGATCGCCCACCTCGTCCCTGTCTTGGGCTGGGCCTGGGATTACGTAATGGTTGATTACGTACGGCTGGTGTCCACATGTGGTTTACGAAAACAAAGAAACTAACATTATTGTTAAAATAATTCTTCAGGAAATAAATATACATTCATTACACACACTACTACTAAGAAACTATAAACCAACAACACATCACTATACGAAAATACATGCATATATGGACGGAAACAATTCGTCCTCTTTTATGTCACTAAATTAAAATAACGATTATCCAGCACTCAAAAACAAACGAAAACAATTCGCCCTCTTTTCCGTCACTAAATTAAAATAACGGCCATCCAGCACTAAAAAAGCAGAAACACGTTGTTGCTATCCAAAAGGGGGCAATGCATTGGATGCCATTTCGATGAAATGCGACTAACAATTGGCAACTTGTAAGCATCGGCTAGCCGACGCAAGAAATACGCGACGAACCAGAGACCATCGTACGACGATTATTGAAACAATCGATCGCAAGATGGCGACGAACATTTGACTATTTCAAGCGAAGACGAACAACCAACCCTCCTACGACGAACAATAGTTTTTGATACTTGGGTTTTATTTTTGATACCTATTGAGCAATGGATGTTTGCATTACCCGTGTGTCGTAAATTCGTCATTGGGCCTTAGCCTGTCCATCGCTACGTTGATCATATTTGAAAAAATAAGAATCAAATTAATCACAACACATATACATAATAATAATTCATGTCCAAGCACACATAATAGTATATGAGACTCGACTCAACCAATCGTAGAATACACGTCCAATTAGACCTTCAGCGGCACAAAATGCACACTAGAAATCCAGAAATAGAAGAAATAAAATATAAATGCACAACCGGCATAACCCGCCATAGAAATCTCATACAACCAGCTCCAATATAATTACAAATACATAAGAAAGTAACAAGTCCAATAAAGTATAATAAAGTCCCAAACAACAAAGTCTTGTCGAAACATAATGAAGTACAAATACAAACTAAACTATTGTTGCTCTGGTGGTGGTCATAGTGGCGGGACTTATAAACGAGTTTGGACATTCGGTGGAAGTTGACTCGTAACATCGTCCGGAACAAGGCCTATTGGAAGACTCACAAATCTCACGAACGTCCTCCATGGAAGATGAATCAGAGGCCGCCAAGTTAGCAAAGGAAGAACGGGTCGTCGTGGAAGCAGGGGAAGTAGGGACAATAGGGTGGCACGTGCAGTCTGCTCTATTCTCATGGAATCTATCGTCTCCTTCATTCGGTCAATTTTGGACTGCATCTACGTAATCTTTAAAACCAATTGGGATGTGGCATCATCTGAAGGACGTGGACCGAAAGAAGTAGGTGGACGTTATCTCAAAGCCACTAGTACCTACGTCGCTAAGGAGCTAGTGCTATAGATCCGCATGTCCTTCTCTCTCCCGCCAACAAACTTTATAAAGGGCATCTTCTTCAATGGGAGGGACTGTCAGTGCGGGTATTGGCACATCTGTAGACTGTCCAGTGCCCTCGTCCACCACTTGAGTGGGAAGACTAAAATGCAGCTTGTACTCCCACGTTACACTAACTTGAGATGTTTTTAAAAAAAAAAAATTTTGGTCTATCATAGGTTATTTCAACTACTTTAAGTTATAACATAAATAAAAATGATATAATAATTATATATGTATTCCTCATCTTCTCGTCCACGTACGTATGCATGTGAGCGAACACCTTCACAAAACCAACTCCAAAGGGATCTCTGTAGAAGCATGGAAAATATTGCTTTTAGTCCCACATCGGAAAGGAGAAGAAGAAAGGTCTCATTCCATTCTATATATAGAGCCCCCTTGCCTCCTTTGAAAAGGGCACCAAAAAAAAAAAAAAAAAAGAATCACTCAATTGAGTCACTCGCTGTCATGGCGAGGATGAGTTGGGTTCTAAGTACTATACGCCTTCACGGGCTAGTATGAAGAAATCCAAGGCGACACGGGCCATGCGCTTCAAACGTGCTATGCCAACAGTAAACCATAGATGCGCGCACAAAATCATGCGCGCTATTGATGGTAAACTGTACAGAATCGTCTTGGGTGCATTTGCACCAGATATGAGCCGACTCTTAAAGTACCCCTCCCACTTGGGTACAATTTTTGTGCTTGAACCAAGTCAGGGGGGGAATCTCTTGCGGGCCATACCCCATGCGGCCCATTGAGAATGTCGAAGCTTCCAACCTGGACTCTTCCTACTACGCACCTTCGGGTGCTAAGTCGAAGAAGTCTAGGGCCATATCGCATATTTTATGCACGTGCCTGTCATAGCTCGTCCTGTCTCGCAGTGCTTTACTAGCCTCAGATCAGGGAGCAAATATGATGATCCCCAAAAGTCTTCCTACAACGATCGAAAGCAGTACTTTATTAGCCTCAGATCAGGGAGCCAATATGATGGTCCCGAAAGTCTTACTACAACGATCGAGAGCAGTATTTTACTAGCCTCAGATCATGGAGCAAATATGATGGTCCCCAAAAGTCTCCCTACAACGATCGAGAGCAGTACTTTACTAGCCTCAGATCAGGGAGCCAATATGATGGTCCCAAATATCTTCCTACAACGATCGAGAGCAAGTGCTTTACTAGCCTCAAATCAGGGAGCAAAGTGGACTCGAGCCGCAGAAACAAGTGGACTCATGCTCAAGATGAGGCTTCATTATCTCAAGCTCAAAAGGTTATAATGAGCCATAAGATGAGGCTTCATTATCTCAAGATGAGGCTTCATTATCTCAACATGGGAGGTCGTCGAAAAAGGTTATAATGAGCCACAAGATGAGGCTTCCTTATCTCAAGCTCAAAAGGATTATTGAAATCTTCAAGAAAGAGGGACAAGAAAGCTCTCTTTCTCATCTACCAAGCCATGGATGATGATGCATTCGAGTTGATTTCAAGTGCAACAACCTCCAAAGAAGCATGGAAGAAACTTCAAATTTCTTACAAAGGAGAGGAGAAAGTGATGAAGGTACGCCTCCAAACTTTAAGAGATAAATTTGAAGCATTACATATGAAAGAGTCCGAAACTATTCCGGAGTACTTTGCTAGAGTTTTAGCCATTGTTAATCAAATGAAAAGAAATGGTGAAAGCATGACCAACAATCGAGTGATGAAGAAAATTCTCCACTCTTTGCTTCCATAATTTGAGCATATCGTAATAACTATTGAAGAAACTAAAGACTTGGAGACCATGACTATTGAGCAACTTAAGGGCTCACTACAAGCCTATGAAGAAAGAAAAAAAAGAAAAAGCAAGATACATTGGAGCAATTCCTTTAAACAAAGATCACTTTCAAAGAGAAAGAAGAAAGGTTTACCAATCAAAGAAGTCAAAGAGGTCGCGGTCGAGGTCGTGGTCGTGGAAGAGAGGAAAGAACTCAATACAAGACATTCATCAATGGAGAAAGAGGCAAAACTTATCCCACAAGAGGACGTGGAAGGGGAAGCTTCACAAGAAAAGATGCAAGGCAAAGGTATGATAAATCTCAAGTTGAATGCTATAATTGTTATAAACTTGGACATTATGCATCGGATTGTAGAAACACAACTAAAAATGTTGAAGGAAAAGCTCACTATGTTGAAGAAGAAATACAAGAGAACTCAACTCTATTGTTGGCACACAAAGGAAAAGAAAGCATGGAGAAGAATACTTGGTACCTTGACACCGGTGCAAGCAACCATATGTGTGGAAGCAAAAGCATGTTCGTCGAGCTTGATGAGTCCATTGGCGGCAATGTCACCTTCGTTGATGAATCCAAAATACCAATGAACAGAAAAGATAAAATTTTAATACGCTTGAAAGATGTAAGGCATCGATTTATTTCCAATGTTTATTATGTCCCAAATATGAAAAATAATATTTTGAGCATGGGACAACTCTTAGAGAAAGGGTATGATATCCACTTGAGATATCGTAGCCTTTCAATAAGAGATCAAAGAAATAATTTGATTGCCAAAGTGCCAATGACAAGAACTAGAATGTTCTTGCTAAATATTCAAAATGATGTGGCAATGTGCTTAATGGCATGCTATGGAGATACTTCTTGGCTTTGGCACTTAAGATTTAGATATTTGAATTTTGTGGGACTAAAATTATTGTTTACAAAATCAATGGTGAGAGGTTTGCCTTCCATTAAACATTCGGATCAATTATGTGAAGGATGCTTGCTTGGGAAGCAATTTAGAAAAAGCTTTCCCTAGGAGGCCACCACAAGAGCCAATGAGCCATTGCAACTTGTGCACACTGATATATATGGGCTAATCAAACCTTGCTCCTACGGCAAGAATAGATTTTTTTCTTCTTATTGATGATTACTCTAGAAAGACTTGGGTGTATTTCTTAAAGCAAAAATCAGAGGCATTTAGTGCATTTAAAAAGTTTAAAGCACTTGTTGAAAAGAAAGTAGCCATAAAATTAAGGCTTTGAGGTCCGATAGAGGAGGCGAATTTACATCTCATGAATTTAGTAAATATTGTGAAGAAAATAGAATTCATCGTCCTCTAACGGTTCCGAGATCCCCCCAACAAAATGGAGTAGCTGAAAGAAAGAATAGAACAATTCTTGACATGGCTCGGAGCATGTTAAAAAGCAAGAAAATGCCCAAAGAATTCTGGGTGGAAGCTGTCGATTGTGCCGTCTACTTATCCAACCGCTCTCTTACAAGAAGCGTATGGGGGAAGACACCACAAGAAGCATGGAGTGGAAGAAAGCATGGTGTCTCTCATCTCAAGGTGTTCGGAAGCATTGCATATGCACATGTACCGGATGAAAGAAGATCCAACCTTGATAACAAGAGTGAGAAGTTTGTCTTCCTCGGCTATGACTCAAGTTCCAAAGGTTACAAGCTCTACAATCCAAGAAATAAGAAGATTGTTATTAGTATAGATGTGGAGTTTGATGAAAAAAGCTCGTGGCAATGGGATGTCCAAGAATCAAGTTATGACTTGGTCCTCTCATGGAAGAAGATAATGAAGAGCAAGTACATGAAGAAGCACAAGAGCCTATCCCACATGCGTTGCCACCACCATCTCAAGAAGACTCTCCACCACCATCCTCGGAAGGAAGAAGAGTCCCACACATGAGGAGCCTACAAGAAGTATATGACGTAACTGAAAATCAAAATAACCTAACACTTTTTTGCCTTTTTGCCGATTATGAACCAATAGGTTTCGAAGAAGCTACACAAAACAAGAAATGGAGAGATGCTATGGATGAAGAAATAAAATCTATCTTGAAGAACAACACTTGACACTTCCGAAAGGGCAAAAGGAAATTGGAGTCAAGTAGGTATACAAGGCTAAGAAGAATGCTAAAGAACAAGTTGAGAGGTACAAGGCAAGATTAGTTGCAAAAGGCTACAAGCAAAGAGCAGGCATCGACTATGATGAGGTATTTGCTCCCGTTGCTCGATTGGAGACTATAAGGTTGATAATTTCTTTAGCGGCTCAAAATAAATGGAAACTTAACCAAATGGACATGAAATCGGCTTTCCTAAATGGTACTCTTGAAGAAGAAGTCTATGTGGAGCAACCCATGGGCTACGAGGTAAAAGGACAAGAAGATAAAGTCTTAAAATTGAAAAAAAGCCTTGTATGGCTTGAAGCAAGCACCAAGAGCATGGTATAGTAGAATTGATAAATATTTCCAAGATAACAACTTTGTTAAATGTCTACATGAACATGCCCTCTATGTTAAAATGTACGAGAATGGAAATATTTTGCTTGTTTGCTTGTATGTGGATGATTTAATATTCACAGGAAATAGCCCAAAGTTATTTGAAGAATTCAAGAGAGCTATGACAAAGGAGTTCTAGATGACCGACATCGACCTTATGTCCTTATACCTTGGTATCGAAGTAAAGCAAAGCGAAGATGGTGTCTTTATCTCCCAAGAAAGCTATACAAAAGATATTCTCAAGAAGTTCAACATGAGTGATTGCAAGCCCATAAGCACTCCCGTGGAATGTGGAATCAAGTTGTCAAAGCATGAAGAAGGCGAAAGAGTTGATCCTACACTTTTTAAAAGTCTTGTTGGAAGCTTGCGCTACTTGACATGTACAAGGCCAGATATCCTATATGGAGTTGGACTCATTAGCCGCTATATGGAATCACCAACAACTACCCATTTGAAGACCGCCAAGAGGATTCTTTGCTACATCAAAGGTACACTTGACTATGGCCTACTTTACTCATCTTTCAATGATTTCAAGCTTGTCGGATATAGCGATAGTGATTGGGCTGGAGACTTTGATGATCGAAAGAGTACTAGTGAATTCATATTTCTTATGGGAGATACTGCTTTTACATGGAGTTCAAAGAAGCAATTAGTTGTGACACTCTCAACATGTGAGGACGAATATGTTGCCGCTACTTCATGTGTTTGTCATTTAATTTGACTTAGAAGTATAATGAAGGAGCTTCACAAGCCACAAGAGGAGCCAATGGAGATCTATGTCGATAATAGTTCGGCTATTGCTTTGGCGAAGAATCCGGTCTTCCATGATAGAAGCAAACACATCGACACAAGGTATCACTACATAAGAGAATGTGTTGCAAGGAAGGAAGTGCAAATGAAGTATGTAAAATCTCAAGACCAAGTTGCCGACATCTTCACCTAGCCACTTAAACAAGATGCATTTTTTAAGTTAAGAAGGCTACTTGGAGTTACAAATCAAGTTTAAGGAGAAGTGTTGGAAAATAAAGTTGATTTGTTGAGCCCAACAAATTTTGTCAATCCACTACCATCGGGCTTTGTCCATTAGGCCCATTTTAGTTTTGAGTTTAGTACATGTTCTAGAAACTTCTTTACCTAGAAAGTTCATGAAAAATATCTATGTTCATAAAAAATATCTATGTTCTAGAGATATCTTAATATTAATTGTAAAAGAGTCTAGAATGATTCCATACTATATTTAATAAGTGTGTAGACTCTTCTAAGAGCCCTATAAAAAGGGGTGCTCTTCCCTCATTTTGTATACAACAAAAATTAAGAAGCTTAGTGCTATTATAAAATTTCTTCTCTTCCACCAAATCTTATCTCTATAATTTTCTCCCACAACAAATTTGCTCCTTCTAGCTAGTTGGTCCACCACAATTCCAACATAAGTGACCACATTGAAGTCCCCCCGCGAGTATCTTAGGGGTGGCAGAAGTAGAAGCCGCAGAGATAAAGAACGCCCAAAGGTTATGCCTAGCGCTTCTAAGACAGCTCGCATAGACGACCGTGAACTCAATGGTAGAGCTCTGTTTGGGGAGGAGGAGGGTGCAGGTGACACTACAGGAAAAATGATTATTTATGGCGTACGAAACGTGCCGTAAATGATCTTTTACAGCGTACATTGATGTGCCATAAAAGGCCATACCGTAAATGACCATATTATTTACAGCGTGCAAAGGCACGCTGTAAATGACCGCATATGAACGTTGTAAATAATCCTCTCTTACAACGCGCGTTCGCATGCCGTAAATGACCATCTTTTTACAACGCGTGTTCGAATGCCGTAAATGACCATCTTTTTACAACGTGCGTTCGAATGCCGTAAATGACCATCTTTTTACAACACGCATTCGAAAGCCGTAAATGATCACCTACCATGCGCTGTTAATGCTACATAATAAATGCCGTAAATAATTTTCCACAAAAGTTTGACAAGCATTTAAGGCATATCTGCTGTGCCGTAAATGACACTTGATAGTGTTGTAAAAGTAATTCCCACCAAATTTAAATGATCATTTATGGCAACTGTAAATGACCTGTGATGAATATTGATAAAAAATATTCTTACAAAAATGTGGGTATCATTTGCAGCATGGACAAATATCATAATTTAAATAAACATGAAATTTAGAAAAGAGAAAAGAAAGTAATTCCCACCAAAAGAAAGTTAATTATATTAGATAATAACATTAGTGTTTTAGTAGTCAACCAACATATATTCCATATCAAAAGTATTTGACAACAATAGACCATCAATCTAAACAAAAATACACAGACAAAATCTTCAACAAAACCAAGAACGTGACGATAACGATGAAGATAAAGCAATTCCATATGCGGCGGAGAAGATGAGAGAGAGAATCCACAGGACCATTGTTAAGCATAACTCCACTGATGCAAAAAAAGAACAAATATTAGTGGATAATTACTAAATTAAGTAAATGTACAATTCAGTGTGTAAGGTGTGCAATTCAATTAGTAAAGTTAGTACACAAATATATGAGAAAAATATCTTAACATTTAGAAACATTTTTAATCACCAGAACTATGATGCCAATAAATAAAAAAATCAAGGGAGAAAAAATATCTATTCTCTGAATATTTCTAGCAAACAAATAAAGCTATTTGCAAAGACAAATAGTCTCATTTCCAATGTTATATGTGTGCACTAGGAAGCATGTCCAGACTCCATTAACAAAGAAATAGGACCCTTTCAGTGGAGTTGATGGTAATGTAGGTGTCAACTAAAAGTATAAGGAAAAAAGTGACAATCTAACAAGACAATAATCTTAGAATTCATTTTTAAGCAAATGTTCTGCTGGATGAAAGTTCATCATTTGTTACACTATGTTACGGCTATCCAAGAAACATAAAAACAAAATTCATAGATGAAGATATACATCACTGTATCTAGAGAGTTCAAGCTTGCAGCGTCTTCGAGACAAGGTAACCTATAAGCTATAGAGTTTTATCTCGCCAATCAGCCGCATAGACAATGCAATTTATATAAAATAGACATTTGTGGTAGCAGAACTGAGGTTGATGTTGGATTAGGCCTCAACAAGATAGCTAAATTTGTGTTGGATAGAAGGAATAATCTGGTAGAAAATCACTGAGGTGGTTTTATCAATATTAGTTAACATCTTAAATCGAATTCAGAATTTACAGTGTACATGGAGTAGCCCTAGAGATAACCCCTTTCCTACGAAGCAGCTTACTAGATAAGATGACATGGTTCACCATATGATATCATTCTTATTAGTGATTTATAATTGGAAGGAACTAGGTCAATCACCACTTGGATTGAGGCTGTACCAAAGTAGGTGGTTTTTGGTAATTTACAGAGGAAATGGCCCTTAATAGAGCTAAATGGAAGAAAATGATTCGAATAGCTGACCCCAAAAGTTGGGATGAAGGCTTGCTATAACTAAGGTCTCTATCACAATGAGATAAACTATGGAGACTCTAGAGCAGTGAGGTTGTCATGACCAGTCTTTTCCCAATTATTAGAGGATTAGCAAATCTATGATGGGAAAGAGAGTTTCTACCTGCAAACCTCTTTTCCTGTGGGAAGTGACAGGCTGCAAAAGGAGTTGGTCCCTTATGAATCACTGGGTAATTTGTCCTCGAACTGGCTGTTTGACCTTCATAACACCATGACATTAGGATACCATGCTCATATGCAAACCTTTTTACATGCTATCAGTTATCTATCCGCTCCACCTTAATCATGCATCAGCCAAGTTTTACACTCCTTGAACCTAAAAGACTTTCTGAAGAAACCAAATAGCACTTCTAGTTGCTAGAAAATAAATTCCAATCATAAATCTTCATCTTAGGAGGAAGTTAAATGTATTGCCATTTCATACTGATAATGCTATCTTCCAGTCAGCATAATAAATTAGAAGTCTAGCATCCAGACGGGGGTGCATACCCAATTGTGAAGCCCCCTTTGGCAGATGTCCTAGGCCTATAAGAGGTTTCTGGTCATAAACGGACCATGCCTTCTAAGCTGTTTAATAAATGAGTCATCGTTTGACAACCCATTATAAATGGTTTGATAGATTATCTCCCAAACTCCATAATAATTAAAAATTTAAATTGTGTGGTGAGAGGATTTTAAATTTCAACCTCAGGATTAGATATAAACCTTCCTAGAAAACCCAGATTTGACACAATCTGAACATGATCCTGATCAGGTACATTGCCAACTAGCTTACCTTCGAGGGATTCATTTCATCATAACACCACACAACAACATGAAATTAGGATACCATGCTCATATGCAAACCATTTTACATGCTATCAGTTATCTATCCACTCCACCTTAACCATGCATCAGCCAAGTTTTACACTCCTTGACCCTAAAATATTTTTTGAAGAAACCAAATAACACTACTAGTTGCTAAAAAATAAATTCCAATCATAAAGATTCATCTTAGGATGAAGTTAAATGTATTGCCACTTCATACTGGTAACAGTCGGCATAATAAAATAAGAAGTCTAGCATCTAGACGGGGGTGCATACCCTATTTAAGTATAAAAAGTCTAACTGCCAAGACATCTTTTTGTATATATAAATTGAAAATGGGTTAGAATTTTTACCTCAAATAAACAAAACTAATCCAATTTGATGTACTTGATGGTCCATGCAATTGTACTTTGTTCAGCACTAGCAAGTTTACCAAACTTAGTTGTTGGTCGATATAGAGCAATGTTATCTATTATATTGCGTACCCAAACTTTCCAACACTCGTGACCTAAAGAAACATGATGGACCAATGCACTTGGATCTGTTGACTAATATGTGACTAACAATCTGAATTAGCAATCTAAGAAAAAAAATTAATATATGACTAACAAATTCTTTTACTAGATAATGAATTAGCAACAATCTGCTGACGAGGCAATTGCTGAATGGAACTAAATGTGAAGGCTACTGCTCACATGGAATCTGCAGCAACTCTGATACTCGATGTTGTTTCCAATTCTACTGAAGGAGACTAGAAATCTCTACAGAGCTGCAAATTAAGATGAAGTCTAGAAATCTTTATAGAGTTCAAGGCAACCCAAGCTCAGCTCAAATGAGTACTAAAATGTTGTTAACTTATTCCTTATAATTTGCAGAAAACAGGTACTTGGGCCACTCGGCTACTCTTATTACTGAACTGATACCTGACACTTGACACTATACTGAAAGTGTACTTTTGATACTCCAAAGCAGTGTAGTATTACTTGTTTTTGTCAGCTACTGCTACTTGGCTAAGCTAATAATCCAGTGCACACTGTTGGTTATGCTACTGAGTTCCTGTGACACTGGCTAAGAACTGCTGAGTGTTCATTTGCATGAAGAAGAATTTGGGTTCGTATCATAAATGTCCTTATTGCATCAGGTGCCCCAAACATCAGCAGAAAACAACAAAAGCCTTCCTTTGAAGAATAATGGTATGTGGAGGAAACTAAATGTGAAAGCTCTGTTCCTGATGTTAGTATTTGGTACATGAATTAAGATTTCATCTTAGGTGTGTACAAGCGAACTTCTAAATCGGTAGATAAATTTTTTAACATAATATCAACAATCATTTTCATTTGAACACAGTATCAGCTAAGATGTAGCATGAATTAAGATTTTATCTTACCTCTAATCTTATTTGAACACAATATCAGCTGTCATTTTCATTTGCAGCACTGATACATGTTGGTAGAATTCGATACATTAAATATGTATCAAAATTATTGGTGTTAGTGTGATTGGAAAAGGAAATCTGCAGATTTCTAGTTGGGCCTTTTAATTGATTCAAGTAATTGTTACTGATACAGATACAAAGAAAAGGAAAAGTTGTTTCTCTAGGATCTGCGGTAGTGAATAAAATTGTTGGTACTGCAGTATGTGGAAAGCAAAAAAAAAGATTGAGCAAAAACAAAAATGAAAGCAATTTCATAATGAAAGCAAAAAAAAAAAGATTACCAGTCATTTTCACAATGAAAGCAAAAAAAGTTCTCTAAGTTTAATTGAAAAGGACTTGAGGCCATAAATCTTATGGTCTTGTAATGACAATCGATTTGAAATGTTAGAACTATAGCCATCCGACAAACTCAAATTTGCTAATCTCTCACAAAATATATGCTTCTCTTTCTTTGAAAGTATGTAAGGAGGTATAGTACCTTTAGAACTGCTAATCTTATCATCTTTGAGATGCAAATTTTTTTCTGATGCCCATCACCTTCAAATCTTTTCGAGAATTCAAGTTGTCTTTTGTTTTCCCATTTATATTCAATAGAGTGCCAATAATACTCTCACAAATATTCTTTTCGATATGCATCACTTTGCTTGCTTGAACCATATCCACAAATCTCCGTGGACCATCACGATAGGCTTTACAAGTTCTAAAGATCAAGAAAAAAACATGAGAAACAGAAAGAAAAATCAATCTTTTTTTTACAAAGAAACGACACAGTATTTATATTTATACGATTATATAGTTTATATGTTTAAAAAATAACCTTGGAAGACGTATCCAACTTTTATCCATGATGTCTCTATTTTCCTTGGAAATCCTCCTTAACTTTAATATAGAATTCTACAAATATATTTTTCAAGATAATAAAAAATGATAATAATAATAATAATGCAATGTATTTACTGTAACAAAAAAATTATAGATATGAAAGATATAGAGAACTAAATTATACTTACAAAATACTAAAAGATATCCGCTACTCTTCCGAACTTCACTTGATCATCCACTTGAAGTCCTTAATATATTCACTATGACAACAACAAAAGGAAGAAAGAAAATATCTTCAATAAGAATTCATTTGAAGTATGTTAACCCCTAATCCATTATGTTCATCTCTTTCTTACAAGTCTGTATAATCTTACTGATATATAGTTCTGGAGCTTCCATGTTAGTTTTGACGACCAACTGGGTGGTCTTTGGGAGAACAAAGAACCCAAATATCCCAATTTGTTTTATATTTACAATAAAGAACAATAATCAATCAATATTTTAAATTTCCTTGTTGATATAACATAGCAACATGGGAATGGTGCTAATGTGTTATTTAAACATATGCAAATTAAATATCCCATAGCAATGACAAGGCTTATGATTTGTCCCATGAAACAGTGATTTAGCATCAGCCAAGAAAGCTCATTAGGTTGTGGTTGACATGTTAAATTGCAAATATCCATATTGTAACCAATCCATCAGCCAAGAAAAGCTCACTAGGACTTGTGGATGAGCATTAGTGATTTTTACTAGGTATACTTTGTTTTTTGTATACAGAACACTACGCCCTCAAGCAATAATGCCATTCTAATCAAATTGGGGTTACTGATGCATAAAAATAATTTATGCATAAGAGGAACTCATTCTTGTGTATCATGAATAGGTAGACTATATATATTCCAAGTCTTACTTTGCTTGAGCATGAATATTTGTTTTCGTTCACATGCAACCGATGGTGTCAATTTGTGAGAAGCTTTCATACTTGCACTCTCAAATGTCTACTACTGTTCGTATATGTCAACCTAAGTTAACCATCTTCGACAACATAAATTCATGGCCAAGATAGCTAGCTAGAAGCAAGAGAAGACCTTGTCGTACAACCTATAAGGCAAGTTAACAGGTAGGTAGACCTACTGTTATGGTTAGTGGTGTTTGGTCAAGCAAATTAGGAGGGTGACAACCAAGGAAGTTCGGTCAGTTCAAAAAACTGTCGTGTCATGTCTGACACATTGCACGCACCACGAACACCCAAATTACACTTGGACACACCAAAATAGGTGTCGCTCCTGTGGTGCCGTGTTCCTATTTTTAGAGATAGAGAACCATATAAATGACCAGAAACTAAAACAAATAGTTTAAGCAAGAGCACATCATAACATCATAGTGTATGAAAGTTGGTAAGACATGGGCTTACAGCTGCTTGTTTTTATCGTTTAAAAGCTATGATTTGCCCCACCCCCTTTTTTGATGAAAGCAAAATGTATTCTTGTGCTTCATGTAGAATGTTTCTTTATTGTCTATGTATATTGCATGACATTGTGTTTACTTTTCCTTAACACTCAGAATTAGTGTCAACATTAAGTGATTTTGTGTAAACCATGCAGTGGCACCCTTCAACGATTGAAGAGAACTATGGTGAGAAGAGTATAGATGTCACGAGCAATAAGAATCATGAGAAGGAAGATGATAAACAGTCTGAGACCGTAAAGACAGATTCAGGGAAAGAGGTGGTTGTTCATGAAGAAGTACTGCAGGTAAGCTGCTGCTTTCTTGACAGATATCTACTGCTATTTTTTAGTTTAGTGTGTAGTTCTAATGTCGAATTATAATGTATTTAATACAGGCTTTCAGATATTTTGATCGTAATCGTGTGGGCTATATGAAGGTAAATAGTTTAATTCCCTCGTGCTCTTTGTTGTGGTATTATGTGTATGCGATACTAATGATTACCTCTGCTTGTGTAGGTTGAAGATTTGAGATGCCTTATCCACAACTTGGGCAAGTTTTTTCCCATTAAAAGCAAGCAAAAAACAAGAAGATTTGAAAAACTAATATGAAAACAATTTAGTGTCTAGTTGTTTCCGTCCCAAATCCGGCAAGGACATCCTAGGGCTTGTCAATGCAACATTGTGTACGCTTATAACCTCAATGGCATAAAATATACTGAGTAAGAAGCAAAAGAAAACTACAAAAATAGTCATAATTTCTTCCATAAGCACTATTATTGTACAAGGAGTAAAATACATCAGCTAGATATGTAAATCCAAGATGTCGAAAAAGATCATGACATTTTCTAGAATGATACTATTATATATTTATACCCTTAACCTAAAAAGGAGTAAAAAATTGTTACTGATAATGTATCCAACCAATATCTGTATTTACTAGAGAACACTGTGACCCTAATAATAATTGCTAAAAGAATTACCAGGACAACCAAAAATACATACAAAGTGTCAGAAAACAAATTCTAATTGCTCCAGATGTATAATATGAAATATGATTAAAGGGCAACAAGTTCTGCAGTAAGTGCTTAAGGTCTCAATATGGTTTCACTGACTATTTTCATTGCATTCCATTTCTTAGCCGGGAAACCAGTTATGTCATCTCTTCTATATTCTGTTGTAGCCGGGAAACCAGTTAAGGTCTCAATATGGTTTCACTGACTATTTTCATTGCATTCCATTCCATTTCTTAATACCAAATAAATGTGTTCATCATGTTGTCATATTTAGACCCCTTTTCTGTTCATTCACAAACCATGAATCTCCATTTCCTTCTTTATTTTTTTAAACTTTTCTTTTTCTGATTGCCTTCATTATTTATAACATCAGTACAGAAAATTGTTATGTTAATGAATGAAATCTATTATGAGGTGTCAATGCATTGATCTAGGGATGTTCATATTATTTGTAAGAGTTGACTTCATAGCTAGAATTAGTGAGAAGAGTGTCATCCTAACTTAGGGAAGTAGAATAATTAAATGCTTGCAGTGATAGATAAACAAATATCAGTATATGTACTGATGTCTGCACCTAGATAATCAAACTGGGTTTAGTGTCCTAACTTATGTACTGATGTCTGCATTTAGATACAAAGTGGCTTGCCAGACAAGGACTAGTAGTTTTGCAATTATCAGGAAAGAATACGTCAAACTTATTACCAGAATACTCTAGGAAAGAGAGGCCAACAATGCTACAAATATCACAAGGTATGGCATCAGAAAGATCATTGTTGGAGACGTCTAGGTATGTCAAGTAAAGATTGGAGAGATGGTGGCAAGCCGCCACATAGGTTATTGTTGTGGAGGTCAAGAACTGATAGAGAAGTCAAATTGGAAATGTACATTGATATCTGACCTGAGAAGTAGTTCTTACTTGCATTAAGAGTAAGAAGGGAAATGCTTCCAGTAAATGGGATGGGTCTAGAGAGGAGATTTTGGCTGATGTCCATATGAGTCAAGCTCTTGATATAGAAGATGGATTGGGGCAAGGACCCAGTAAGGCTGTTGCTGGATAGATCTAGTTCCACTACGCTTGGCAACATTGATCCCAGATCACTAGGGATTGGTCCTTCAAGTTGGTTATTCGAAAGCGAGAGACCTTGCAGATTTCTCAACAGGAAATTATGAGGAAGTACTTGCTATATTATTCTGCAACACAAGACATTTTCCAGCCCACTGACTCAGCAGGTATATAACCTGTTTCATGATAAATTAGTGCCTAAATGCAGCAGGGAATCCTGGTAACAGAGGAGTTATTCCTGAATCGTCAACTTGTTTCTTTATATCAATTGTGAGCCCAAATGCAGCAGTACCAACTCATGTTGACAGAAAGTAGGGCAGAGAGATAAAAAATAAGAGATCATTGTCCACTATCATCGTCATCATCAATAAAACTGAACCACAATAAAAAAAAGTTTGTATTGTTCTCTCTATTAAGCGCGCTACAGGTAAATTAGGTTCTTAAGCTTGAAAAGCATGCATGTGCGTACTTTGAGAAACCAACATCTCGATCACCAATTAGTAGCATGAATGAACCAGATTTTCACCCGGACTGAACCATGTTAAGTTGTTGTTGTTGTTGTTGTATTTGTTCTCTACTAAGAGATCTATTGTACTGAAACTATGAGATCATTGATATTGCTTCCATGGACATGTCCAACCCTGGGAACCGGGGCCTGGCCATCCCATCCCGGTCGACGTTCTAGCGTTGTTTGTCCGTCGACATCTTACAAGGGAGAGGGTGCTAAGGCAATTTGGAAGCACTTCAACGTGTGACTTCAACCCAAAGCAGTATAGCTCGATCGTTTTTATTGTACGAGATTACAAGATGAGGCCATTGAAGGATGGGGAGATCTTGGACACGATATAATGGAATCTATATCGCGGATGAACTTGGTTGAATTGTTAACAAATCAGGATAAGTTTGATATTTTTCTGAAACTTATCGTAAGTTGCTGTTGGACCTGTTTGGTAAATTCTAAATGCTATGTTGCTAGGACAAGGATACAATAGTCGACACAGATTCGAATATCTATTTTGATGTTCTGGTACATTTTGGAATTTCCATTGCATGTTCAATACGAAACGACACTGATATTGATATTGTATGATTTTTTTTGGAGTGACCATACATTCTAGACTGAAAGATGTCATTAAAAAATTATATATATGGGCCTCTATCGATGGAGAAAGTGGGAAGAAGGTAAGAAAGAACATATGCCAAGTAGAAAAATGTTTTGAATATGCATTTGAGCTATGCTCCTTTCTTATTCTTGTTTAAGCTATGCTCCTTTCTTGTAGTTGTTTCTTAACTACCTAACATGTTTAACCCATATATTTCTCTGAACTTCCTTCTAGTTATGGTTTCCTTTGGTGTTAGATGTTTCCTTTTGTAGGAGATGATACATAGTGCACTCTTTGAAAGTAACTCTGCGAGGGATAACCTCATCTTCTATAAGAAGCTTGTGAGGCTAACTGACATTTGAAATCTGTTCTCTGTCTGGAAATGCCTTGAAAAATCAATCGCCATTTTGATCCCGAGGTTGTCAATTTGTCATGTAGATATCAATTTTGCGATAGTCATGTCAAAGTAGTCAACTTATGAGTTGGTGTGATGCTTGAATGTTCCGGTCAATGTCATTTCTATCCTGGAATTGAGTTGGACTTAAGACTCTTGTCTACTGTTTAATCTCAGGGTCCATTATTACTTCCTCATAATAGACTCAAACTTGTAATCCTTTTATTTTTTTTTCTTCTGAATGTGGTCATCATATTGAAAATAAAGCCGCATAATGAATCATGCATTTATTCCGAAACCTATAGATTGACAGTGTACTCAATTTAAATCTCACCCTAATTTTATATGTCATTCAAGCTCATAATCAGATATTTTACTAGAATCATCAAGCAGGGAAAATGCATCAAAACATAAAGATTCAGTATATATGACTCGTGTTGGTGTAGTATTGTACCACAAGCATACACAAATTCAGAAATATGTTGGTGTAGTATAGTACCATGAAAAAATGGAGTAATGTACCTGAACTATGCATCCGTATCTCCAAGAACCCGTAGATCACTAATACACAGAGGCGATCCCAAAAAAGAACAGTCAAACTGGTGATATAAGAAGAATAAGAGAACAAACCCGATATTTAGTAATGTACCTAAACAAACATGGTGATATAAGAAGAAGAAGAAGAAGAACAAAGAAGAAGAAGAGAACGATGTACCCTTATCTCAAAGAACAATGCACCCGTAGCTAATTTCCTATAAAGATGGAGTTATGTACCTGAACTATACACCCGTATCTCCGAGAACCTGGAGATCCCCAACAAAAACAACCGATTCCCAACAAACACAATCGATTCTGGTGATATAAGAAAAAGAGGAAGAAGAGAACAAAATCATCGATTCAAAATCAAGAAAAAGAGGAAAAAAACAATTGATCAAACCATAGATTTAGCTACAAAATTAAATCAATTAATAGCAGATAAATTTGACAAATCCTAGATCGGACGGCTCCAAATTAGGGAAAGGAGGCTCCCAACTCTTGCGGTGGCTCCAAATTCTTGCTGGAAAAGAAATACGTGGGGGAAGCAAAACATTAGGGCCGGTCCATATGCATGACCCGATCCCTATTCGATCTTTAGGGGAAATATGAAAGGGAGGGAAACTAATTGGGAGGGGGAAAATAAAACTTAAGGAGGGAAATAAAAAATTTAAGGGGGAAAACATCAGCCAACTCATATTTTTCTAGGAGGGATCAATTACAACATACAAATCCGTGCCTTAAACGAGTGTTCAATTACAACACGCAATCATGCATGCCGAAAATGAGTGTTCAACTACAACACGTAAAACTGCATGCCGTAAATGAGTCGTCAATTATAATGCGCACACATGCATGTCGTAAATGAGTCGCCAATTACAACGCGCACCAATGCATGCCGTAAATGAGTCTTCAATTACGGCATGCATGTAAAACACGCCGTAAAAAAGGCAAAAAATAACTCTTTTACGGCGCACATATTTGCACGCTGTAAAAGAGTATCATTTACAACGCGCAGCAACTGTGCGCCGTAAATGCTACATTTTCTTGTAGTGAGGCTTATATATTATATTAATTAATTTTGAGTTTTACGATCCTTGGATTTTAAATTAACTAATACCTTCTAAATATTTTACTGGGGATTTTATTTAGTGACTTTATAAAATAAATAGTTTTTGAGCTATAACATTATATGGCTTGTAAAGGACTTTGGGCTATTATATATAGATAAATATGTACTTTCTAGATTATAATAATTAGTTTCCCTTATCATCCTTCTCTTAGACTAGGTTGTCCCCAATCTCGACTAATCGAATGTTCATATTTTTCTTTGCCGCTTTGGGATTTCTTTGTGCCTACCCTAGAAATTGAACTATTCTGTACGCGTTGGTATTATCTATCTCACCAGCAAAGGACCCTAGGCAAGTGCACTTTCTGATTGCTTTTCGATTCATAGTAGTCTTTTTATTTCATGTTTATGCATATGTTATCTTGCTTGTTGACACATTGTTATACGGATTAGTGTCATGGATCTCTACATACATTATTTCTTGATTGTCGTGTTTCGTATTTTGTGACTTGTTCGAGTCCATGAGTACTAGTCGGAAGGGGAAATATCTTTGTAGACATGTGGACTACCCAGAACTATCCTCCGTTTCTTTCGTGGAGAATAGCAGCTGCACACGACACGTGCAGGGTGTCGGATTTACCCCCTAGCCGTTCACATATTGAAACTGATATATCAAACCACATAGATAGTTGTCTTTTATTTGTTTTCTTGTTTTCTTCACCACTTGCCATGACATCAGTTACTTTCTAGTTTTCATCTCACATATGTCATTTCCATGTCTTGTGAATTCTATTGTATTTTCGATTTGTCGTCGGTTTGTGTGCTTGTTCCATTCCTGACTGGAAACCGACATTTTTTAGGTTTAGCTGTGGCTTCTCTTAGAATGGGAGATACGGGTGTACTTGCAGACAGAAACCTAGAAATTAGATATTAGTGATATCATTTTCATTAATTGTAAGAACCTTGTATTTTCTTTAAATATAAATGTTATAAATGTTGTAATAAATTTAGAAATGTGAATGAGCAATAAAGTTATTTATGTGATTTTGAGCATCATGGCCGTGACAGCGTTCTACCGCCGACTCTGCGGCGTAGGCTGGCTTGGACACGTCTCGTATCCAAAAAGCGGGTACGGGTCGTGACACGTCTGGCTCGACGAGATGAGGGTATATATATATATATATATATATATATATATATATATATCTTGTGGTTAATTATTAATTACTCTTTAATCTATTATTTTTTTAATTACATGATAATTGAATTTGTATGTCAGAGGACGTTCTGGTAGCCCCCCATCGTGGAGAGGCGATCCACATGACCTACAGAAGCACCGCGGGGAATAAGATACGGGATACGGTGTATGACCTTCGCTCGTGGCATTCAAAGAAGGATTGGATCCGGTTGGAGTATTATGATCAGATCTTGGAGAAGATAGATACTCCTGCGTACAAATAGAAATCGAAGAAAGTGAAGGCGAATCGACGGGCCGCGGGTCTGCATACGAGGGGATCAAGGCCCTACGCAGCGACGCGTACAGATCTGGTGAGATACCGCAAATTCATTCCACTATCTAATTCGGTACTATTAATATATGAAGTTAATTAAATTCTAAGAATATTTCGTATGCAGTCCCAACGGGCGGTAAAGGTGGGAAAAGAGGCAGGACTCGGTCACCATGCATGATGTATTCCAGTATACGCACAAGAGGCGGAAGGACGGGAGCTTCATCGACGAGAGGGCCAAGGTAACTGATGTAAGTACTTATGTTTATGAGATTTATGTTAGAATTATAAGTATTGTTAACTTAATTAGGTAAACTTAGGATTCAGACTATAACTTAGGAAAACATAGGATTTAGATTATAACTTAGAAAAACTTATAGTATAAACACATTCATTGGATAGGCTGCATATTGTGAGGCCCTTAGACGAGTTCAGCCCCCTGCTGCCGAGGATGTCGGCAAAACGACGCCATCCCATGTGTCCTCTTCTATGGCCACTCGCTTCGACGACATGTTCGTAGATACCGTCGACGACTTTAGGAAAGGGCGTCTCTACGGATGCAGAACCCTGGCGTCGTTGCAGTCGTCGATTTCAAGATTTCCACCGCCCCCGTCTCCTCCTTCCGCGACCTCGATAGGCGATGATGTGAGGACACAGCTTGCGATTCTGACCGAGACGGTATCGGACTTGCGGGAGCATATGACCACGTACTATCCGCGTCCTTCTACTGCTCCCGGATGTTCTACTTCTGGTCCGTCTGCTCCCGGTTCTTCTACTCCCGATTCTTCTGCTCCCGGTCCGTCTACTGCTGCTCCCAGTGCTTCGGATATTCCCGGTTCTTCTTCTATCGGGGGTCTTTCTTTTGACCCTGCTGCCCCTCTGGTACCGTCTCCTTCTGTGACGACACTCCTTGATATGATATTGCCAGAGAAGCTATGCCAACTTTCAGGCCATGTCTTTGATACCCTGTCGGCACACATGGTGGAGGAGTATCTTCGTCGGGCGCAGCAGGGATTACCATCAGCGGACGATCCACCTCCTTCTCATTGATGTTATTATATTTGAATGTTTGAAAATGTTTTTTAAATGTTGAATATTTATGAATTTTGGATATTGTCACATGGATATTGGTGAATGTTTGGGATAATGGTGGATATTTGGATATTAGTTTGTGATGGATGTTTGGATATTAGTGTGTGATGTATGTTGGTTTGTGTGATATATTTGTGATAGATATTTATATATTGGTGTGTGATGTATATTGGTTTGTTGGTTTGTGTGAGGTGTGATGCATAATTGCATATTGTGATGTTTCAATGTTTCAGATGTTGTACGAACAGGGAATGCTCTGTTTTATGCAATTTTTTTAAAAACTTTTCCATTTAGCGATGGACTTGCGTCTACCAAGCGACGGAAGGCGACGGTTGAGCGACAAAATATCCGTCGCTAACTGGAGAATTTCCAGATAGCGACGGATGTCGACAGATTAGCGACGAAATATCCGTCGACAAGGTTCTGGAACTATGAGGATTTCCAGAACCTAAGCGACGGACTTTTTCAGTTGGCGACGGACTTGCATCTACCAAGCGACGGAAGGCGACGGCTGAGCGACGGAATATCGCCGCTAACTGGACAATTTCCAGTTAGCAACGGATGTCGACGGATTAGCGACGAAATATCCGTCGACAAGGTTCTGGAACTATAAAGATTTCTAGAACCTAAGTGACGGATATTCCGTCGCTAAGCCATCGCTTCGTCGTCGCATTAGCGACTAATTTGTGACAACCTAGCGACGGATTAACTGTCGTCAAGGTTCTGAAAACAAAAAGATTTCCAAAGCCTAAGCGACGGATATCCCGTCGCTCTGCCATCGAGTATTAGCGACTGTTAGCGACGGATTTTGTGTATCAGAAACTCTCTGATATGCGGTTAGCGACGTATTACCGACAGACTTGTCCTTCGCTAAAAAATAGAATCAGAAACTTCCTGATACTTGATTTGACAGAAATCTGTCAGCTAGCCGTCGCTAAATATACGATTCTTGATGACGGCAATCCGTCGCTAAGCCGTCGAATGGCGACAGCTTAGCGACGGACTTTTTTAGCGACGGGCTATTTCCCGACGAATTTTTCCAGCCAAATTCTGTCGACAATCCATCGCTAAGGCGATTTGCCGACGGATTAGCGACGGATATGGCCGTCGCTAATTTGCTGTATTTTACTAGTGAATCCCAACAGAGATTCCAAATCGAAATCCAACAAAACCCAGCACAGAGCTCAACAAACCCATCTCCTCCACCTCCTCCGTTGCCGCCTCTCTAGGAATCAGAAGAAAATCACCGCCACAACAACAAGAAGATAAAATAATAGTTTTCCACCCAAAGAAAATAATAGCTATTTTGGAAAACTTAAAAAAATGAGAAGTGGGTCCAGTTTCATACAGGACTGCCAGCCCCCGGCAGTCCTAACTTAATAAAGGACTGCCAGAGGGCTGACAGTCTTGTATGAATTTGATACCCAAACCCTTTTCACAGAGAGTTTAGGTCAGGACTGCCAGCCCCCTGGCAGTCCTAACTTAATGAAGGACTGCCATGGGCTGGCAGTCCTGTATAAAACTCTCTATGAAGAGAGTTTGATACCCAAACTCTCTTCACAGAGAATTTGGGTCAGGACTGCCAGCCCCCTGGCAGTCCTAACTTAATGAAGGACTACCAGGGTGCTGGCAGTCCTGTATGAAACTTTCTATGAAGAGAGTTTGATACCCAAACTCTGGGTCAGGACTACCAGCCCCCTGGCAGTCCTAACTTAATGAATGACTGCCATAGGGTTGGCAGTCCTGTATGAAAATCAAGTACAATAAGACAGATACATATCAATTATTGGATGATACTATAATATGCTTGAGAATGCAACATGTGTTCGTCAAAGTAGGTTGCTGATATAATGAAATATACCCTTCTTATATTTATGTTATTTTTTCTATAGTTTTTGCAATCTACAAGTGTTTATTGCTATTTGCATTTAAATATTGTTCTTGGAAACGGTGGTGACTCTTTGCTCTTAACATTATGTTATGTGTATTTTTTTTATTCTAGGTGCCAAATAAAGAACAAGTTCATGCACTCTCCAAGGAACTTAAAAGTTGCTTAAGTGTTCCAGGTTTTAATTTAATAGGATTTGTCACGGTTTATGTATATGATGTTACTCTATAAACATGAATAGCGTTAAGCATAAATAGCTGTACATAAATTAAAATATACTGTATATGACTAACGTAAGAGCCCTATATCCAAGATATAATCCCAAATTTTTTGTGTCTGCTGTTTGAATCTTTTGCTTCCATTCAGTTACTATTAGCGACCATGTCCTCTGTAAGACTAACAAAACCATATCCTTTTAGAACTTCAATCCATCTTCTTTTCGGCCTACCTCTAGTCCTTTAACTACTATCTTTTCGCTTCTCCTTACAAAGTACAAAGTACAAACTAACAAAAGTTCTTCATGCATGCTACATTTCTCTTGCCATCGATCTTTCAATTAGTAGTCAATTATTTCATTAGTAGCCCAAATTTTTGTCAGCAAATAGGACTGCCAACAAGTTAGCAGTCCTATTTTTGTACATGCTGAAGAGGTCGTCGGCGGCGGCGTGTCGCTCTGTGAGCGGCGGTGCAACTTGGATGGAGGGAGACCGTCCGCCGTGACACGTACCGATCTGGTGCGAGCGAGGGAGGTGGCCGGTGGGGCGTCGAACAGAGGGGGGTCGGGAATGGAGGGGATAAAAATGAGGGTTTGGAGGGTTGGGCTAGCCCCAAGCAAATTGTGGGCAGCCCCCCAGCAAAGTTTCACCTTCTTGGGCTACCCCCAAGTAAGGACTAGTCCCAAGTAAAAGTGGTAGTGCCCTTAGAAAAAGCCTATATAAAATGTTGGAGTTTGAGATGACTGAGAAAGGTGGCTTACTTAATGACTTGTGTCCACGTGGTTTATGAAAACAAAGAAACTAAAATTATTGTTAATGTTATAAACTAGAGAGAGAGCAACAAGAGAAAATCGAGAAGAAAGTTGTGTGTCATTTCATTCATCCAATATGGCATTTATATAGGTTTACAATGGATTGCCAAAGGTCATGAGTTATGAAATCAAAGGGCATGAGTTACATAAGTTATGGATGACTAAGAATCATGGGACATCCATATTTATAACACTCCCACTTGGATGTCCGATGTAATATGGGATATGTCTCGTTAAAACCTTGTCAAGAAAAACCTAATGGGATAAAAACTTGGACGAAGAAAAAAAGAGTATATATTACACAAAATGTGTAAGCGTGATAAACTGCCTCGTTAAAACCTTGCCAAGAAAAACCCAATGGGATAAAAACTTGGTCGAAGGAAAAAGAGTACAGTTTGAGAATTAGTGATCACGCTCTCCCTGATGCTGGCAAGAGATCCTTTAGCTGACGCATCCCAATATTCAGAATCATCTTTCTGAATGTTGTGGTTGGTAATGCTTTAGTGAATAAATCTGCAAAATTCTTGCTTGATTGTATCTGCCGAACGTCAATGTCACCATTCTTCTGTAGCTCGTGAGTGTAGAAAAATTTAGGTGATATATGCTTCGTTCTGTCGCCTTTAATGTAGCCATTCCTGATTTGTGCAATACAAGCAGCATTGCCTTCATATAATATTGTCCCAGTATTCTTTGTTGAAGATAACCCACATGATTCTCGGATATGCTGAGTCATCGTTCTTAACCATATGCACTCTTGACTTGCTTCATGCAAGGGCAAAATTTTGGAGTGATTAGAAGAAGTTGCTGCTAATGTTTGTTTCACTGAGCGTCATGATATTGTAGCACCACCACAAGTAAACACATATCCACTCTGAGATCTTCCTTTATGTGGGTCAGATAGATAACCAGCATCAGCATAACCCACAACTTATGATTCTAAATTTTTTGAGTAAAATAAGCCCATATCGGTTGTTCCACGAAGATAACGTAATATATGTTTAACACCATTCCAATGTCGTTTTGTTGGTGCTGAGCTATATCTTGCCAGTATGTTTACTGAGAATGCTATATCAGGTCTTGTATAATTTGCAAGATACATCAAAGCTCCAATAGCACTAAGATATGGTACTTTCGGACCTAATAATTCTTCATTATCCTCTCGAGGACGGAATGGATCTTTCTTTATATCTAAAGATCGAACAATCATGGGGCTACTCAGTGGATGAGATTTATCCATATAAAATCTTTTCAAGATTTTTTCTACATAGGTAGATTGATGGATAAAAATTCTATTTGGTAAATGTTCGATCTACAGGCCGAGACAAAATTTTGTCTTTTCGAGATTTTTTATCTTAAATTCTTTTATTAGATAGTTAGCAGTTTTTGTGAGCTCTTCGGAAGTTCCGACAAGATTTAAGTCATCAACATAAACTGCGATAATTGAGAATCCATTTTTAGATCTCTTGATGAAGACACATGGGCAAATTGGATTGTTTATATATCCTTCTCTAACAAGGTACTCGTTAAGGCGATTATACCACATTCTTCCAGATTGTTTTAATCCGTATAGGGATCATTGTAATTTGATTGAGTATAACCTATGAGATCTTTGGTTATTTGCTTCAGGCAATTTGAATCCTTCTGGGATCTTCATATAAATGTCATTATCCAATGACCCATACAAATATGCGGTAACAACATCCATAAGCCGCATATCAAGTTTTTCTGTGACTGCTAAGCTGATCAAATATCGTAATGTGATTGCATCGATCACAGGGGAATATGTTTCATCATAATCGACTCCAGGTCTCTGTGAAAAACCTTGTGCAACAAGTCATGCCTTGTATCTCACAATTTTATTTTTCTCGTTTCGTTTTCTTACAAATACCCATTTGTATCCAATAGGTTTTATACCTTCAGGGGTTTGGACTACTGGTCCAAATACTTTGCGATTTTCTAAGGATTTTAATTCAGCTTGTATCGCATCTTTCTATTTTGGCCAATCATTTCTATGTCGACATTGTTCAATAGTTTTTGGTTCAGGATCCTCATTTACAATATCAAGTGCAACATTATAAGCAAAGATATTGTCTATAGTAATTTTCTTTCTATCCCAGCTTTCCCTTGTACTCATATAATTCAAAGAGATCTCTTCTGAAATATGTTCATTATCATGTGCCTCTTCAGGAGTTACTTTAGACTGATCAGTCAAATTTTCTATAGCGCTTTCATGTTTCGAAACTATTTTCTCTTCGGGAGTAATAACTTGTACCTTTTTCTTTCGAGGGTTCTTATCTTTAGCGCCAACAGGGCGTCCACGTTTTATGTACGGTTTTAATGTCCCATCATGTTGTCCTTCAGGGATATCAATCCGTGCGGGTACGTTTATAGCCGGTACATGAGATTTTGTCACTTTCTTAATATCAGTGAATGCATCTGGCAATTGATTTGCAATATTTTGCAAATGGATAATCCTTTTCACTTCTTGCTCACATCTACTTGTGCGTGGATCAATAAAAGATGATACATTCTACGTAATTTCATTCCGTTCTACAGGAAGTGACGTTTTATCTCCCCCTAACGTCGAAAAAATTGACTCATCAAAATGGCAATCAGTAAACCTTGCCTTAAATAAATCGCCCGTCAGGGGCTCAATGTATTTTATTATAGATGGTGAGTCAAAACCAACATAAATTCCAAGATGCCTTTGTGGGCCCATCTTTGTTCTTTTAGGTGGAGAAATGGAAACATAAACTGCACAACCAAAAATTCTTAAGTGAGAGATATCGGGCTGCTGGCCAGAAACAATTTCCAATGGTGAATGATAATTACGGACCAATACAGCTGCATGTATTATTGCATGTCCCCAAACAGAAGTAGGTAAACTTGACCTTAAAAGTAAAGGTCTAGCAATCAATTGTAATCTTTTAATAAAAGACTCTGCAAGTCCATTTTGAGTATGGACATGTGCAACTGAATGTTCAACGTTAATCCCAATTGACATGCAATAGTCATTAAATGCTTGAGATGTATATTCACCGGCATTATCGAGACGAATTGTCTTAATAGAATAATCAGAAAATTGAGCCCTTAACTTTATAATCTGAGCAAAAAGTTTGGCAAAAGCAACCGTTCTTGTTGACAATAAACATACATGTGACCATTTAGATGATGCATCTATCAAGACCATAAAGTAACGAAATAGACCACAAGGTGGGTCAATAGGTCCACAAATATCTCCTTGTATTCTTTGTAAGAACATAGGTGACTCAAGATTAACTTTCATCGGAGATGGTCTTATAATTAATTTTTCTTGTGAGCATGCAGCACACACACAATCACGAGGTAAAAGAATCTTCTGGTTCTTTAAAGGATGTCCTCGTGAGTTTCTAACTATTCGATGCATCATACTAGATCCAGGGTGGCCAAGCCGATCAAGCCAAAGCATAAAAAGTTTTGGATCATTAAACTTCTGGTTCATCACAATGTTAGATTCTATGGCACTTATTTTTGCATAATACAATCTTGATGAGAAAACTGGGAGTTTTTCTTTCACATGCTTCTGGCATGAATCATTGGATGTAATGCATAGATATTCCATATTCCCCTCATTCATAGTCTCGATATGGAAACCATTGAGACGTATGTCTTTGAAACTTAGCAAAAAATTTTTTGACTTGCTTGAATACAAAGCATCTTTTAAAAAAATATTTGTTCCACCCGGTAATATAATATTTGCTCTTTCAGAGCCCTCAATTAATTTTGTAGTACCAAAAATTGTACTAATATTTGCTTGTACCAATTTTAAGTTCGAAAAATATTTTGGATCTCGAAGAATAGTGTGCGTTGATCCACTGTCAACCAAACATATATCTCCACCGTTGGAGTTGTTCACAGCATCATTATTTTCCATATTTCTATAAACACAAATAAATTAAGTAAGAAACATTTAATTTATTGATAAAAACCAAAGGTTAAAACAAGCATAACAACGGATACTTAGAAACGTGATAAAACAAACATAAAACTAGAACTAAACTGAAAAAGATTAAATAATCTCAAATTCAACTTAATCATTTTTGATATTTTCGTTGCCATCATTAGCATCATCACCCCAAAACTTAATTCCTCCACTTGGCTCGTTTAAGTAATCTTCAACATCCAAAGGAGTGAATTCCATTGGATCATTTTCATCTTCAAGAATGTTGCTAAAATTTGTAAAGTTGCTCTCTTTCTCTTTTCCTTTACTCTTGATAGATGTTTGGTAAAGGTCAATTAGGTGCTTTGGTGTACGACAGGTACGAGACCAATGCACTTTTGCTCCACATCTGTAGCAAGCTTCTTCATAATTCTTTGAAGAATCAACTTTTGCACCCTTTTATTTATCTTGTTTTCCGCCATTTTTGTTCCACTTCAAGTGGTATGGCCTAACCTTCTTGTTGAAGGGTTGATGGTTAGGACCACCATGGTTTTGAATTTTACCATGACTATAACCGCGACCATGACCACGACTACGACCGCGACCGCGACCACGACCATGTCCTTCTCCATAGTTATTTGCATTCGCTTCAGGGAATGGCTGTGATCCAGTAGGGTGGGAGTTGTGGTTTCTCATTAGGAGCTCATTATTTTGTTCGGCAACAAGAAGACATGAGATCAATTGAGAATATTTTTTAAACCCCTTTTCACGATACTGCTGCTGCAAGAGCATGTTCGTGGCATGGAAAGTAGTGAATGTCTTTTCTAACATGTCTTCTTCAGTAACATTATCTCCGCATATTCTCATTTTAGACACAATTTTGAACATTGTAGAGTTATATTCGTTTACCGATTTGATGTCTTGCAACCTCAGGTGCATCCAGTCATAGTGAGCTTTTGGGAGTATCATACTCTTTTGGTGATCATAACGTTCCTCTAAGTTTTTCCATAGAACTGCTGGGTCTTTAACTCCAAGGTATTCGGATTTCAGCCCTTCATGGAGGTGATGTCGAATGAAAATTATTGCTTTTGCTTTGTCTTATTCGCTTGCCTCATTTTTTTCTTTGATTGCATGTGCAAGGTTCTTTGCACTCAAATGAATTTATGCCTCAAGAACCCAAGTTAGATAATTTCTTCCGGAAATATCAAGAGCAGCGAACTCAAGCTTGGTGATGTTTGCCATATTTCTGAAAAAATATTACTTTAGAATATAATATACATACTCAAATCTACAAGTTTGAGTTTTATCAATTAGGCTTCAAGCGTAACATATTCTATTTTGGCTTCAAGCCTTATATTCAATCTACATTTCGAGCTGAACATTTTCTTTCAAATTTTTTTCATGAAACTTTAGGTTCATCTAAAAATTATCAAAAATATCGCCAAAATAATAATTCTTGATGATAAGAAAAATATTATTTCTTATTGAGAAGAAGATAAGTTATGCAACATTATTCTTGAAAATAACCAACAAAATAGAAATATAAATCTGCACCATAATAAAAACGCAAAGATAATGTGGACTTTTTTTTTCTTTTTATTTACGCACTTGAATAATATAATCAAAAGATGAGAAACAAACATTGATTTTGTTATGCACCATTCTAGATTTTTTTTTTTGAGAAATCGAAATAGATTGTTTCTTTATATTATGATCAAGACAATCAAAATAGAAAATATATGACCAATGTACAACAATCATTTCGTTCATAGGTTTATAAATAACATAATCACAATTATATTGAATGAAGTAATTTTTTTTATTCATTTCAAAAGTTAATAAGTAAAATAAATATTAATATATATTAAATTTTAAGAAACAATTTGAGAATTAAAGGATGTTTACTATTAAGCATAATAAAAAAAATAATCTCAAACATGAAAGCTACATATTATACAACAAATTAGATGAAGTGAGAGATGGACAACAATTGTATATATAGAATCAAAGGAACAAACCATGAACAAACACCTTTATCAATCGAAATAAAAAGGTTTACCTGATATTTGAGTTATACCTTGACATCGATGAGTCTCCCGAAATGAATAATGGTTGCATCGTGCTGATAAAGTGTTGTAAACTAGAGAGAGCAACAAGAGAAAATTGAGAAGAAAGTTGTGTGTCATTTCATTCATCCAATATGGCCTTTATATAGGTTTACAATGGATTGCCAAAGGTCATGAGTTATGAAATCAAAGGGCATGAGTTACATAAGTTATGGATGACTAAGAGTCATGGGACATCCATATTTACAACAGTTAAAACTATTCTTCAGGAAATAATCTACATTTATTCCACACACTACTAATTAAGAAACTATAGACCAAGTGACCAACAACACATCACAACAAAATACGTGCATATAGTGAAGAAACTAACATTATTTTTAAATAATTCTTCGGGAAATAATAAGAAAGGAAGGTGGATTACTTAGTGGCTGGTGTCCACATGTTGTTTATTAAAACAAAGAAACTAAAATTTCTGCTAAAACAATTCTTTAGGAAATAATCTACATTCATTCCACACACTATTAATTAAGAAACTATAGACTAGCAACACTGTGAACACATCACTACAAAATATATGCATACACTGATAGAAACAATCCTTCGCTTTTCCGTCACTAAAAGAAAATGGCGACGATCCAGCGAACAAAAACAATTGTCGGCGAATATGTTGTCACTATCCAAAAGGCATTAATGATTGTAGGAGCGTAAAAAGTACCTCATAACTCAAGTCAAAGAAGGAGAATTCTACGCTCAACTATCCTTTACGCTAGCTATTCTGTACGCTGGCTACCCTTTACACTAGCTGCTTTACGATGGAAATGACTGTCAGATCATGCATTTAATGCATCTGACATAATGATTTGTTGACAGCGTATAAACGCAGAATTCAAAGAGATTTGATTTACACAGAAATCGATATTATCGTTTAGTACAAAACAGGCCACTTTACGCTCAATGAAATTACTTCTTTTTACGCACGATAGTTATGTGAGTTTTTACGCTCAAAACTATTGTGAGTGTAAAGTCTATTTGAGCTACTTTACGCTCAAGGCTATTTTAGCCACTTTATGCTGGAAAGTTTATTTGGGCTGTTTTTACGCCAATTTGCCACTTTACGCTCAGTATATGTTTTGGGTCATTTTTACGCCCGATTGTTTCTGGCTACATGAGAACGTGGTTTGTCCACGTGGCTTTCATGCCACACTTATTGAAGAACGTGTGTACATGCTTCCTATTTTTATTGATATAATGGGACACGTGTCAACGTATGTAGAGGGTAACTTCCATCGTGGGTGACAGTTGCCAGCGTAAAGACTCAAATGTGTTGCTTTTTACGCCCAAGGGGTCATGTCTATAAATAAACTTATTTTACACATCAAAAGGATCATGCACAGAGAGACAGGAGAGAATACATAGAGATCAGAGCCCAGAGACTTTGATTTTTTGGAGCATTCTTCTTCAACCTTTCTTCCAGAACAGAGTGAAGCAAAGCAGAAAAGCATTCGGCCTCGCCATCAGTGCCCAAGTGCGTCGATACCTTTCTGGTGACTTAGTTCTTCCAACTGTTCATCTTCTAACAGTGATCTTCATCATCATCGTATGGTCCAAGGAACAAAGTGATCGCCTTCAGATCAGACTTCCATAGCAATACTTTCCAGAATAATTTGTACTTTTTGTACTCTTTCAAGTTTTATTTTCAAAAGCCGATTTCCAGGCATTTTGTTAAGTGAAACAAAAATGGCGACTCTGCTGGGGATGACCTTCTCCTCTGACGAGGAGGCAATTTCTCAATACGATGATGTTTCGGTCGGTTCGACCAAGAAGGCTCTGGTTGTACACTTCGACCAGACGGCCTATGAAGAAATGCTCCGGACTAGGGGTAGCAACCGCTGCTCTAATGTTCAAAAATCGAGGAAGGTGCAAAAAGTTTGGGTTCCCAAATCCAAGGCATCCTCGAATCTCCCTACTGTCTCTGCAGGCAAAGGAATCCTTCCTACCCCTGTTGTAGAGGCTCCCATCTGTGATGAGGCAGTCTCTACTTCAGTAGCATGCCATGGGCGTAAAAATCAGAATTTATGCCCCGAAAGTAAGAACAAGTCTTCCGTCTGTGACGTGGTAGACTCCACAGCTGTACACTCTCGGCGTAAAAACAAGTCTCCCATTTGTAACATGGCAGACTCCAATACCTTACGTTCTGAGCGTAACAATAAGTCTACCGTCTGTGACGCGGTAGAAACACAAAATTTACGTTCTACAGGTAAAGGAAAATCTCCCGTCTATGACGCGGTAGATACTCATGTTTTGCGCTCTATGCGTAAATGTAAATCTCCTGTCTGTGACAGTGTATATAAAATTCATAATGATGCTTCTGCATCTAAAGTGAATGTACCTGCACGCATGAAGCATAAAAACATAGTTGGTAAAACTTCTGTTTTTAACCAACAACCTTTTTATACTAATGTACGCAAAGTACCAAACCTACAAATTACACGCAATAAAGATGGAGTCCTTCGTACTCAAAAATCTCAAGATTTACGTACGCAACTCCAAGCGTATAAAAATGTACAGTTTGGTTCTGCGAATGCAGCCAATAATCTTCTTTATACACAAGGGACTAAACGTTTTGCTATCCCAAATGTAATAAAGAAGACTACTCCTTCTGATTTACGTAAATTGCTAATGCAAAAGCGTAAAAATAGACAATCTCCCGTGACACTCCCCCAAGAAGATCATCATTGTGAGTGTCATCAGATTGTGATCAAATATAGTTGTTCGGCTTCCAAACGGTCAGTTTTTGATCGGTTAAGTTTTAATGTGCTCCAACAACAAGCTGATGAGTTGTTATATGCATCTGTCAACATGGCATCACATACCAACAGAGGACGACGTCCTAGACGGAATACGTCCCAAACTCCAGATCAACAACAATTCAATAGACTTCTTGATTCCTTTGAAGGAGTATATCAGAATACTCGATCAAGAAGACAAAGACAGTTGCAGACTTCTGATTCAAAAGCTGGGGGTACTCAATCTCTTGAGTCCGAAACTGATAGTATCGATTCATACTTCTATACTAATCCCTCTGTATCTTCAAGAGAAGTTGAATCCTACGCTATTGGAGATGAACCAGAGATGTCATCTGTTAATACAGAACAACGTCTCACTGCCGTTGAGCAATCATTGAAAGACATGCTTAACATGATGCAAAGCATGCACCAAATAATAACGGTTCAGCAAACTGCTCAACCGACAATTGTAACACCAGTACAGGTAGCAGCACAAACTCAAGATAGCCAAGGGGTTGATATACCTTTGAATATCCAAGAGCCTGCTGTTAACCAAAATTCTGCATCTCCAGATCCCATTAGTCCAGAAGATGTACCATCTCCGGTGGGGGTTACGGTACAACCAACAACTATTCAATCAAATGTGCTTCCGCAAACCAGCGAAGCCATTCAAGTAGTGCGCGAACTCAAAGCACAGTTTGAAGTTTTGAAGCAAAAGGATCAACTCCAGAGGTTAGGGATTAAGCAACCTTATCCTCCTCATTGGAATGATGTACCCTTTCCACCAAAATTCAAGCCACAGTCAATGGTATTGTTTGATGGAAAGGCTTCTCCTAGTCAGTATATCAATTACTTTGATATTATGACTGTACATTTGCAGAAAAATGATGCTCTTTTCACTCGAATATTCATTGGATGCTTGACGGGTTCAGCTTACGACTGGTATCGTAGTTTACCCGACAATTGCATTTCATCTTTTGACGAATTTAAGGCAATATTTCTTTCCCGCTTCTATGAAGGAGGTATGGACATGAACATGTCCTTCTTAATAGAAATTAAACAAAAGGAGAAAGAAGATACTCGGACGTTCATTGAACGTTTTCGACAGGCGACTCTAAAGATGCCTCCTGGTATGCCAAATTCAGCGTTAATTGATACATGCAAGATGAATCTGCGACCATCCATCGTTGTCTTCACGGGTTTCCAATTTACATATTGGGCTTCGTTTATCATAGCAGCAGTTTCTGCCGAGACCAATGGTAGGTTGGCTCGTGAACATGGGATGATTTTTGCCTCAGAGGATAAAGGAAAGAAAGGTAATCCCGGTAATAATTCTGGCAATCGTAATGCAAAAGGAAAGGACACTCTTATGGTTAATCTTTCCAAAAATAAAACGACGCCGAATAATCAGGAGTCTTCTAAGCCAAAAGAAGAATATTCTTTTGACGAGAGTGATATCCCAGAGATATTTCAATGTCTGGTAAAGAGTGGCAAACTCAGATCCCGGAGCCAAAGAGGCCTAGTGAGGTGAATCTGACTGACAATTCCAAATATTGTATCTATCACAGATACATAAATCATCCCACCTGGGCTTGCTATGTCCTAAAGAAGAAAATCCAAGAATTGATTAATGCCAATGCCATCTCTCTAACTAATGATGAGCATATATGTTACGGTACAACCAAATTGGTTTCTCTTCAATTCGAAGATTTTTCTCCACAACAAATCCTAGATGGAATTATCCTAATTCCGAAGGCGACGATGAAGATTGTGAATATCCCGCCTGCTAGAGAGGAAAATAAAGGATTATTGCCTCTCACATTAAAGAATGGAGAAATTATGTGGGTGAATCCTGACTTAGTACCTGAGTTGGAAAATGAAGGTAAAACTTTAAAATCCAAGAAAAGCAAGAAAGTCAAAACTTGCAACATGATTTCTCATGTTATTCCAGATCCTGATGATTTGGATCATCTATGGGATGGCCTTCCTTTAGAAGATAGACTGAGAGGATTGAACATATGTCCTCCAAGTTTGGCTCCTCCTACCAAGCTCAAGCTTACTCATCAGCAGTGGCTAGCCATGAATTGTGTTCCCTTATACCGGGCACAACAAGTCTTCGCTGCTTATGAAAAAGTTCCTACAGGGATCTTTTTTCGTATTCCGAATCCTTCTCCTCATGTAGCTACAGAGACGTCTATTTCTCATTCATATGTAGTTACAGAGATCTCTTCTTCTTCCTCTGTTGAACCACTTGTTAAAAGTCCGTTGCCTACTCACTTGTACAGTCAGCAATCTGTCCTTCTCATGAAGAAGATGGGTTATGATTTTCAAAAGGCAAAAGGTTTGAATTATGATAAAGGAATATGACTTCCTTTACAAATTCAAAGTCAAACATCCACTGTTGGATTGGGTTCTGAGGTTCTGCATAACAATCCTCGTAAGAAGAAGACTAAGAGAAGTAAGACTAAATCCTGCAATATGGTACTTCCTTCTTCTGAGTCTGAAGAAGAAACCTTTGCTGGTACAAGATCTGGAAAAGAGTACCACAAAGATTATGAGGGCTGCCCCAAAGAAGCAGAGAATATTGAAACACCATCAACTCAACCGTCTCTTGTTCCTGCTGTGATTGAAAAGGGAAAACAGAAAGCGGTACGCTTCGACGTCCCGTTGAAGTCTACTTCCAGTCAGGGGGTGGTGATGAAACCCTATAAATTTGATATTCTAGCCCAGTTAGCTAATACTCCGGCTAGATTATCTATCTTCGAGTTGCTTCGCCTTTCTAAAGAAAGTCGCGAAACTTTGAGTGAAGCTTTGCTACAAGCTGATTCCTGCTTAGCTCAACTCAAGACTCCTGATAATATACCAGTGTCATGTCCACAATGTCATAGTGTAATGGAAGCAATTCCCAGCATTACCTTTACACAAGAAGATATGTTGTTGAAGCATAACAAGCATGACAGGCCTTTGTGCTACACCGGGTATATCGAATCCATTGAAGTTAACAGAATTTACATTGATCCTGGGTCTTCCATTAGCATAATTCTTCAAAGTATGCTAAGACCATTGAGGATTCCTACTAGTGACTTAACTTACACTAGTACCACAATAGTTGGTTTCAACTCTGGAAAGAGCAAACCACTGGGAAAGATTCGTCTGAAGATTCAGATTGGTGATCTTCGAACTATGGCAACATTCTATGTTATTAATTCAGACGTATCCTACAACATCCTTCTTGGAAGACCATGGTTATATGAGCATAACATCGTGCCTTCAACTCTCCACCAATGCTTCAAGTATGTGGATTCCCAAGGGGTTGTAAAGACGGAGTTTGCTGATATCAATCCTTTCAAGGGTGTCGAAGCTTATTTTTCTGATTCGAGACTCTACAAACAAGAACATGTGAAGGAGATATCAGATATGGCTGAAGATCGATCATTTGCCGAAGATCAGTCTATTGATGAAGATTTGCCAGAAGAGCAACCTTTGAAGATCAAAGTCAATGGGCGAATTCAACTCCAACCTATCAACAATCAACCTCTAATGATCAAGGTCAAAGGAAGAACTCAAGCTTCATCTGAGGAATCAGTGAATATTCCTACTAAAAGCCAAGTTCAACCTCTTATGATCAAGGTCAAAAGACGTACTTCTCGTACGAATGATCCAGAACCACCATTGATTGTCAATCTTGGCAAATCTACGCAAAAGATGGATGATGGTCCATTAGTGATTAATCCGAAGCGTAGCAGTCAAATCGTAAATGATGTAAATATTGATCATTCTGTACTTTCCAATATCAATAAAGATTTTCTTTTTGAGTATATAGCTGTCAAATATGTTGAAAGAATGACTTTATCTTCTGATGACCAAAATCATCAGTATAAAGACGACATAGACACAGGGGAAACCTTATACATTGACAATAAAGAAAATTCCTTTCCTCCTCATGTCGATGTTGGACCTTATGCTCAGAGGTTCCTAACATCTTCTTCCTATCTTCTTCCTGTAGTTGCTTTATCACTAGCTTGTGTAACTTTTAGACGTCACGAAGAATCTTATTTCGTGATTTCGTCTGATAAGAAAAATAAGCGCCAGATTGTGTTTGGCCTGGCTAGAAATATCTCTGTTGCTCAGACAGATGATTTGAGAGATAAAGATAAAGGAAGAATCCGAATTGACAGATATAGTCAACAATCTCTCAAGATTATCCAGAATATGGGATATGATTTAAAGACTATGCAAGATCTTAATCAAGGCAAGGGTAGACGATTACCATTATGTGGTGATCCATTTTATCAGAAAACTCATCATGGGTTGGGATATGATCCGTCCCATATGTTTAATGACGATATTCAAGAAGAATTCTCTTCTAGCTCTTCACAATCATTAGATTTGGAAGAAATCCAATTCATCGAATCTGATACATCTCACCCCTCATATGATAGAAGAGACTATTATGATGAATCTGAACAAATATTCTCAGTTAATATGGTTCAAACAGATGATGAATCTGAACCATTTGAGAATGATCCTTAGGCTCAACAAATGGACACTCAATAGGAACTTCGTTTTGAACAACGACAACCACCTACAGAGGACGAGATTGTCTAGATTGATGTTGGAGATGGAACTATGCCTAAACCAATATTTATCAGTAAAAACCTTTCTGAAGATGAAAAGGAAGAGTTGATAAACCTGATCAAAGAATATATTGATATTTTTGCATGGAGTTATGAGGATATGCCAGGTCTAGACCCCAAAGTTGCTACTCATAAACTCAATATTCTTCCTAATGCCAAGCCTATAAAACAACAGCAACGGCGTTTTCGACCAGATATGATGGATGCAATTGAAGCAGAAGTCAAAAAGTTGATTACATGTGGCTTTGTTCGTGAAGAACAACACCCAGACTGGGTTGCCAATATTGTTCCTATTATGAAGAAGAATGGAAAAGTTCGAGTTTGCATAGATTTTTGAGATCTTAATACAGCTTGTCCAAACGACGAATTTCCACTTCCAATTACTGATGTCATGATAGACAATACATGCAGTTTTGAATGCATGTCTTTCATGTACGGATTCTCAGGATACAATCAGATCAAGATGCATCCAGAAGATGAGAAGCATACTGCTTTTTGTACACCTCTTGGGGTTTACTGCTATACGGTTATGCCATTTGGTCTTAAAAATGCCGGTGCCACGTATCAACGGGCCATGAGCAACATCTTTCAAGAACATTTACGGAAGACAGTTGAATGTTACGTAGATGACATTGCTGTTAAAAGTCGATCAAAGGATGATCACATTCAAGACTTGAAGACAGTATTTAAATTGATGCGTCAGCATCAATTGAAAATGAATCCTACTAAGTCTTTCTTAGGGGTTTCCAGTGGCAAGTTTTTAGGATTTGTCATTACTTCTCAGGGTATCCATGTTGATCCTGATAAGGTTAAAGCAATTCTTGAAATGCGTCCTCCACACAATTTAAAAGAACTCTGTGGCTTCCAAGGTCGCATTGCGTATATCAGAAGATTTATATCCAATCTCTCCGGGAGATGCCAACCTTTCTCCCTTCTATTAAAGAAGGGTGTATCATTTGTTTGGGATGAAGCATGTCAGAAAGCCTTCAATGATATCAAGCAATACCTTACAAATCCACCTGTTCTGGTACCTCCAGTGGTAGGAAGACCATTTTTGCTATATGTTCGAGCTTTGGATCATTCACTTGGTGCTCTTCTTGCACAAAAAAGTGATATGGGGCATGAACAAGCAATTTATTATCTTAGCAGAATGATGGTTGGAGCTGAACACAGGTATACTCCTGTAGAAAAGGAATATATGGCTTTGGTTTTTGCTGTCCAAAAGACAAGACATTATGTGACAGGACAGACTATTCATGTCATCTCCAGAATAAATCCCATTTGGGTATTGATGAGAAAACCGAGCATTCTTAACTCTAGGTTAGCTACCTGGGCGATGTTGCTCACTCCTTATGACATGGTTTATATACCTCAAAAATCAGTGAAGGGTCAAGCATTAGCTGATTTCTTAGCTGCTCACCCTATACCTGAAACATCAAAGCTATATGAAGACATTCCATATGAAGTCGTGGATTACAATATGACTTTAAAGAATGATATCTAGCAATTATATTTTGACGTAGCATCACGGGTTGGACCTAAAGGTAATATCGTCTCTGGGGTAGGAATCGTCTTGGTTTCTCCTGACAAAATGGTCATATACCGTGCCTATTCTCTCAATGATCCATGCTCTAACAATGTGGCAGAATATAACGCTCTGTTGATTGGTCTCCAAGTAGTAAAACAATTGGACATTGAGTTCCTAGAAGCTTATGGAGATTCTCAACTGATTGTTAATCAAGTTAGAGGGACTTATGAAGTCAGAAATCCAGATCTCATCCCTTACCATCAAGTGGTAATCAAGTTGGTCCTTTCATTCAAAGGATTCTTCATCGAATTCGTACCACGTTCTCAGAATGTGGAAGCTGATGCTCTTGCTAGCTTAGTTGCAGACTTGGCTGTTCCAATTCGGAGACAAAATACAATTACTTTGTTGGACCGAGACTTATTCTATGTCAAGAATAATTTATATATTGAACAGAGTTATACTACAGAGTCAAGTTCCCAACAGAGGGATTGGAGAAGTCCATTTATTGATTATGCGGTTCATGGGATTTTACCTGAAGATCCAAAAGAAGCTGCATCAATTAAGAGACGATCATTTCGATTCTATTATGATTCATCTTTACATATGTTATATCGTCGTTCATACGATGGACTCTTGTTGCACTGTCTTTCAGAAAATGAAGCTAAACAGACACTCCGTGAGGCTCATGATGGTGTCTGTGGTGCTCATCAACCAGGTCCAAAATTACAAGATCGCATTCGAAGAATGGGATATTATTGGCCTTCCATGATAGCAGATGCTGTGGATTACGCCAAAAGGTGTAAAGCATGTCAGATTCATGCTGACTTTATTCACCAACCTTCTGAATTTCTACATCCTACAGCAGCTCCTTGGCCCTTCGAAGCTTGGGGTATGGATATCATCGGTCCGATTAACCCTCCTTCTGTTAAAGGACATCGGTTTATATTGGCTATAACTGATTACTTTTCTAAGTGGGCAGAAGCAATTCCCCTCCTTGAAGTGAAAACATCTAATGTGATCAGCTTCATCAAGCACCATGTCATTTATCTTTTCGGAATTCCTCGACGGATAATTCATGACAATGGACCATAATTTGCCAGTCAGGTATTTTATCGATAAATCGAATTCAAAATTTGGGTTCTACGGCTTATAATCCAGCTGCTAATGTATAGCTGCCCTTCCCAGAAAACTTGGAATATTTTCTATTATTATTTATTGGAATGGTGATTTTTTAGATTTTATAAATAATTATTTAGTTAATTATTACGGTAGATAATTTTAGCCATGATGGAGTTTTGGAGTACAAGGTGACTAAAAATTGTGGCACAAACAGTGCAAGGGCGTACTTTGACTAGTGTATTAGCCCTGGTAGGGAAGGCCGAGCCATAGTGTTGTCCTAACTAGGAAAATCAGGCCAAATTGTGACTTAAACCGTACCGAAGTTTTGATTATTTATTATTTATATTATTGAGTTTTTGAGAAACCGGTTATACCATTTTAGCCCGGACTGGATCCGAACTGAGACCAAGCACATGTAGGTCATGCAGCACGTCCAATGACATTCGTGTTGGTGGAATTTGGTTTGAGTGTGTTATATTCCATTTTAATGATTTAATGACCATTTCTAAATATTAGTAATCTAAATATTGTAAATATCATTATTAATTAATATTCAATAAACAGTTTCTTGTACATTCCGAGGATTGGTAGATAGTACGCCATGGTGTATACACCCTTATTGATTTATAGAATTTTATTATTTTTATTATTATTATTATTGTTATTATTAATATTAATATTATCGAGGTTACATTACAGTTCTGTTGAGATATAAATATGATGTCATGTTCATATTTGGATTGGAGATTAGGCTTGCTCAAAATCCAGGCAGTTCTTGAGCTGTATGTAACTCTGAACTTCCTAAATTATCCAACTCAAAACAGATCCTTTTACTCGAGGTGGATTTTAGATCTCTGATTGGTAGATGTACTAGGAGTATGTAGAGCTCAATTGATAAAATATCTTCCTGATCCTTCAAAAAGAACTTACTGTTGGATTATTATAACTAAACATTAGGAAGTTGGTCAGAAGCATGGGCCAAATAAGTATTGAATGTATACCCTGACCAATGGGAGACCTCTGCTAAATCAGCTGCTAGGTGCTAGCAAGAAAATACAGGGATAAGAAGCCCGGCCCACAGGCCAAGCCAGGCAAACCGAGACCAACCCGAGCACAGGAGTCTGTTCTCCCGAGCGTACAGCACGTTTTGTATAAAACGTGAGAGGGGAGAATTCGATAAAAATCTAATCCCGAAACCCTAGCTCACCCACACCACTTTCTTCGACCATAGGCGCGTCGCCCGTCGCCGCCACGACGGCCAGAGTCGGCCGAACACGCGCACGACGGGGCAACAACCGCGCACAAACAGGAGAGCAACCACAGCATCCTATACGCGAGGTATGACTTCGTCGTATTAATTCTTCGCGCATACTCGATGATTTTCAATTCCGTAAAATTGTATGGACAGCCCATATAACCCTCTAGGAATCCATATAGCTGGTTTGTATCGAGTCGATCCGGATTCGAAGAGAGATCGACTCGAAAACTATGAAAACTCTGTTCGAAAACAGAGTTTATAACGCACACCACACCCAACTTGGAAGCCGGATTTGGATCTGTGCTTTAATAGTTTTCAGAAACTAATTGAACACAATTAAAGTTAACATAACCAAGATGAAAATGCAACTTCCAGTTCTGTTTTTCGATGTGTGTGCATGAATAAAAGCGCTGACGAATTTTACCGAAAAACTGTTTTCAAAACTAGGAAAACTCATCCACACGACGTGCGTCCTGCCATTCTGGGCGACGTGGTCGTGAACCGAAAACATCGAAAGCTGCGTAACGGCTTCGTGGTCGTGTGGGATTTGACGGAATTCAAATTGGTCGCGTGTGCGCGACGAATTTGATACGTATCCGTCGAAATTCACCGTATCGTACACTTTGTAAATTTCTCAATTACTTTGTGCACGCTCGTCAGATCGAGACGAAACTTGCGCCAGTAGGACCGTATCATTTTTTTGGTCCTATATGCCAAGTTTGGTCCGATTCTGAGACAGTTGATAAAATCACCGTTTTGCGGGCCCCACGGTTCCACTCAACGGGCAATTTTGTGCACGGCCCGCCGAAATTCAACTTTGGACATACGGTTGCGTTCGTATCAGAAAACTGGATCTGTAGACATGTAGTTTGACGTCTTTAGAGGCCGTTGACTCTGGCACATTTTTTCGGTGCAAAGCGGGTCCAACGACGGACATCGTTTTGGCCCAAAATTATCGTTTTGCCCCTGTGTCCAGAATTGGACTTAAGGATAGGCAATCCTAGCTAATTTGACTATTCTGAGAACATTGATAATGTTTATTTCAGCTTTCGAGGACTGTTGTATGGGTTTTGACAATTGAGGCACATTGAGTAGCTCAAACTGTCAGTTTCACCAGCAGAGGACCACATGCGAGTACAGTTTATTGTCTGTATTTCGATATTGATTTTCACTATATTTTATTGATTGGCCATCGGTTATGTGATTATTTTCTATTATAAATTGTTGAGTCGGGAATGAGAAGTACCAAGGATGTGTGATCTGACCTTAGACCGTGTAGACCGTATTTATTATTGCGTTTATTTCTTGTAGACAGTGTAGACAGTAATTTATTTATTTCTTGTAGATAGTGTAGACAGTAATTTATTTATTTCTTGTAGACAGTATAGACAGTGATTTATTTATTGTAAAGTAGACAGTGTAGACCGTGATTATTACTGTATTTAAACTGTGTAGATCGTGATTATTATTTTGTAGACAGTGTTTCTTTATTGCAATATTTTTTGTAGACCGTGTAACTGTAGACCGTGTAACTGTAGACCGTGTAACTTTAGACCGTGTAGACCGTGTCACATAATTGTCCCAAGATCGATCACATATCAAAGGTACTTCTAACAGTTGGGGAAAGTATTTTGTGTCTATTTATTGCTATTTGTTTTCCGTATTTACTGTTTATTTTCAAAACTCATGATTGATGTCTAACCTTTGTTTTATAGTCATTTTCTTTATTTGAAATTGTATTCAGTGAATTGTGCTCGTTCCATTCCTGACTGGAAACCATATTTTTCAGGTTAGCCATGGATTTACTTAGCATGGGAGATACGGGGATACTTGCAGCCAGAAGCCTAGAGACTAGCTAGATAGTTGGGTTGTAGTCATTCTATCATTGTACAAGTTTATATTTTCTACAAATGTAAATCTTGTGATCATTGTAAGTTAAATTAATTTTTGTGAATGAGCATTATTTGTGATTTTGATCTTCATGGCCGTGACAGCGTTCTACCGCCGACACTGCGGCGTAGGCTGGCTTGGACACGTCTCGTATCCGTTTAAAACAAAAAACGGGTGCGGGTCGTGACAAGTTTTTGTGGTGGCCCATGTAGGTCCGTTTTTCGTAAATCATGCGAACTCGTGATAGTACTTAAGTTAGTTGTACTATTGCGAGCCTGCGACTAGAACATGCTCATTCACGAACAAGGATTAATTTAATTTAAGAGAATGACTAGGATTAGGAGTCCCTTATACAAATTACCGATGGGTAGTCTAGGCCATGCAATATAGATGAGGAGATATTAATTTTGGTAGTTTGTCATATCTCCATAAGTACACTATTTCCTCTAGATAGGATGATATGATCCAATGTGGATAGACTATTGCTTGGTGAGACAGGGCTTCATAGAGATGAAGATCTAACCTTGATAACTGGTGCAATTCCTTCTCCTTGCCCTTTGGATATCATCCTCACATCTTAGTCAAATTGCCTATTTAGTTCCTATTTTTGCCCTAAGAATTATTATTTTTATGTTATCCATAGATGAACCTCAAGTTAGTTTCGATTCAAGTTTTTCCTCAAGGGCTTGAATAAACATAGAATAGTTAGAATAGTTGTATTTCTTCTGTCCTCAGTTATTTCTCCCTGTTCAATCCTTTATTTCAAGGGTTGTGACTGATTGGACAAATGCTTACGTTTTATTCATAGTCAACTTGTTTGAATCTATAGAAGCTCATGAGTTTTTACATATATAGTTAAACGAATGTTAGTTAACTCATAATGGCAGGACAGCAGCACACTGTCGTTATTTATTTAAAATATGGAGACTATGGACTCACTGCAGCCAGCAGCGCACTGGCGAGACACGACCCCTAGAGTTAGTATTTGTTTAAGAAATATAGGTTATAGAATGTTATTAAAAACTATGGCTAGTGGTCCTCTTTGACCATAGTCACACTGGTGTCAATATAAAGTAGAGCATCTGATAGGATATCACGTCTGAGTCACGGAACCAAGGGTTTACCATCGTACGAGTATACGGAGGAGGCGTAATCCTTGGTGAAATGATTTCAGACGTGATTACAAGTTTGGGATAATATGGAGGATAGGACATTGTCATGTATGCCCCATAAGATCCAAGACTAATTCTAGCGAAAGTTCTGCAGGATGGATAGCATGTCTCCCAACCTAGTAATCCGTGGTTCTTGTGACCTATTGACGAGGAAATTGACTGACACTGATAGGTTTACCTAGAATATAGAATTCAGAAGTCCATAAACCATTAGTCGACCAAGGCCTTAAGGATAAGAAGATAGTGGGATGACTGTATAAGCAAGAACCCCAGGTGAGTTTTCGCTTCTCACAAACTCGAACTACTTGTGCCTTCTTTCAAAAATCTCGCATAATTGTATTCGACTATCTTAACAAACGCTGCTGTCACCGCTTAGTTTTGCAAGCTCACTCTGTTCTCGAGCTTGATTTAAGGCATATGTTTAGTGGGGACGCCTGCTAACTTATTATCTAATTAGAATCAGTATATTATGGTCTGATCAACCATGATGCATTTGGTTCGCTCTTCGTTTAATACACTACGTGGATGGAGATATATAGGTATCTAGGATCTCATCCGCGACTGCTTGACAATTCCTCTTGAATTATACGTCCGCCTTTGAATCACGTGATTGTATTCAGTAACATCTTTTTTTTAACTCTTTATTGTTTTTGTCTTTCACTGATTTGGAAAGACAGAAGCTCGTAATTGGTAGAGAGATACCGCGTATCCCCATGGCTATGGTGGTTGTATATACACAAGGGTAGTTATCATCAGCCAGCCATGTGATTGAGTTACTCGTTCTCCTCTCGACCCCAAACTATTATCAGGACTTTCAAGCCATCTGAATTTGAGAATGATTAGGGTTTTACCCTTAGTCGTAATGCCAACCCAGGAGACTATCTATTCTCAAGAAACAATTCATTGTGTCTCTAAATATTTTCTTGAATATTGCCTTTACTTTTAACCCTTATGCCTTGACTCAACCGTCCCTCGACCAAAGCCCACAGTTTAGACATGAGATGAATAGACAAGGCTAAGGACAATAATTTACCGTGACTCTGGTAGACACTCATCCCGAGATTGGTTTCCAACAAGTATTACCCTAGTCACGTAATTTTTATTATTAAGGCCTAATTAATATTGGAACACCACAGTCACTAGCTTAGCCAATACCATAGCTTAAATACCCTGTCATACTATGACCTACCAGTCGTCAACAACAATACATGATCACTACAACCCTTGTGACAATAGTTTGGCAGGTTTGACTCCGATAAAATTTCACGACTCAGTTGTTAGAAATCTTTTCATATGGTTTGCCTTAGAGTTGGTTACCCGTCGATGACTCTTGTAAACTATGGATGAAAGATCATTCTATTTTATCGGCCATGCGTCATTGTACATACTCGTTCTCCATTTTTTGAGGAACGATCATTGACATGACCTATATCTACGGTATCCTGTAACATCGTGCCTTATTCTCTTTTAACAAAAGTCGAGGTAAGTATCTGGACTTTGGAATCCTCCTAAACCTCACCATTCCTAAAACCATGTCCTAGCTTCTAAGGTGGGTAGACTGTAAGCCTCCTAAAGTTTTAGGATATACGAAGATCACCGATTGATTAGAATAAATTTTTATTAGAATGATAGTTAGTGCCCTATGGACTCCCACTTTCCATTTAGATTATTTTGTGTCGCCGACCGTGTCATTAATATTCGGAGCACAAGACCAGCTGTTACCTTCCAACAAATTTCATATACAAGTTCTAGACAAGTCCACCTTCATCTAGGTATATTATGTCCCACTCAAACCCGTCCCCTTGTACTCTATTTTTATGGTACGACTTTCAGGTAAAAAGGACTAACTATAACCCTTACCATAGTACCGGTAAACTTCTCGACTACAATTAGAAACTCAACCTTGACTCAAACCTTTCGACCCAATATATGGTTGTGATCTACTCGAAGCCCACTACGCACATGTCACTAGTATGCCATCCAACTGTGTCTTCTCGTGCTACTTAAACACAAAAGTCACGGAAGGCGCATCTTCAGGGCTTACAGAACCTATTTAACCAAACCGACTGGCAACTAGCTCAACCACTTGGGTTGAAATCTATTCTTGGTTACCCTAGCCTAGTAGAAATAGTTTTATCATTAGAATCTTGTCCAGTCAATATAGAATGAAGTCCAAGGTTCATCCAACCGAAGACTGATGTCCAATTGGGGAGCCTATTAAGACCCAGTAATACCTATTCATGCATACCACTATATTTGGACAATAAAGCCGAACCATTTGAAATAAGTCCCCATACCTGTTATGTAGGCTCCCCTTTTTGAATAAGAAGTCATTCGTAACCCTCGTTCCCTCTACCTAGAAGTCGCGATACGATCTTGTATTACATTTATATTCCTTGCTTGTGTGTTTAAATAACCACGGAAAGGATCACAATCTCGATTTCTCAAAATTTTGTTCTATTATGGAACCCTGTTTAGATTAATTTCGAGAACGGAATTTCTGTATTGCACGGAGTGCAAGCCCTCTAAGAAATGAAGGGTCCTTCGAGTTAGCAAGTGACTGGAATAGAGTAGCCCAATCTAGCAAATAAGGCATTGGTTTATAAACCTTTTTTTTTGTCTGCATCATTGGATACTCTCTACCACTCGTGAAACTTCATAATTGCTCTCGATTATTCTTCCTTATCTTCCTGTCCTTCCTATTACAGAGTGACGAATGGTCATGCTTATTGGAATTTACCAATATTCTTAGCTGCTTGTACAAATTTGTTGCTTGTTAAGTGTTGGGTTGCTTGATAGATAGGAAAGGATTATAGATGACATATACAGTAGATATCTATGGGTAGAAATTTATTTTAGCAATCAGTTGGAAGATTATAAGTTTAGCGACATGAGAATTGAGGGAGTAGTGTGACCAAAGGTGGGTAGAAATCCTCGGAGTTTCGAAATTTGCAAAATGGCTAAAGGAGGATGTAAACTGTTCTTAAGGAATTAAGATTCGAGGAGATTACGGTAATGGTAGAGTTTTTTTTTTTGAAATTAAGGAATAGTTATGAATTAGAATTTCGAGGACGAAATTATTTTAAGGTGGGTAGATTTGTAGCTGCCCTTCCCAGAAAACTTGGAATATTTTCTATTATTATTATTTATTGGAATGGTGATTTTTTAGATTTTATAAATAATTATTTAGTTAATTATTACGGTAGATAATTTTAGCCATGATGGAGTTTTGGAGTACAAGGTGACTAGAAATCGTGGCACGAACAGTGCAAGGGCGTGCTTTGACTAGTGTATTAGCCCTGGTAGGAAAGGCCGAGCCATAGTGATGTCCTAACTAGGAAAACCAGGCCAAATTGCGACTTAAACCGTACCGAAGTTTTAATTATTTATTATTTATATTATTAAGTTTTTGAGAAACTGGTTATACCATTTTAGCCCGGACTGGACCCGAACTGAGCCCAAGCACATATAGGTCATGCAGCACGTCCAATGACATTCGTGTTGGTGGAATTTGGTTTGAGTGTGTTATATTCCATTTTAATGATTTAATGACCATTTCTAAATATTAGTAATCTAAATATTGTAAATATTATTATTAATTAATATTCAATAAACAGTTTCTTGTACATTCCGAAGATTGGTAAATAGTATGCCATGGTGTATACACCCTTATTGATTTATAGAATTTCATTATTTTTATTATTATTATTATTGTTATTATTAATATTAATATTATCGAGGTTACATTACAGTTCTGTTGAGATATAAATATGATGTCATGTTCATATTTGGATTGGAGATTAGGCTAGCTCAAAACCCAGGCAGTTCTTGAGCTGTATGTAACTCTGAACTTCCTAAATTATCCAACTCAAAGCAGATCCTTTTACTCGAGGTGGATTTTAGATCTCTGATTGGTAGATGTACTAGGAGTATGTAGAGCTCAATTGATAAAATATCTTCCTGATCCTTCAAAAAGAACTTACTGTTGGATTATTATAACTAAACATTAGGAAGTTGGTCAGAAGCATGGGCCAAATAAGTATTGAATGTATACCCTGACCAATGGGAGACCTCTGCTAAATCAGCTGCTAGGTGCTAGCAAGAAAATACAGGGATAAGAAGCCCGGCCCACAGGCCAAGCCAGGCAAACCGAGACCAACCCGAGCACATGAGTCTGTTCTCCCGAGCGTACAGCGCGTTTTGTATAAAACGTGAGAGGGGAGAATTCGATAAAAACCTAATCCCGAAACCCTAGCTCACCCACACCACTTTCTCCGACCATAGGCGCACCGCCCGTCGCCGCCACGACGGCCAGAGTCGGCCGGACACGCGCACGACAGGGCAACAACCACGCGCAAACAGGGGAGCAGCGACAGCATCCTATACGCGAGGTATGACTTCGTCGTATTAATTCTTCATGCATACTCGATGATTTTCAATTCCATAAAATCGTATGGATAGCCCATATAACCCTCTAGGAATCCATATAGCTGGTTTGTATCGAGTCGATCCGGATTCGAAGAGAGATCGACTCGAAAACTATGAAAACTCTGTTCAAAAACAGAGTTTATAACGCACACCACACCCAACTTGGAAGCCGGATTTCGATCTGTGCTTTAATAGTTTTCAGAAACTAATTGAACATAATTAAAGTTAACATAACCAAGATGAAAACGCAACTTGCAGTTCTGTTTTTCGATGTGTGTGCATGAATAAAAGTGCTGACGAAGTTTACCGAAAAACTGTTTTCAAAACTAGGAAAACTCATCCACACGACGTGCGTCCCGCCATTCCGGGCGACGTGGTCGCGAATCGAAAACATCGAAAGCTGCGTAACGGCTTCGTGGTCGTATGGGCTTTGACGGAATTCAAATTGGTCGCGTGGGCGCGACGAATTTGATGCATATCCGTCGAAATTCACCGTATCGTACACTTTGCAAATTTCTCAATTATTTTGTGCACGCTCGTCAGATCGAGACAAAACTTATGCCAGCAGGACCGTATCATTTTTTTGGTCCTATATGCCAAGTTTGGTCCGATTCTGATACAGTTGATAAAATCACCGTTTAGCGGGCCCCACGGTTCCACTCAACGGGCGATTTTGTGCACGGCCCGCCGAAATTCAACTTTGGACATACGGTTGGGTTCGTATCAGAAAACTGGATCCGTAGACATATAGTTTGACGTCTTTAGAGACCGTTGACTCTGGCACGCTTTTCGGTGCAAAGCGGGTCCAACGACGGACATCGTTTTGGCCCAAAATTATCGTTTTGCCCCTGTGTCCAGAATTGGACTTAAAGACAGGCAATCATAGCTAATTTGACTATTCTGAGAATATTGGTAATGTTTATTTCAGCTTTCGGGGACTGTTGTACGGGTTTTGACTATTGTGGCACATTGAGTAGCTCAGACTGTCAATTTCACCAGCAGAGGACCACAGGCGAGTACAGTTTATTATCTGCATTTCGATATTGATTTTCACTATATTTCATTGATTGGCCATCGGTTATGTGATTATTTTCTATTATAAATTGTTGAGTCGGGAATGAGAAGTACCAAGGATGTGTGATCTGACCTTAGACCGTGTAGACCGTGTTTATTATTGTATTTATTTCTTGTAGACAGTGTAGACAGTGATTTATTTATTTCTTGTAGATAGTGTAGACAGTGATTTATTTATTTCTTGTAGACAGTGTAGACAGTGATTTATTTATTGCAAAGTAGACAGTGTAGACCGTGATTATTACTGCATTTAAACTGTGTAGATCGTGATTATTATTTTGTAGACAGTGTTTCTTTATTGCAATATTTTCTGTAGACCGTGTAACTGTAGACCGTGTAACTTTTGACCGTGTAGACCGTGTCACATAATTGTCCCGAGACCGATCACATATCAAAGGTACTTCTAACAGTTGGGGAAAGTATTTTGTGTCTATTTATTGCTATTTGTTTTCCGTATTTACTGTTTATTTTCAAAACTCATGATTGATGTGTAACCTTTATTTTATAGTCATTTTCTTTATTTGAAATTGCATTCAGTGAATTGTGCTCGTTCCATTCCTAACTGGAAACCATATTTTTCAGGTTAGCCGTGGATTTACTTAGCATGGGAGATACGGGGATACTTGCAGCCAGAAGCCTAGAGACTAGCTAGATAGTTGGGTTGTAGTCATTCTATCATTGTACAAGTTTATATTTTCTACAAATGTAAATCTTGTGATCATTGTAAGTTAAATTAATTTTTGTGAATGAGCATTATTTGTGATTTTGATCTTCATGGCCGTGACAGCGTTCTACCACCGACACTGCGGCGTAGGCTGGCTTGGACACGTCTCGTATCCGTTTAAAATAAAAAACGGGTGCGGGTCGTGACAAGTTTTTGTGGTGGCCCATGCAGGTCCGTTTTTCGTAAATCATGCGAACTCGTGATAGTACTTAAGTTAGTTGTACTATTACGAGCCTGCGACTAGAACATGCTCATTCACGAACAAGGATTAATTTAATTTAAGAGAATGACTAGGATTAGGAGTCCCTTATACAAATTACCGATGGGTAGTCTAGGCCATGCAATATAGATGAGGAGATATTAATTTTGGTAGTTTGTCATATCTCCATAAGTACACTATTTCCTCTAGATAGGATGATATGATCCAATGTGGATAGACTATTGCTTGGTGAGACAGGGCTTCATAGAGATGAAGATCTAACCTTGATAACTGGTGCAATTCCTTCTCCTTGCCCTTTGGATATCATCCTCACATCTTAGTCAAATTGCCTATTTAGTTCCTATTTTTGCCCTAAGAATTATTATTTTTATGTTATCCATAGATGAACCTCAAGTTAGTTTCGATTCAAGTTTTTCCTCAAGGGCTTGAATACACATAGAATAGTTAGAATAGTTGTATTTCTTCTGTCCTCAGTTATTTCTCCCTGTTCAATCCTTTATTTCAAAGGTTGTGACTAATAGGACAAATGCTTACGTTTTATTCATAGTCAACTTGTTTGAATCTATAGAAGCTCATGAGTTTTTACATATATAGTTAAAAGAATGTTAGTTAACTCATAATGGCAGGACAGCAGCACACTGTCGCCATTTATTTAAAATATGGAGACTATGGACTCACTGCAGCCAGCAGCGCACTGGCGAGACACGACCCCTAGAGTTAGAATTTGTTTAAGAAATATAGGTTATAGAATGTTATTAAAAACTATGGCTAGTGTTCCTATTTGACCATAGTCACACTGGTGTCAATATAAAGTAGAGTATCTGATAGGATATCACGTCTGAGTCACGGAACCAAGGGTTTACCATCGTACGAGTATACGGACGAGGCGTAATCCTTGGTGAAATGATTTCAGACGTGATTACAAGTTTGGAATAATATGGAGGATAGGACAATGTCATGTATGCCCCATAAGATCCAAGGCTAATTCTAGCGAAAGTTCTGCAGGATGGATAGCATGTCTCCCAACCTAGTAATCCGTGGTTCTTGTGACCTATTGACGAGGAAATTGACTGACACTAATAGGTTTACCTAGAATATAGAATTAAGAAGTCCATAAACCATTAGTCGACCAAGGCCTTAAGGATAAGAAGATAGTGGGATGACTGTATAAGCAAGAACCCCAGGTGAGTTTTTGCTTCTCACAAACTCGAACTACTTGCGCCTTCTTTCAAAAATCTCGCATAATTGTATTCGACTATCTTAACAAACGGTACTGTCACAGCTTAGTTTTGCAAGCTCACTCTGTTCTCGAGCTTGATTTGAGGCATATGTTTAGTGGGGACGCCTGCTAACTTATTGTCTAATTAGAATCAGTGTATTATGGTCTGATCAACCATGATGTATTTGGTTCGCGCTCCGTTTAATTACACTACGTGGATGGAGATATATATAGGTATCTAGGATCTCATCCGCGACTGCTTGACAATTCCTCTTAAATTATACGTCCGCCTTTGAATCATGTGATCGTATTCAGTAACATCTTTTTTTTAACTCTTTATTGTTTTTGTCTTTCACTGATTTGGAGAGACAGAAGCTCATAATTGGTAGAGAGATACCGCGTATCCCCATGGCTATGGTGGTTGTATACACAAGGGTAGTTATCGTCAGCCAGCCATGTGATTGAGTTACTCGTTCTTCTCTCGACCCCAAACTGTTATCTGGACTTTCAAGCCATCTGAATTTGAGAATGATTAGGGTTTTACCCTTAGTCGTAATGCCATCCCAGGAGACTATCTATTCTCAAGAAACAATTCATTGTGTCTCTAAATATTTTCTTGAATATTGTCTTTACTTTCAACCCTTATGCCTTGACTCAACCGTCCCTCGACCAAAGCCCACAGTTTAGACATGAGATGAATAGACAAGGCTAAGGACAATAATTTACCGTGACTATGGTAGACACTCATCCCGAGATTGGTTTCCAACAAGTATTACCCTAGTCACGTAAATTTTATTATTAAGGCCTAATTAATATTGGAACACCACAGTCACTAGCTTAGCCAATACCATAGCTTAAATACCCTGTCATACTATGACCTACCAGTCGTCAACAACAATACATGATCACTACAACCCTTGTGACAACAGTTTGGCAGGTTTGACTCCGATAGAAATTCACGACTCAGTTGTTAGAAATCTTTTCATATGGTTTGCCTTAGAGTTGGTTACCCGTGGATGACTCTTGTAAACTATGGATGAAAGATCATTCTATTTTATCGACCATGCGTCATTGTACATACTCGTTCTCCATTTATTGAGGAACGATCATTGACATGACCTATATCCACGGTATCCTGTAACGTCGTGCCTTATTTTCTTTTAACAAGAGTCGAGGTAAGTATCTGGACTTTGGAATCCTCCTAAACCTCACCATTCCTAAAACCATGTCCTAGCTTCTAAGGTGGGTAGACTGTAAGCCTCCTAAAGTTTTAGGATATACGAAGATCATCGATTGATTAGAATAAATTTTTATTAGAATGATAGTTAGTGCCCTATGGACTCCTACTTTCCATTTAGATCATTTTGTGTCCCCGGCCGTGTCATTAATATTCGGAGCACAGGACCAGCTGTTACCTTCCAACAAATTTCATATGCAAGTTCTAGACAAGTCCACCTTCATCTAGGTATATCATGTCCCACTCAAACCCGTCCCCTTGTACTCTATTTTTATGGTATGACTTTCAGGTAAAAAGGACTAACTATAACCCTTACCATAGTACCGGTAAACTTCTCGACTACAATTAGAAACTCAACCTTGACTCGAACCTTTTGACCCAATATATGGTTGTGATCTACTCGAAGCCCACTACGCACATGTCACTAGTATGCCATTCAACTGTGTCTTCTCGTGCTACTTAAACACAAAAGTCACGGAAGGTGCATCTTCAGGGCTTACAGAACCTATTTAACCAAACCGACTGGCAACTAGCTCAACCACTTGGGTTGAAATCTATTCTAGGTTACCCTAGCCTAGTAGAAATAGTTTTATCATTGGAATCTTGTCCAGTCAATATAGAATGAAGTCCAAGGTTCATCCAACCGAAGACTGATGTCCAATTGGGGAGCCCATTAAGACCCAGTAATACCTATTCATGCATACCACTATATTTGGACAATAAAGCCGAACCATTTGAAATAAGTCCCCATACCTGTTATGTAGGCTCCCCTTTTTGAATAAGAAGTCATTCGTAACCCTCGTTCCCTCTACCTAGATGTCGCGATACGATCTTGTATTGCATTTATATTCCTTGCTTGTGTGTTTAAATAACCACGGAAAAGATCACAATCTCGATTTCTCAAAATTCCGATTATATTATGGAACCTTGTTTAGATTAATTTCGAGAACGGAATTTCTGTATTGCACGGAGTGCAAGCCCTCTAAGAAACGAAGGGTCCTTCGAGTTAGCAAGTGACTGGAATAGAGTAGCCCAATCTAGCAAATAAGGCATTGGTTTATAAACGTTTTTTTTTCTGTCTACATCATTGGATACTCTCTACCACTCGTGAAACTTCATAATTGCTCTCGATTATTCTTCCTTATCTTCCTGTCCTTCCTATTACAGAGCGACGAATGGTCATGCTTATTTGAATTTACCAATATTCTTAGCTGCTTGTGCAAATTTGTTGCTTGTTAAGTGTTGGGTTGCTTGATAGATAGGAAAGGATTATAGATGACATATACAGTAGATATCTTTGGGTAGAAATTTATTTTAGCAATCAGTTGGAAGATTATAAGTTTAGCGACATGAGAATTGAGGGAGTAGTATGACCAAAGGTGGGTAGAAATCCTCGGAGTTTCGAAATGTGCAAAATGGCTAAAGGAGGATGTAAACTGTTCTTAAGGAATTAAGATTCGAGGAGATTACGGTAATGGTAGAGTTTTTTTTTTTGAAATTAAGGAATAGTTACGAATTAGAATTTCGAGGACGAAATTATTTTAAGGTGGGTAGATTTGTAGCTGCCCTTCCCAGAAAACTTGGAATATTTTCTATTATTATTTATTGGAATGGTAATTTTTTAGATTTTATAAATAATTATTTAGTTAATTATTACGTTAGATGATTTTAGCCATGTTGGAGTTTTGGAGTACAAGGTGACTAGAAATCGTGGCACGAACAGTGCAAGGGCATGCTTTGACTAGTGTATTAGCCCTGGTAGGGAAGGCCGAGCCATAGTGATGTCCTAACTAGGAAAATCGGGCCAAATTACGACTTAAACCGTACCGAAGTTTTAATTATTTATTATTTATATTATTGAGTTTTTGAGAAACCGGTTATACCATTTTAGCCCGGACAGGACCCGAACTGAGCCCAAGCACATGTAGGTCATGCAGCACGTCCAATGACATTCGTGTTGGTGGAATTTGGTTTGAGTGTGTTATATTCCATTTTAATGATTTAATGAACATTTCTAAATATTAGTAATCTAAATATTGTAAATATCATTATTAATTAATATTCAATAAACAGTTTCTTGTATATTCCGAGGATTGGTAGATAGTACGCCATGGTGTATACACCCTTATTGATTTATAGAATTTTATTATTTTTATTATTATTATTGTTATTATTAATATTAATATTATCGAGGTTACATTACAGTTCTGTTGAGATATAAATATGATGTCATGTTCATATTTGGATTGGAGATTAGGCTAGCTCAAAACCCAGGCAGTTCTTGAGCTGTATGTAACTCTGAACTTCCTAAATTATCCAACTCAAAGCAGATCCTTTTACTCGAGGTGGATTTTAGATCTCTGATTGGTAGATGTACTAGGAGTATGTAGAGCTTAATTGATAAAATATCTTCCTAATCCTCCAAAAAGAACTTACTGTTGGATTATTATAACTAAACATTAGGAAGTTGGTCAGAAGCATGGGCCAAATAAGTATTGAATGTATACCCTGACTAATGGGAGACCTCTGCTAAATCAGCTGCTAGGTGCTAGCAAGAAAATACAGGGATAAGAAGCCCGGCCTACAGGCCAAGCCAGGCAAACCGAGACCAACCTGAGCACAGGAGTCTGTTCTCCCGAGCGTACAGCGCGTTTTGTATAAAACGTGAGAGGGGAGAATTCGGTAAAAACCTAATCCCGAAACCCTAGCTCACCCACACCACTTTCTTCGACCATAGGCGCGCCGCCCGCCACCGCCACGACGGCCAGAGTCGGCCGGACACGCGCACGACGGGGCAACAACCGCGCGCAAACGGGGAAGCAGCGACAGCATCCTATACGTGAGGTATGACTTCGTCGTATTAATTTTTTGCGCATACTCGATGATTTTCAATTTCGTAAAATCATATGGACAGCCCATATAACCCTCTAGGAATCCATATAGCTGGTTTTTATCGAGTCGATCCGGATTCGAAGAGAGATCGACTCGAAAACTATGAAAACTCTGTTCGAAAACAGAGTTTATAACGCACACCACACCCAACTTGGAAGCCGGATTTCGATCTGTGCTTTAATAGTTTTCAGAAACTAATTGAACACAATTAAAGTTAACATAACCAAGATGAAAACGCAACTTGCAGTTCTGTTTTTCGATGTGTGTGCATGAATAAAAGCGCTGACGAAGTCTACCGAAAAACTGTTTTCAAAACTAGGAAAACTCATCCACACGACGTGCGTCCCGCCATTCCGGGCGACGTGGTCGCGAACCGAAAACATCGAAAGCTGTGTAACGGCTTCGTGGTCGTGTGGGCTTTGACGGAATTCAAATTGGTCGCGTGTGCGCGACGAATTTGATGCGAATCCGTCGAAATTCACCGTATCGTGTACTTTGCAAATTTCTCAATTACTTTGTGCACGCTCGTCAGATCGAGACGAAACTTATGCCAACAGGACCGTATCATTTTTCTGGTCCTGTATGCCAAGTTTGGTCCTATTCTGAGACAGTTGATAAAATCACCGTTTTGCGGGCCCCACGGTTTCACTCAACGGGCGATTTTGTGCACGGTCCGCCGAAATTCAACTTTGGACATACGGTTGGATTCGTATCGAAAAACTAGATCCGTAGACATGTAGTTTGACGACTTTAGAGATCGTTGACTCTGGCACGCTTTTCGGTGCAAAGCGGGTCCAACGGCGGACATTGTTTTGGTCCAAAATTACCGTTTTGCCCCTGTGTCCAGAATTGGACTTAAGGACAGGCAATCCTAGCTAATTTGACTATTCTGAGAACATTGGTAATGTTTATTTCAGCTTCCGGGGACTGTTGTACGTGTTTTGACTAATGTGGCACTTTGAGTAGCTCAGACTGTCAGTTTTACAAGCAGAGGACCACAGGCGAGTACAGTTTATTGTCTGCATTTCGATATTGATTTTCACTATATTTTATTGATTGGCCATCGGTTATGTAATTATTTTCTACTATAAATTGTTGAGTCGGGAATGAGAAGTACCAAGGATGTGTGATCTGACCTTAGACCGTGTAGACCGTGTTTATTATTGCATTTATTTCTTGTAGACAGTGTAGACAGTGATTTATTTATTTTTTGTAGACAGTGTAGACAGTGATTTATTTATTTCTTGTAGACAGTGTAGACAGTGATTTATTTATTGCAAAGTAGACAGTGTAGACCGTGATTATTACTGCATTTAAACTGTGTAAATTATGATTATTATTTTGTAGACAGTATTTCTTTATTGCAATATTTTCTGTAGACCGTGTAACTGTAGACCGTGTAACTTTAGACCGTGTAGACCGTGTCGCATAATTGTTCCGAGACCGATCACATATCAAAGGTACTTCTAACAGTTGGGAAAAGTATTTTGTGTCTATTTATTGCTATTATTTTCCGTATTTACTGTTTATTTTCAAAACTCATGATTGATGTCTAACCTTTGTTTTATAGTCATTTTCTTTATTTGAAATTGCATTCAGTGAATTGTGCTCGTTCCATTTCTGACTGGAAACCATATTTTTCAGGTTAGCCTTAGATTTACTTAGCATAGGAGATACGGGAATACTTGCAGCCAGAAGCCTAGAGACTAGCTAGATAGTTGGGTTGTAGTCATTCTATCATTGTATAAGTTTATATTTTCTGCAAATGTAAATCTTGTGATCATTGTAAGTTAAATTAATTTTTATGAATGAGCATTATTTGTGATTTTGATCTTCATGGCCGTGACAGCGTTCTACCGTCGACACTGCGGCGTAGGCTGGCTTGGACACGTCTCGTATCCGTTTAAAAAAATGGGTACGGGTCGTGACATAATGGTTTAGCCGAAGCTTTCAACAAAACGATCATCAAACTTCTCAAAAAGTTTGTCTCTTCTAATAAACGTGATTGGAATGAGAAGCTTGGAGAATGTTTATGGGCTTATCGAACAACGGTCCGAACTCCTACTGGTTTCACACTATTTTTACTGGTTTATGGATGTGAGGCTGTCCTTCCATTGGAAATCCAGATTCCATCTCTACGAATAGCCATTGCTAATGAGCTGACTATAGAGAATAATGATCGCTTACGACTCCAAGAATTTGAAGGATTAGACGAGAAGCGTCTTCAAGTACAACAGCATATTGAGTTATATCAAGCCCGTATATCTCGAACTTTCAATCGTAAAGTTAAAGAGAGGGTATTTAAGGTTGACGAACTGGTATTAGCTGTTCGAAGACCGATGGTGATGACTCACAAAAGCAAAGGGAAATTCTAAGCAAAATGGGAAGGCCCTTATGTGATTGAGACTGTATTTTCCAATGGCGCCTATCGGTTATCCAAGCCTAATGGAGATCTACTCATGATGCCGATCAATAGCAAATTTCTTAAGAAGTACTATGTATGAAAAAAAAAGAGACAGAATGAAAATAAAATCTCCTTTATTATTATTTTCGTTCAGAACAAAGGATTAAGGACGAGGACCACTGCCTTCCTTATTAAATACATAGTCGGCCAATGCATCAAAGGCATCATTGCCTGAGTTCACAAAGAACTTGCAGGCAGCCATCCTCAGTGTTTCTTCCTCAGGAGTTTTCCCTGGCTCTACTAAGAAAGCGAGGATGTCTTGTGGTGGCTTAGGCGTAGAAGAGCCTTCGCCTATTTTGGTTGGGTCTGACACAATTGACTCAATGGGGCGCGTCTCGATGACGTCCTCAACTTTCATGGAGACTTCATTCTTTTGCTGCATGTCCTTGGAAGACATTTTCGATAGAGGAATAGAAATAAAGAATAAAATGTTACAAAGAGTTCTCACCTATTTATAGGAGAGATCTATTAACGAACCGGTCTTGGAAATTGAAACAACTTTTCATTCCCGAAAAGACCTATCCATTCGTTACATCAGATTCATCTATTTTGTGGAATTGAATTGACTTTTTGTTTCCCGAAAGAAACGTTGGTTCATTCATTCTTTCATCTATATTTTCTATGACACCTGTCTTCTTATTTCCCCAGCAACCAATGTTTGGATAAGCTGATTACTCATCTCCTTTGAGAGAAAATTTTAATCTTCTATCTTACCAGTTGGCATAAAAAGTTGGATTTATTATTTGTCATGTTCTCATGACCTCTGAATAAATATTAAATCTGCTTGTATTTTGTTATCTACCATGTCCATTTGACCTCTGAATAGATATTAATCTACTTTTCCTTGAGTTCTTACATGCTGTCATGTCCATATTACCTCTGATAGTATTGTATATTCTGAAAAAAAAAGATTTCGTTCATGTCTATATTACCTCTGGTTAAGATACAAATTATTGAGTTTAGAAGACTTGTCATTTCCATTCTCATATCATAAAAGTCTATTACATTTCTTAGACTTTCTTACAAATCATAATGGAAATCTATTACATCTTGGATTTTCATTCTATACAACAACGATGACCTAATCGAGATCTATTTCTTCTTTGGATCTTCTTCATCGGATTCGTTGTTGGTGTCAATTCCTTGCTGTCTGAGCCTCAATGGCAATCAGAACAGTAGGAATTAACTCTGGTCTTCTCTCTCAGACGAGACGAGAATCCCAGAGTATGGTAGCCCGAAGATGCGTTGCTGCCAATACAATTGGTGGAGAAATGGCGGCCCTTCAGAAGAGATAGGAATGTATCCATCATTGTGATACGATTCCTAGTCCTGCCGTGAAAGGAACTCTACTACCCAATTTCTCGGGATAGAGTTGACTCCACCATCCAACTTTCCGTGTATAAAGGCTCTTCCTACCATCTGAGGAAGACCCTTTTATCCCACGAAAAGTTCTGAGTTGTCTAATCTGCGCGTCAAAAGCGCATGAGCTCTTTGATGTTGATGTCAGAATAATGCTCCTCACAGCATCCAAGTCGCCAATACTGGTTCTGAAAAAGTTCTTCAGCCAAGCTCCTGCAGAAAACAACAGAGAAAATTTTTTCAACAGAAGTATCATCAGCCACATACTGGCCAATTAAACAGTGATGCTTGTGCACCTTATTCAACAAGGCATTTTTACGCCCATGTTTCATGTGCATCTTATCTAAAAGGCTTTGCGCCTGTGTTTTATGCACTCCATATCTGTCAAAGATTTGCGCTCATTTTTCATAGGTGTGCCTTATCTATTTAAGATAGACATATGTTTTCAACAAAAATCTTAAAAGAAGGCAATTGTTTTATGAATCAAACTTACCATCAAGGTCAGATAGGTTGGCTTTAAGAGTGGTTGAATCAACGTCTGATGACTGAGCGTACAAAGCAACGACATCGGAAAGCATCGTCATTATCAATCTCTTGTTGGAGAATGAAATCTTTCAAATAGCAATCTTCGGAGAAAAAGAATGAGAATGAGAATGAGAATGCATAAAACATTCTTTAAAACTCAGCTATTTATAAAGGGTCGAAGAAACGGTTGGCGTGAGTTTATTTTGGGAAAGATCCTAATAAAAGGCGCTCGTGACCACAGGACAGTTATCACGTGTTGGTTTGTTTCTCTTGGGAATGAACAACCATAGATACAGCCAAAAAAGGCGTGGAACAATTCTACATACCAATGCACTACACGAATAAAGATGAAATCAATACTAAGATTTTTATTTTTATAAAAAAAGAAGGGGGAGTAGGCCCCTACAGATAAGTTGAAGTATCAAGACACTTCTACATAAAATATTACTATTTCTTCTCTCCTTCGTTGGGCTGACGAAGGGAGGCACCTAATTCGTGCATGTTGTGGATCCCGGAACGACGCATCAGATTGAGAAATGCTTCTGCATCACCTGATCCTTCGTACGCAGTTGAGGGACCACCATTGATACGACCGAAGATCGCTGGAGTCAGTCCAAAGCACTCTAAAAAGTTACATGCTCGCTCGATCTCCGTCTCTGTGTCAATCCTAGAGCTTGGAGCCTTTTCTTTGTTCGTCTCTTTCTTTGATACCATGACAGTATGAGAATGAAAAGTGAGAATGAAGAACTCCTCCTTATATATACAATCAAATCAACTCTTCATATTCCTTATGGGAAATTGATTATTATTAATACAACTCGGGGAAATGAAGAGATGTTCGAATATTTTTAAGAAAAAAATTTATTATGACGGTTGAGTATTGACCGGCACCTTTTTTCATGTTCAAAGTATTTCAAAATTCTTGAAATCTTTTCAAATTCCGAAAACTTTGAAGGGGGTCTTGTAGGAGCGTAAAAAGTACCTTATAACTCAAGTCAAAGAAGGAGAATTCTACGCTCAACTATCCTTTATGCTAGCTACTCTGTACGCTGGCTACCCTTTACACTAGCTGCTTTACGATAGAAATGACTGTCAGATCATGCATTTAATGCATCTGACAAAATGATTTGTTGACAGCGTATAAACGCAGAATTCAAAGAGATTTGATTTACACAGAAATCGATATTGTCGTTTAGTACAAAACAGGCCACTTTACGCTCAATGAAATTACTTCTTTTTACGCAGGATAGTTATGTGAGTTTTTACGCTCAAAACTATTGTGAGTGTAAAGTCTATTTGAGCTACTTTACGCTCAAGGCTATTTTAGCCACTTTATGCTGGGAAGTTTATTTGGGCTATTTTTACGCCAATTTGCCACTTTACGCTTAGTATATGTTTCGGGTCATTTTTACGCCCGATTGTTTCTGGCTACATGAGAACGTGGTTTGTCCACATGGATTTCATGCCACACTTATTGATGAACGTGTGTACGTGCTTCCTGTTTTTGTTGATGGAACACGTGTCAACGTATGTAGAGGGTAACTTCCATCGTGGGTGACAGTTGCCAGCGTAAAGACTCAAATGTGTTGCTTTTTACGCCCAAGGGGTCATGTCTATAAATAGACTTATTTTACACATCAAAAGGATCATGCACAGAGAGACAGGAGAGAATACATAGAGATCAGAGCCCAGAGACTTTGATTTTTTGGAGCATTCTTCTTCAACCTTTCTTCCAGAACAGAGTGAAGCAAAGCAGAAAAGCATTCGGCCTCGCCATCAGTGCCCAAGTGCGTCGATACCTTTCTGGTGACTTAGTTCTTCCAACTGTTCATCTTTTAGCAGTGATCTTCATCATCATCGTATGGTCCAAGGAATAAAGTGATTGCCTTCAGATTAGACTTTCTTAGCAATACTTCCCAGAACAATTTGTACTTCTTGTACTCTTTCAAGTTTTATTTTTAAAAGCTGATTTCCAGGCATTTTGTTAAGTGAAACAATGATTAGTCGTCATCTCCACTGCATACTGATAAAATGGCGACGAACAACCGGCAATGTGTAAGAATCGGTTAGGCGACACAAAAATACATGACGAACCAATGACGAATGCATGACGACAACTGAAAGAGTGACGAACATTCGACCATTTTGGCAAAGAGAAATAGGCGAAGCGACGCACCTGCGACGAACTATGTTTTCTGATACTTGGGTCTTACTTTTGATATTTATTGAGTGACGGATGTTTGTGTCACTTGGGTGTTGTAAGTTCGTCGTCAGTCATTGATTGACCATCGTTAGTCCATCCCTACGTTGTTCAGATTTGAAAAAAATATTTGAAATCTAATCAAAGCACATATACATTTTAATAACTCTTTCCAAGCACACATAACAATATATGAGATCCAGTGTAAAAGAATCGGACTTTCGGTGGCACACACTACAAGAAAAAGGCTTTTTCTTGATGGGGATTCCCCGTCAAGAAATGGGTATCTTGACGGTTGTGGATCTGTCAAGTAGGTCGGAGTTAATAAAAGATCCTCCCTTTTCTTGACGGTCGCTGGCAGGACTTTTCTTGATAGTTTTTGGCCATCATATAAAGTAGTTTTCTTGATCGTTTTTAGCCGTCAAGATAACAGTTTTTAGAAACCGTCAATATAGGTGAAAATTTTTCTTGACTCCGGCCTAGATGACGGCTATTAGCCGTCAAGAAAAACCTTTCTGCTGCAGAATTGAGTTAATTGCTGACGTTTTATAACCGTCAAGAGAAGCTAAAGCCAAAATTCTATTTATAATTCAATATTTTGAATCGAACACACACATAATATCAATAATCCAGAAGATTTAATACATCAAATAACTACAAAACCTAATTTTCTGTATTAACAAATTGTATATTGTCCATACACCACAAACTTTCGACACACGTCCAACCACAAACATCCAACGCTTGTCTAACCACAAACATATCCAACCAATGTATACAGTTTCCATACATCTTAAACATCCAATACTAAAAATTATATAAATAAAACCAAAATAAGTAGCAAACTAAGCCAGAGCACATCCCTTCCATATTCACAGCACCTTCATTTTCATGTAGTTCCAGAGAGAACAAGAGCACAACATAACAAGTTAATGAGCTTGTTGACCAACAAAAAAATAAGAAAACAATATCCTAAAGAAAATAAGAAGAGTATAATAACTCAACTGAACTATCAATATGCATTAATATGGTAAGTTCAGATTGTTCTACTTAGTTTGTATATTTATATTTGTAGGATGGTCAAGCCTATTATCCTGGTGTTCAGATTGCTAAAGCCAATTATGCCCTTAAGAAAGACTTATAGTACTGCAAGGTTCAACTATGAAGTTCTATGCAATTGGATAGACTAGGACCCATAATCTTCATGAAAAACTAAGGAAATTATATATTGACCACATAGTATATTTTCATGCATTCAGCTTAAGTTACAAAGTTATGGCGTAGTTCAATAACCATGCAGAGGCTACAAATTTCAGTTGGGTGACTGATAAAAGCCTCTACTATTTACAAACCTGATAACAATTTTTTATCATTGTTTAATCTATCAAATGCTATGTTGTCAAGGAAGCTTGTATAGACTCTATATTATAAGTTTTTGTGACTAGAGTTCATATTCATCCTATGTTTGAAACAAGAACTACTAAATGGCCATGGAATAGAAACCATTTAATTCAAATAATAACTAAAAATCAAGACATGATAAAAAAGAAACCTTAGAATTTAAATGGTGTAACGAGATAATAAACTCAAGAAAAGAACTTTCTTCCTTGACATAATGGAAAGGAGAAAGCTTGTCCCTGCTAGTGTTACCAACTGCAAGATTGAAACTCCAGTGCGCGTGTAGACTCGATTGAAAATCTAGTCCTCAAAGAAGTAAAAATAAGAGAAGTGTAGATTCTTACTTGTACCTGACTGTGGATTAGCTTCAGCCTCATCTTCATCATCACTACCAGCAGCTAACCCAAGTCCCTCGTTTACACTTGTACTTGATGACAGAACAAAAATATCTGGACTAGTATTAATGATACATTTCTACAAAAAATTAACAAGTTAGAACCTTCAAAGGTGATTGCATGTTGGTGAAATCAAAATATAACATGCAGGTTCAACCATTGACAAAGTTGAATGCAGAGAAAAACATTACCTTATATTCTCATAAAAAAGACATCTTCAAATGTTCAGACTAGTTTACCAAATTGAAATCACTTCTAAAATATATAAATAATCACAATCATCTCTATCACGAACAACTGTGAGCAATCATAAACAAATGTGAGCAAGAAGAATGTCAGATTTTTTTCATAATTGAAATAATAATTAAAGTTGAACAAAACATCTCTATTTCTGTATTTCCCAAACAATTCGAAATAGGTAAAGATACGAAATGTAATCACTAGATATAAGTCCATGCTCAGATTTGTTTCATGTATATTTTTATTCTTTTTTCGACCAAAAATAAAAACTTGGTATCAGCTCGAATCCTCTTTACGAGTATTAATAAAGGAAATTTCAATTGGTTTCAGATCAAGGTTTCCTTATGTCCAAAAAAATTAAAAAATTACAGAACATAGGATGATAGGAAATTAAAATGTTAATTTCAGACCAAATTTCCAACAAAATAATAAGAAATATTTATATTATTGGTTCGTTGTTTGATTCATAAGGTTTCCTGTACATTTATATTATTTCCACACATATTTCTTTCCTCTTCTATCCCTCACTAACTAAGAAGCATGGAACCTTCAAACCCAGGTGCCGTTTCCGTTTTGCCTTATATTGGACACGTATCGGACACATCAAGACATTCCAAAAACCGGTTAGGAATATACGACACGGACACACAAACATACACTAGGACCACCAGATCCGGTCTTGTGCCAGTGTCCCCGTGTCTGCACCGTGTCGTACCATATCGGCGGCCGATAAGATCCTAAAGACACAGTTCAATAATGGAACAGCAAAATTTTTCATAAATCATCCAAACTCACAAATATAAACAACTGTGAAGAAGTTAAAGAAGCTCTCGATGTACGAAACAAACCACAAGCTCAAAATCACCTGCAAAAAAAGAGGGAAAAGAGAGAGAGAGAGAGAGAGAGTAAAATTAGATTGGTAACAAGTAAATAAACTAATCAAATAGAGAAAGGTCTGAGCGAACCACCTGAAGGAAAGCCTTAGGATCTCTCTCAATGGTGATGTCCCTCGCGAGCGACAGCGCGGAATCGATCCATACCCTAGCCCTGACCATGGCCTTCTCCACCGCCTCCTCGGAGACTACCAAGTTGGGCACCAACGGGAGCGGGCGGTTGAGGAGCGCGGTGACCTTCGCCCAGAGGAAGACGACGGCGACGAGTAGGAGGAGGGAGCTGGAGGCGAGTAATTGCTTATGAATCAAACAACGAATCAATCCCAACAAAATAATAATAATATCCATAAAAACCTTCTCACTTGTCCATAAAAAAATCAATTAATATATAAAGAAATTGTCAAGAACTATCTGCATTAAAATATCTACAAAATCAAGAAGAAAAGAAACTACTACCACCTCCGATTGAGAAATCGTCGCCGCGACATCCATAGAAATCCTTGGAATCCATGAAAGGAAGGGAGAAACTACCTCTGATCGAAGGTCCTGGTGGATGTGGGGAAGCCGACGATCCCGGTGAGCTTCTCGGAGGAGAGGAGGGACCCGATCTCGGCGACGACGAAGGCGACGGTGGAGCCGGTGCCGAGGCCGAGGTCGAGGACCATGTCGCTCTTGACGTACTCGACCAACATTATCGACCACACTCTAAACTCTGATGGATCTAGGATTAGGGTTCGGGGATGACATTAGATGGATTTGGGGATTAGGGTTTTGGGATTGAGAAAAGATCTTTATGAGAGAGCAAGGAGAAGGAAAAGGAAGAAGATGGGAAGGAAGATGGAGAGGATGAAGAGGAGTTTCATGGTTTGGGCTCTCATTCTCCATCCATAGGTAGATGACATAGAGGAAGGAATAGAGAAAAGGAAATTATCGAGAAATAAGTAGAATGGGATTGAAGGAAAATCGTCAACGTAGATATGCAATAAAAATTATTTCAAAAAATTGCCAAAATGGCAGCTAAAAAAATTCTGCCAAGTTTTTCGCATATACATTAGTTGACGGTTATCACCAAACCATCAATAAATAAAATGATGTTTCTTGATAGATCATCTAAAACCGTCAACTATTATGCTATAAAATTGTTAAATTAACATAAAGCTTGTCATTTCTTGACGTAAGGCTAAATTCGTCAAGATAACCCATTTTTTGACGGTTTTTCACGACCGTCAAGAAATAAACCGTCAAGAATGGCCATTTATTTGTAGCGACAAAACACTCATGGAAACAAAAAAATAGAAGAATTAAAATGTAATTTCACAACCGGTGCAACCCGTCATACAAATCTCATAAACCTCCAGGATGATTACAAATACGTAATAAAATACAAGTACATAAAAAAGAACAAGTCTAATAAAGTATAATATAGTCTCGTCCAAACAACAAAGTTCCATCCAAACATAATAAAGTACAAATACCAACTAAACAACTATTGCTCTGGTGGTGGTCGTGGTGGTGGGGCCTGGAGACGAGTTAGGACATCTGGTGGAAGTGACTCATAACATCATCCAGAATAGCCCACTGGAAGCCTACTAACAAATCTCGCGAACATGTCCATTATGAAAGACGCATCAGAGGTCGTCAGGTAGCAGAGGAAGGAGGAGTATCGTGGAAATAGGCGATTGTAATGTCCCGCTATACGCGGTGCGTTATGTTGGCTTATTGGCTCGAATGGCCTGGTTGGACTTGTATTCATACGAAGAAATCAATCAGAGATCGATATAATGTGATTGGGACGAAGTCGATCCATCAGATAGTAGGTGGTTTGGTCATTCTCTCATTTACCTTCAAACTTAATATAATTGAACTCTACTTATCATTTGTTTTTGTACTCGATAAGATTGTAGATGCTAAGTAAAATAACAAAGAGAGTAATATTATTGTTTTTTACTTGTAAAACCCCTCAAAATTAAGTAATTAAATATATACATATAAATAGAGTTATGGGGATTTTTAATTATAATTTGTTATATATAAAAAGGGCCTAGTCATGGTTAAGTTTTGGTATGCATATTGACTAGGAATTTGGGTATGGCTAGTGTAGTCATGTGCCATGACTAGCATAGTAGCCGTGGTAGGGATGGCATAGCATTATTTAGGCCCCTTGTATGTAATTAAGTCAAGTTATGGCTTAAACCATATATTTTTATTTAATTAATTATTTTTAGAATTTTTTAAATTTTTAGGAGATCCGGTTGTACCAAACTAGCTCAAACTTGACTTGAACCAAATCCAAATCCAAATCCAAATCCATGTAGACTTTTTATACATCCAAGTACCTTCATGTAGATATTATATATATATATATATATATATATATATATATATATATATATATATTGAATTTAAATTAATACGTTTTCATTTATAGAAACTTCTATTTATAGAAAGGATCATATGTGTCATCCTAGTTGGCAAATAATTCAACCATCCAAAACCCAAACCAATCAAACCTTAACCTAACGAAACCCGACCCTATATGGCAACCCTATGTCATGGTCGCCAACCCATGAGCAGCCCCTTTCATGGCCATATGCATGGAAAACACCCTTTCCATGTATGAAAACCCATTATGAATCCCACATATATAAATAAAAACCTCTATCAAAACCCTAACCCTAATGGAGCCCTCCCTTGGCCAACCCCACACCTTCTCTCTCAGAAATTAGGCAGCCCCCTTGCATCCAAACACCATCCATCATCATCTACATCACCATACAACTCCTCCAACCCAAGATCATCTATTCACACAATCTTCACCAAAACTCCATAAAGACCCACCTTTGCCATCAAACCCATTCAAACTCCACTGCCATCACCTTCAACCATTAAGCAATGAGTAGAAAGCCAAGCACAAGCAAGGAGGAGTATTACTTGGACAAGAAGAAGCATCGTCTCCCAATCCTTTAAAGCTTTCGGTAAAGATTCAAACTTTCCTTCTCAAAATTATATTACTACTAAAATCTGCTCAATTGGCGACATAAATTTAGCGACGTTCGATTAACGTTGCTAAATTGTGTTCATTAGCGACGTTTTATTGAAACGTCGCTAATAGTCGCTACTAGCGACGAAATAAGCGACGTAACAACGATGTATATTAATTACATGAGCTAGTCGTCGCGAAACATCGCTCTGACGTCGCTAATAGCGACTAATTCTAATTATATTCCCCTCCAATGATTCATTTTTCCCTATTTTACTCTCTCACTCTCTTTCCTCCCCCTCCGGCGCTCTCACTCTCTCCGGCGCTCTCACTCTCTCCGGCGACTCTCCTCCCTCTCCGGTACGTGACTCTCTCTCCCTCTCTCTCTCTCTCAAACTATTTTGGTTGTTGGTGGTTGGGGGGTGCGGGTGGCTCGGGAGGGTGTGGGTGGCTCGGGGGAAGGGACAGGGGGGATGCGGGTGGTTGGAGGGTGAGTGGGGGGTGGCTGGGGGTAGCACAAGGGGACAAGGGCGGCTGGGGGAGGGGAGCTAGTGTTAGGGTTCGGGTTAGGGGTGGGTATGTGTGGGTGGGGGGAGGGGAACGGGGGGTGGGGGCGGCTGGAGGAGGAAAGCAGTGGGGGTGGGGGCAGCTAGGGAGGGGAGCAGGGGGGTGGAGGCGGCTGGGGGAGGGAAGCAGGGGGTGGGGACGGCTGGGGGAGGGGAGCAGTGGAGGTGGGGCAGCTGGGGGAGGGGAGTAAGGGGGGTGGGAGCGGCTGGGGGAGGGGAGCAGGTGGGTGGGGACGGCTGGGGGAGGGGAGCAGAAGGGTGGGGCGGCTGAGGGAGGGGAACAGGGGGGAGGGGAGGGTTAGGGTTCGGGTTAGGGGTGGGTATGTGTGGGTGGGGGGGAGGGGAACGGGGGGTGGGGGAGGGGAGCAGGAGGGGAGGGGAGGGTTAGGGTTCGGGTTAGGGTTAGGGGTGGTGTAGGGGGGGCTTGGTCAGGGGTACCGATAGTGTAACGCCCCAGTCCCAAAATACGTAGGACTAGGAACGTAGACATGCCAGCTGTATTCATACGAAGTACACTCCAATATATGAAAACCTCGTACGAATACATAAGCTGTAAAATACAGTAGAACCATAACTAATCTCATCCACAAAAATAAATGAATAAACGATATAATAATAATGAATTTGTCTTGATACAATATGTTGGGCGGGGACAAATCCACTACCAACAAAATAAGGAAAAGTACATAAAAATGAAATGAGTGGCGAGCGAAGCGAAGACGATCCAAGTGCAATCATCCTCGACGAAATAGCGATGATCACGGCTAGAGCTAAAGCACCTGCGAAAGATAATAACACACACCTGGAGAGATAACCAGGTCCTCAGAGGGACGTAACAAGACACATAATATCATGCCATATAAACTGAATAAATATTGCTCAAGTAAATAAGTAAATCGAATTATAACATGGTCCAATACGCACCTACTGAACGAGCGTACCATCCCCCCAACCAAACAAGGACAGGAGATGGTAAACTAATTCACGGTGACGTATCTTCCCATGCTATGAATCCAATATGGTATCCGGACCCCAACAAGGTTCAATACCTTCTCATCGGAGTAGTAAGTCACACCTACAACCAAACAAGGATAAGATGTGACGAACTAATCCACGACAAGTTATTGTTCCAAGCCACGGTCAGATACAAGTACCCAAACCAAAAGTACTCGTACCTAACGGATAAAGGTAGCCTACCGTTCTAAGTGATATGTAGTTAAGAACAATCTTTCCTGCACATGGGCCCTGGCTAAATAGGATCGGCATAGTCCCCCCTTGGGGCACTAGAGGCCCAATCAATAAGAGCATGACGTTCTGCAGAATCGTCAGTGGCCGTCAGTAATCATGGGTCAACAACCCCGTTTCTCCAGTGGAGAATCCGGGTCACAAGGGAAAGTGCATTGAAGCCCATACGCTAAGGAATTGTCCTCCCCGCCCAATGCCTACTGTGTTGTATCCACAACACAAAACCACTATAACTGCTAAGTCAAACTAGCATGCAACCTCTATTAGCGGTTATTCCTATCGCACGGCTTGTACGTACTAGTGGCCAGCCAATCACGCACTTCGTGTCCCACATGCGACACACAACTTCGTGTTACAACGTGTCAAGACCAATGAATGCAGCACACAAGGTGGTCCCTTAAATCTAGGTTTAATGTGTAAGAAAAATAATACATAGCAGAAATAATAATAAACAGTAAGTTCTAACAGTTATGCCATGTATCACAGTTTATTTTGTATAAAGAAAATAAATAATGCATGAAATATGAGCTAAAATAAATAAACAGCAAATGGCAAGGTGTCTTGCCTGATAGTACGCCTGGTGTGCTGCAATGATCAATGTGGCACGAACTGCAACTTCGGTGCAACTACTATGCAAGGTGACCTCGGATGGTGGCACGAACAATTCCATTGGGTCCAGAACGGTCAACTTGGTTAGGCTGGACATAAGGTAGTATCGAAATGGGCGAAGGAATAGGAACAATAGAACTTGGATACGGACAGAAAAAAAATCAAAGAAATAATGGATAAATAAATATTTATATATATACGAAATTTAGAAAACTATAATAAATGAGAACTTATACTTTTTTTTGCAAGTTAAAAATAGTGTTTAGATAAATACTAAAATATAAAAGAAACTGTGTTCACAAAAACTCTTAAGTTTGTAGAAATATAATTTAGGTAGAAAACTATATTTTCCAAAATATTTCAGGAGAAGAAAATAATTATAGAAAATTACGTACTTAATGCTAAAATCCATATTTGTAAAACTATAATTTTGTCAAAATAAATTTTTAAATAGATAGAATTTTTTTTTACAGTACATCATAGCTCATAATATTCGATTACGAAAATATATATATTTTTCTCGTTTTTAAGTGATTATCTATTCTAGTAAACAGTAATTAGAATAAATAACTGGTAGTACTAGTACAACAATAATAAAGAAAATAATGTTTAAAATATTTATCAAATTGCTATTACCTACTATATAACAAGAATATTAATAATATTTAAACTCATAAAAATAACACCTAAATTAAAAACACAGCAATAGCAACTCTAATAATAATAATAATAATAATAATAATAATAATAATGATAATAAAAATATCAAATACGATGTTAGCATTAATAATACAATATAACAAAAATCAAAATAGTAATAATAATCAATAGTATTAATAATCCTAATAATAATATACAATAATAATAATAATAATAATAATAAAATCAGCTGTAAAGTCCTACTGTGGTGTTTCCAGTTTCCTCGAGAGAAGCCAAAGCAAAAGTTTTTTTTTAAAAAAAAGAAGTGAAATACTCAACTGTAGCAGCAGAGAGAGAAAGGGTGTTTGGAGAAGGCGAAGATGAAGGGGGTTTGGAGAGGGCGCGCGGCTGGGCTTCTTCGGCGGGCGACGGACTCGGATGACTCGGCGGAGAGGCGGGATCGGAGTGGAGAGAGAAAGGGGGCGGAGCGCCGAGGCCGCTCGGCGTTGAGAGAGGCCGGCGCTGGTCTCGGCGTACGGCGCGGTCTGTTCGGCGAGACGCGGAGGAGGGAAAGGGAGCTCGGCAGGGCGGCGGTCTGCGAAGTAGGGCGGCGAATATGCGCGCAGCTCCGGTCGCGAAGATGCGGTACGGCTGGACGGGAGTGGAGGCTGTACAGCGGACGCGGCCGTTCGCCGGCGAGGCGGCCAGGTGAGTTGAGGGGTGTGTGTGTTTAATTTGGTTTTTTTTGGTAGGGTTTTGGGGCCGCGGTGGCGCCGGTCACCGTGGCAGTGGCTGGGTTATACTAGGACGGTAGCGATGGTGGGTGTTTGTGATTTTCGGGGTTTCGGGTTTCGGGGATGCCGGTCCTGACGGGGTTGTTTCGGGGAGGCTGGGATTGGACGGGGATCGGTGGACGGGCGGTGTGCTGGGTTGAGATGTGGTGAGGACGGTTGTGGTGATGAAGGCCGATGATGGCTAAAATTTGGTACCGGTGGTGGTGGTGGTTCTGTGTTGGTGGCGGCGATCGAGGGTTGGTCGAAAATGGCAGCATGGGTGGCGACAAGGTGGAACGGGGTACGGATGGGCGGCAGGGGGAAAGTACAGAGAGATAGTAGAGCTAGGTTTAGGATTTGAGAGTGTCGGGACAGATCGGGACTAGGGATAGGGTTAGGAATTCTATTGTGTCGGGATGTGTCCGACACGGAAGAATAAATGTAAATGTAACAATATTGGAATAAGAATTTGGATGGACACAGACACGATGCACGCACGTTTGGTTGTGGTGGAATATTTTGTGGAAGAATAATGAAAAGTTGGAGGAGTATCTGCCTATTTATTGGATGTGGAAATTCACAATTGGATAAGAGTTAGGAGTAGTTTAAACCCAAAATAGATAATTCACAATTTAATTTAGAATCAATTAATCCAATCCAAATATAAATCAAATTTAAATCTAATTAAATTTAACTCAAAATCAAGTGGGATAAATCAAACTTCAAATATTTAACTATTTAATTTATTCCATGAACTTAAATCAAGATTTAAATGCCACAATAATTTCAAAATATATTTTCTAAAATACTAATAATATTAATTTCGAAAATACACTATTTATTTAAAATAACTAATAAATAATTACTAAATATATGTTTGTACAAATAATATTTACATAGATATACTTTTCTAATTTACCATTTTATAGGAAAAATTATTTATTATTATAACTATATAAATGAAAGGCTTTTCGTAAAAGTCATAAACTTGAAAATAATAGCTAGAAATAATTTTTGTCTATATTACTTTGAAACTATAAAAACAATAAAAATAATGCTTTTCAAAAATATGTACGCTCGCACATATTCGCACTCGACGAGCAAGAAAATAATTTCGTGCATGACGTACAATACGACTATGCGACGTACAATAGAAAATTTTAAATCTGTATAAATAAAAAAAATATAGTAAAAATTTTAGGGGTTTTACATCCTACCCAACTTAAAAGAATTTTGTCCTCGAAATTAAGAATTCGTATAGGGGTGAGGAGACACAAGGGGGGTATCGATGGGAAACAATCTATAACAAATCATGCCTTAAGAATTCGCGATCTAGATCGTAGAAAAACAATACAGCATGGTCATGGGTAATGAAGAGTCACGATTAAGAGAGTGAAATAGGTTCAAAGCGATTAGAGGGTTTTGATAGGGCCGAGTAGTTTGGGATGAAGATATAGCAATATCGAGGGAGAATGGTCATAGCCGATAGGAAGGCTAGAGGGAGTGCTAGTATAACGCTTTCGTCCTCCTAAAATGTGTGAAGGCGAGAGCAATATAGAGTTCGAAGGAGGCGTTATCGAATACGAATATGTGATTCAAGGACGATTGAATAATTTCAAAGGAATTGTCATGGCAGTCGTGGATGGGATTCTAAAGGCCAAGTTTAATTATGTTCCATCCACGTAGAACGATAGACAAAAACGAACCAAAGTGCACTCGGTTGATCAGACCATCCTGCACAGGTTCTGATTAGACAACATGTTAGTGGGAATTCTTCCAATAACATATGTCATGAACAAGCTTGATAAAGATTTGAGCTTGCAAAAACTAGGCTACATTAGCATCATTAGTCTAGATAGTAAAAATATAGGCACGAGATTAAGATTGAAATAAAAAACAAATATGAATAGTCTAAGAGTCATAAGGATCTAAGTCTTGTTTATTCCTATACCATCATTCTATGGTTTTATTTACCAAGACTTGGTTGACCAAATGGGTTAACTTCCTCTAATCTCTATGGTATAGATAATACAATTTGTATTCCCTTAATGGTTAAGGGTGTATGGGGTATTCTATCCAACTTAAAGAATTAAACTAAAGGTGTTTTGGGACAACTAACTAGTAGGGTCAATCTCTAGCAAGCACGAAGGGAAGATAAGAATAGGGATGGAAGGAAGCAAGCAAGATGCAATTGATGAGTCAAACGGTAGATAAAATCAAGGAAAGAGGTCAAGTATGTGGATGAGATCCTAGACTCTAATCCTATACGCAGGCTTGCTTGGTACGGTAAAGTAACCAAACAATTTATGTTGACCTGCATGGGCCACCACAAAAACATGTAACGCCCCAGTCCCAAAATACGTAGGACTAGGAACGTAGACATGCCAACTGTATTCATACGAAGTACACTCCAATATATGGAAACCTCGTACGAATACATAAGCTGTAAAATGTAGTAGAACCATAACTAATCTCATCCACAAAATAAATGAATAAAAGATATAATAATAATGAATTTGACTTGATACAATATGTTGGACGGAGACAAATCCACTACCAACAAAATAAGAAAAAGTACATAAAAATGAAATAAGTGGCGAGCGAAGCGAAGACGATCCAAGTGCAATCATCTTCGACGAAATAGCGATGATCACGGCTAGAGCTATAGCACCTGCGAAAGACAATAACACACACCTGGAGAGATAACCAGGTCCTCAGAGGGACGTAACAAGACACATAATATCATGCCATATAAACTGAATAAATATTGCTCAAGTAAATAAGTAAATCGAATTATAACATGGAACAATACGCACCTACTGAACGAGCGTACCATCCCCCCAACCAAACAAGGACAGGAGATGGTAAACTAATTCACGATGACGTATCTTCCCATGCTATGAATCCAATATGGTATCCGGATCCCAACAAGGTTCAATACCTTCTCATCGGAGTAGTAAGTCACACCTACAACCAAACAAGGACAAGATGTGACGAACTAATCCGCGACAAGTTATTGTTCTAAGCCACGGTCAGATACAAGTACCCAAACCAAAAGTACTCGTACCTAACGGATAAAGGTAGCCTACCGTTCTAAGTGATATGTAGTTAAGAACAATCCTTCCTGCACATGGGCCCTGGCTAAATAGGATCGGCATAGTCCCCCATTGGGGCACTAGAGGCCCAATCAATAAGAGTATGACGTTTCGCAGAATCGTCAGTGGCCGTCAGTAATCATGGGTCAACAACCCCGTATCTCCAGTGGAGAATCCGGGTCACAAGGAAAAGTGCATCGAAGCCCATACGCTAAGGAATTGTCCTTCCCGTCCAATGCCTACTGTGTTGTATCCACAACACAAAACCACTATAACCGCTAAGTCAAACTAGCATGCAACCTCTATTAGCGGTTATTCCTATCGCACGGCTTGTACGTACTGGTGGCCAGCCAATCACGCACTTCCGTGTCCTACATGCGATACACAACTTCGTGTTACAACGTGTCAAGGCCAATGAATACAGCACACAAGGTGGTCCCTTAAATCTAGGTTTAATGTGTAAAAAAAATAATACATAGCAGGAATAATAATAAACAGTAAGTTCTAACAGTTATGCCATGTATCACAGTTTATTTTGCATAAAAAAAATAAATAATGCATAAAATATGAGCTAAAATAAATAAAAAGCAAATGGCAAGGTGTCTTGCCTGATAGTACGCCTGGAGTGCTGCAATGATCAATGTGGCACGAACTGCAACTTCGGTACAACCACTATGCAAGGTGACCTCGGATGGTGGCACGGACTGTTCCATTGGGTCCAGAACGGTCAACTTGGATAGGGTGGACATAAGGTAGTATCGAAATGGACGAAGGAATAGGAACAATAGGACTTGGATACGGACAGGAGAAAAATTAAAGAAATAATGGATAAATAAATATTTATATATATACGAAATTTAGAAAACTATAATAAATGAGAACTTATACTTTTTTTTGCAAGTTAAAAATAGTGTTTAGATAAATACTAAAATATAAAAGAAACTGTGTTCACAAAAACTCTTAAGTTTGTAGAAATATAATTTAGGTAGAAAACTATATTTTTTGAAATATTTCAGGAGAAGAAAATAATTATAGAAAATTACTTAATGCTAAAATCCATATTTGTAAAACTATAATTTTGTCAAAATAAATTTTTAAATAGATAGAATTTTTTTACAGTACATCATAGCTCATAATATTTGATTACAAAAATATACATATTTTTCTCATTTTTAAGTGATTATCTATTCTAGTAAACAGTAATTAGAATAAATAACTGGTAGTACTAGTACAACAATAATAAAGAAAATAATGTTTAAAATATTTATCAAATTGCTATTACCTACTATATAACAAGAATATTAATAATATTTAAACTCATAAAAATAACACCTAAATTAATAACACAGTAATAGCAACTCTAATAATAATAATAATAATAATAATAATAATAATAATAATAATAATAATAATAATAATAATAATAATAATGATGATTATAAAAATATCAAATACGATGTTAGCATTAATAATACAATAAAACAAAAATCAAAATAGTAATAATAATCAATAGTATTAATAATCCTAATAATAATATACAAAAATAATAATAATAATAAAATCAGTTGTAAAGTCCTACTGTGGTGTTTCCAGTTTCCTCGAGAGAAGCCAAAGCAAAAGTTTTTTTTTTTTTTAAAGAAGTGAAATACTCAACCGTACGTAGCAGCAGAGAGAGAAAGGGTATTTGGAGAAGGCGGAGATGAAGGGGGTTTGGAGAGGGCGCGCGGCTGGGCTTCATCAACGGGCGGCGGACTCGGATGACTCGACGGAGAGGCGAGATCGGAGTGGAGAGAGAAAGGGGGAGGAGCGCCGAGGCTGCTCGGCGTTGAGGGAGGCCGGCGCTGGTCTCGACGTGCGGCACGGTCTGTTCGGCGAGATGCGGAGGAGGGAAAGGGAGCTCGGCAGGGCGGCGGTCTGCGAAGTAGGGCGACGAATATGCGCACAGCTCCGGTCACGGAGATGCGGTACGACTGGACGGGAGTGGAGGCCGGCGGTGGAGGCTCTGCAGCGGACGCGATCGTTCGCCGGCGAGGCGGCCAGGTGAGTTGAGGGGGGTGTGTGTTTAATTTGGTTTTTTTTTTGGTAGGGTTTTGGGGCCGCGGTGGCGCCGGTCACCGTGGCGGTGGCTGGGTTGTACTAGGACGGTAGCGATGGTGGGTGTTTGTGATTTTTGGGGTTTCGGGTTTCGGGGATGCCGGTCCTGACGGGGTTGTTTCGGGGAGGCTGGGATTGGACGGGGATCGGTGGACGGGCGGTGTGCTGGGTTGAGATATGGTGAGGACGGTGGTGGTGATGAAGGCCGATGATGGCTGAAATTTGGCACCGGTGGTGGTGGTAGTTCTGTGTTGGTGGCGGCGATCGAGGGTTGGTCGAAAATGGCAGCATGGGTGGCGGCAAGGTGGAGCGGGGTACGGATGGGCGGCAGGGGGATAGTACAGGGAGATAGTAGAGATAGGTTTAGGATTTGATAGTGTCGGGACAGATCGGGACTAGGGATAGGGTTAGGAATTCTATTGTGTCGGGATGTGTCCGACACGGAAGAATAAATGTAAATATAACAATATTGGAATAAGAATTTGGATGGACACAGACACGATGCACGCACGTTTGGTTGTGGTGGAATATTTTGTGGAAGAATAATAAAAAGTTGGAGGAGTACCTGCCTATTTATAGGATGTGGGAATTCCCAATTGGATAAGAGTTAGGAGTAGTTTAAACCCAAAATAGATAATTCACAATTTAATTTAGAATCAATTAATCCAATCCAAATATAAATCAAATTTAAATCTAATTAAATTTAACTCAAAATCAAGTGGGATAAATCAAACTTCAAATATTTAACTATTTAATTTATTCCATGAACTTAAATCAAGATTTAAATGCCACAATAATTTCAAAATATATTTTCTAAAATACTAATAATATTAATTTCGAAAATACACTATTTATTTAAAATAACTAATAAATAATTACTAAATATATGTTTGTACAAATAATATTTACATAGATATACTTTTCTAGTTTACCATTTTATAGGAAAAATTATTTATTATTATAACTATATAAATGAAAGGCTTTTCATAAAAGTCATAAACTTGAAAATAATAGCTAGAAATAATTTTTGTCTATATTACTTAGAAACTATAAAAACAATAAAAATAATGTTTTTCAAAAATATGTACGCTCGCACATATTCACACTCGACGAGCAAGAAAATAATTTCGTGCGCGACGTACAATACGACTATGCGACGTACAATACAAAATTTCAAATCCGTATAAATAAAAAAAAATATATAGTAGAAATTTTAGGAGTTTTACAGATAGTGCCAAAAAATTTGATAATTTAGTAATAATTATTTGTTTTTCGACACCGAAAAATATGATACTTCGATTCGAACGCACCGATAGTGTCGATATTTGTAAAAAGTTGTTTTGTTGGTTGGTTAATTGGTAACATGGTGATCGGAACATATAGTCCCTGTAGTCATTCGACTGGCGAGGCAGAAACTATATAGCCGTAGATAAAGTTGACTGTCCTCTGACCCTCATCCCTCGGCAAAGATGATATGACAACCTATCACTATATCTTATATAGTAGTAGATGATGTCCTAGTATTACATTATGTGAGTTCATCTTGATTCTGCTACATTCTTCAGATACTAGATACGATAAGAACATATACTATACCATATGTACAGAACATAGATGATTCATACTAATGTATGCTAGAGAATTTTGGGTTGTGTTCTGAGCCATTCGTTCTCACACTTGGCAAAAAATCGAATTTTTTGTACTTTATCTGCTTTCGAAAATGTACTCAAACGAGATGATGCATGGTCCTTTAGTTAGCTTGCTTATGTTACAATTATATTATTTGTGAATATCGATCTTACCAGATGGCACCCATGACCCGAGGAGCGGCACGTCGTTTGAGGGAAACAGTGAATGCTGAGGTGGCTCGTCCTACTGTTAAGGAGGAAGTGGCACCGGTAGCTAGTGAGATCGGGAGTTCTATTCATCCAGCATCGGTAGCTAGTGAGACTGGGAGTTTTATTCATCCAGCACTTGCAATGGACTACAACTCTCCTGCCACCATCGATCCCACTTATTCGAGGTGGTTGCGTGATCGTATCACTGAGCGTTTGCGTGAGCTGCATGGTTCTCATTAGCTATTAGTACTTATTTGTATTGGACTATTTGTATTGGGTTGTTTTGTATTAGACTATTTGTATTGGACTACATATATGAATTAGTACTGTGTCAATCTCGGGATTGTATTGGACTACGACATGGTGATCATGACATAGTTCCTGCAGCCATTCGACTGGCTAGGCAGAAACTATGTAGCCGTAGATAAAGTTGACTGTCCTTCGACCCTCATCCCTCGACAATGATGATATGACAACCTATCACTACATCTTATATAGTAGTAGATGATGTCTTAGTATTACATTATGTGAGTTCATCTTGATTCTGTTACATTCTTCAGATACTAGATACGATAAGAATATATACGATACCATATGTACAGAACATACATAATTCACACTAATGTATGCTAGAATAAATTTTGGGTTGTGTTCTGAGCCATTCGTCTCCATACTTGGCAATTAAGCATGTGAAATATATCGTTGAAGAACATAAAATTTATGGTCGTTACTGCAGAAAGTGCAGACTGACATGAACTGACGCACAAAAAGGAGGAGATGAAAGCTGTAACAAGTAAAGTTGTGTTTTGGATGTTCTACTCTTGTAAGCTCTTTGTTCACAAAGCAAGATATAATGAATACAGAACAAGTATCGAGTTCATAACTCTTGTAAGCTCTATACTTGAGTTACGAACTCGATACTTGTTCTGTATTCTTTAATTATAGCATGCTTTGTGAACAAAGGGTTTACAAGAGTTCTTTTTTCAAAGCACAACTTTTTTTGTTTCAGCTTAGAGCTCCTCATTTTCGTGCGTCAGTTCATGTCGGTCTTCACTTTCTGCAGTAACTTTCTGCAATTAACCTCCCTCCCTTGGCAATGATGATACAACAACCTATCTTGATTCTGTTATTATAGTAGATGATGTCTTAGTATTACATTATGTGGGTTCATATTGATTTTGTTATATCCTTCAGATACTAGATTCGATAAGAACATATACTACACCATATGTACAGAACATAATGATCCACACTAATGTATGCTAGAATGAATTTTGGGTTGTGTTCTGAGCCATCCGTTCTCATACTTAAAACAGATATGAATTAGTACTGTGAGAGCGCCGGAGAGAGTGAGAGTGCCGGAGGGGGGAAGAAGAGAGAGTGAGAGAGTAAAATAAAGGGAAATAAATTGGTGGGGAGAATAAAATTAGAATTTAGGGACGTTCATACTAACGTCCCTAAATTAGTCTCTATTAGCGACGTCATAGCGACGTTTCGCAACGACTAGCTCATGTAACTATGTAGCCGTATAGATAAAGTTGACTGTCCTCCGACCCTCATCCCTCGACAATGATGATACGACAACCTACCACTATATCTTATATAGTAGTAGATGATGTTTTAGTATTACATTATGTGAGTTCATCTTAATTTTGTTACATTCTTCAGATACTAGATTCGATAAGAACGTATACTACACCATATGTACAGAACATAGATGATTCACACTAATATATGCTAGAATGAATTTTGGGTTGTGTTCTGAGCCATCCGTTCTCACACTTAAAACACATGAATTAGTACTGTGTGTCAATCTTTGTTTTTGTATTTTCGGCGAACCCGGGGATTGGATTCTGTATTTTGTATTTTAGATTCTGTAGTTTGGCTCGAGCTCCAGCTCCATTTGTATTAATTTACGGTACGACATGGTGATCAGGACATAGTCCCTGCAGTCATTCGACTGGCGAGACAGAAACTATGTAGCTGTAGATAAAGTTGACTGTCCTTCAACCCTCATCCCTCGTCAATGATGATATGACAACCTATCACTATATCTTATATAGTAGTAGATGATGTCTTAGTATTACATTATATGAGTTGATCTTGATTCTGTTACATTCTTCAGATACTAGATACGATAAGAACATATACTACACTATATGTACAGAACATAGATGATTCACACTAATGTATACTAGAATGAATTTTGGGTTGTGTTCTGAGCCATCCGTTCTCACACTTGGCAAAAAATTGAATTTTCTGTATTTTATCTGCTTTCGAAAATGTACTCAAACGAGATGGCACCCGTTCTCATAGATGGCACCTAAGACCCGAGGATCTCGCTTGAGGGAGGCACAGATGGCTGTGAAAGAGGAGGTGGCTCCAGCTCTAGAGGGCAGTTCCACCGAGAGAGCTGCTCCAGAAGTAATTCCTAAAGTCGAGGGAGCTGTGAAGGAGGAGGTGGCACCACAGGGCAGTTCCAGTCATCCATCTCCTCTGGATATTGATCTGGCTGCCGCGGATCCTACTTATGCGCGCTGGCTGAGGGAGTACTATCTGCCCCAGCATAGACGACAGTAGATACATATATTGACTGGATTTGTTTTGATGGATATATCTCATCTGGATATTGTGATGGATATTTGTTTTGATGGATATATCTCCTTTTGGATATTGTGATGGATATTTATTTTCTTTTGTGTGAAGTATATTGGTATAGCTTGCTGTGTGATGCATATTATGATGTATATTTGTTTGTGTGATGTGTGATGCATATTGTGATGTTCCTACAGGCTTGCAGAGACGACCAATTATTTTTGGTCTATTCTGGATTGTATTGTGCGGGCCGGTGTTGAGTGCTCCACCGAAGGGGTCGGCGAACCCAGGGATTAGATTCTGTATTTTGGATTATACATTTGCATTCTGGATTCTTTTTTTTATTTTATTTTAATTTAGCGACGTTTTAAGCGACGTTTATATTCGTCGCTAACAGTTAGCGACGAATATAAATGTCGCTAAAAATGTCACTAAATTGTTGACGTGGCAAATAATCTGATGCCACCACATTGTCGCAAGAACGTCGCTAATGTGTTGCTAATCGGCGACCACTTGAAAACGTCACAAATAACGTCACTAATTAGCGACGTTATAAACGTCGCTAACTAACGTCGCCCTAGCGACGTTTTGCGATGTTTTCTCGATTAGCGACACACTTTTTTTCGTCGTTTATTAAACGTCGCTGAAAACGTCGCTAATTTAGTTTAGCGACGTTTTGGCCGAGTTTAGCGACGTTTTGGAATGTCGCTAATCTGAGAATTTTTGTACTGTATGGCATGATTCTCTTAGGGTATGCTTGGCAATTGTAGGTGTAGCAGTTATGAAGTATTTTTAGAGTACCGGTTATGAGCGGTTATGAGGGGTCTAGTTTTGGGTAGTTTTTAAGTAGCAGCTTTTAAACCGGCCCAATCCATGCTTCATAATTCACTAACGAGCGGTTCTGAAATTTTTTTACACGAATAATATTAACTTGGAAGGGTATTAGTAGTTATAATTATATATTTTTGGTGAGGATATAATTGGAATAAAATTATAAAATCCTTCAAAACCTACCGATTTTGGGTGTTTATAAAACCCCCCAAAATTACATTACACCAATTTTGGTGGTTTTTTGAGCCGACTAAAACCGGTGCCCCAAAAATATTAACAAGCAGAGATTTTCATAAATGGTCGGTTCAAAAATACCATAAAAATGTGAAAACACCTTTACCAAGCAGACCCTTAGATTTATGTGGATATATTATTCTAGAACACATATCTTGCCATCCTTTTTGTTATTATAATCCATGCAGATTTCATGTTAGATTGTTGATAGATTGGATTATGGTAGGACTAGTTTGAGATTTTTCGGTGCGATTACTTGAAGGTTTGTTACTAATTTTTAAAACTGAATTTATATGTGTTTATTTACTGTAGATAAATTATTTTAAACTTATGTTTATGGTATTTTCATGTCAAAACTGAACCCTAAAAATATGGATCATTAGGCTAGGTTTTCGGTTAAATTTTTGACATAGTTGGCTCATAAATAGGGGCCGATTTTGGTATATACTAATCATATTTTAATATATTTTATAGGATATTTTATAACTATAGCTCATAATGATGGTTTGGTAGTATTTCGAACAAGTTTCAGACAAAACTAGCAGGCATAATATAGACATAACCATAAATTGTACCAAAAAATTTAAATCTAGAATTCATAGGTTAAATTAAATATAAATTATGTTTAAATTATAATTTTATGATTTCTAGATGATTTATATGCATGTCTTTAAAGTAGAGACTTAACCTTGAATTTTGGAAGTCAAAAACCATAAAATTAGATCCCGATGTCTCATGGAAACATGTGAATTGTTGTGTCAAGAATCTAAGTGTTCCATGAGGTATTTAGAGTTGGTTACATAGGGTTAATAATAATAAATTACATAATATGGTTGTGTTATAAGTTCCTTGATCAAACACTTAAAGTAGTTTATTAATTATTTTGGTCTATTGGATTCCAGAGGAGTAGACATGGGAGAATCTTTACATAATCTTGCTATTGTTTTCATTATTTTTGTCATATTACTGCATTTTTTTTCTTGCTATTTATGTTGTTTATCCTGGACCTTAGTTGGTATAACAGTACGTGCTTCTGATTGATATTCGGGTGCATTCAACTGTTATGTTGTCTAGTATTGATATTTAGACCCTGCCTATAATTCTATGGATATTATTTTCCATTGGGACTTGTAGGATTATGATACGTGATTTGACACATATGCATAGCCAGTTACCTGAGTATTGATTTTCAGAGTTACGTGATTCCCTGATGACTGTAGGATTAGGATTGGTTGTTGTTACTGTTATTGTACTTGTGTTATAGGATTCGACAACTAGATAGAGTTTAGATCAGATAAGTTGTGGATACGACTTTTATTATTTTTGGAGAGTTGAGGACAGCTATTACTTGTGGGCCATGCTGTGCACTTACTCTTTAAATTATGTATATATTTATTCGGAGAGAATACATGTTTCCTGTGATCCAGGATCCAGTCTCTCATAGTTACCGTTGAGACTGGATTAGCAGGGCTATGGCTATATGTATACACCTGTCCTATTGTCTTTTATTTTGGAGATATATACGCTTGCGAACGTTGTCTTCAAAGCATCACGTCAGTTTGGTTTAGTTTACCCACCTAGATATGTCTATTCATGATTACTTTAGCTTGCATATTATGTACCTTCTTATGTCCTCTGAGGATCTAGTTTCCTTTTAGACATAGGTGAATAGATATTTCTAGAGGAGTACGGACCAGGAGTTTATTCATCCTTTGCACCAGCTGTTGAAGACGAGGTTTCTCCAGAGTAGTTCTTTACTTTATTCATGTCAGAGCTGTGGACTTGTAGTGTTTCTTTTACATTTTATTCTAGTACTTGTATCCATGAGTTTTTTTTCAAGTGACTATTTTTACTTTATTTGCCATTGCTCGGTTTTCTTTATTCAGCACTACGATGGCATGTTCTTATTTGTTTCATACTTGTATTTGTGGATGAGTATAGATGCATGTGATTGCCATGTGTTGATATTATATTACAACTTAAGATGCTTTCCAATAGGTCCATTAAAATGGGTTGCCTTTGGATATCTACTGACATGCTGCGTATACCTAAGTCCTATATTTGGGACTGGGCATGACATTACTTGCTATATAAAGACATGGAATATTGTATATTGTAAATGCTAAAGAATGGGTCATTGAATTATAAACTGTTAAATATATCTATATAGGTACTACATTGATAGGAGTTTCGTATGAGAAGCAATATAGATGTGGATTGGTTACACGCAATGGTCAGATTGGTTTGGTACCACGGAATGGTCGAAGGTGGTTTGTAATGGTTTGGGACTGACTAATCGCCAATCGGATTAACGCAGAGTGGAAATTAAGATTATTGTGAGATTGAACTATTGTATATGTAATGATTTACATTATTTTATTTCAATTTTTTGTACCAAGTATGTTTTTGATAGTTAAAATGTTTACTCATTTGTATGGTCATGAACAAATTGTACACAAAGGTTTGCTTTTTGGAACTGGAACCGGGGCATTAGAACAAATTCGATCTAGGAGGAAATTATATAAAACGTGCTTCATGCATGAGGTATTACAAGAACTTCAATAGTAGCTATCCAGACTAGAAGGGCACGTCACAATAACATTTATAGTCTAAAATATTGTGTCATCGGTAACCGTCATATAGTTAGGCTTCATTCTAATGTCAACCGTTTGAAGGCCTAAAAAGTTATTTGTAGGGACAAAATCACGATATATATATATATATATATATATATATATATATATATATATATATATATATATATATATATATATATATATATATATATATATATATATATATATATATGAAGGAGGTTGTGACAGCCTTACAAAGTTTGATCCCTAACAAGAATAAGTTCATCCTTCGTCAAACTAATAGGCTTCATGAGTAACGATAATATGTAGTGCTTTATCTCATGATCTGGGATGCCAAAACCATCTCCTTGGTGGTAAATCGATACCGCCATTCGAGCAAGATTGACACATGCATCAGTAAATGGTCGGGGATGTGAAGAGCAAGAAACAAACTCTTGGTTCATCTCCTTCCACGTCTGAAGAATTATAAGTGATATGTGTTTACGAGCAGCTCTCTCTGAAACACCTACTTCACTCATGTAGCATTGAATACATGTTGGTGTATCACCCCTCTCTAACTCAGCCTGTATAAGTTAATTTTAGTTAGTAAGTTAATTTACCTGAGTAAGTTAATTTAACTGGTTATCGATCAAAAACACATTTTATATTTTTAGTTATTTACATTTGTGTGATATATAGATATAGATAGCTTACTGATGAAGTTGCCAAATCATTACAAAGTCTAAATATTGTTGATGATAACTTGACTAGTCTTTGACAACTCTCCAATAAATCCAATGATCCCTTTGTTTGCTCTTGGCGTGAAAGAACTTCAACATGGAACAGTACGAGTGGCCCCGAAACCGAGATCCAACCATTATTGAGATATTCTGCGAAGGTTGGCATATATTTAGCGTGATGCCATTTCGCCTCCAGTATAAAGGACTTGCACAAATCTGCCCACTAAATCAATTACCATGATATTTAGTATGTTTAGTATGATTTTAGGCCATGCATTATAAAGTAAAATGGTGATTGCGCATGCACATGTGACATACCATATTTTAAGGAGGATTCGAATGGTAGGTATGTGTGGGTTGTAAAAAAGGGGATAGGTTTCATTGTAACCCAATCGTTCTGGTTAACGTCAAGTAAACCCTTTTGCGATGACGTATGCTTTGTGTCATTCAATTGACCCGTTAGCCTTACATTTCACTCGGAACACCGAACGACAACCAACCAACAATTGTCTGGATGTTGAACGGTTGTAGAGGCATTTGAACTTGGTGGGGTATCATTAGCAACCAGTCTGGATGATGAAAAGAGGGGTACGTTGTGTGGATGACACACCAACAAGTGTGGTAGGAGTCTCAAATATAATTGTACGAGTGGAAATAGATATCCATAACTAACTAACATACACTTGTGTATGATGAAAAACCTCTGAAATGTTTTCTCATTCGTCATAATAATTCTAAAATAGTTTGCCAATATTATTTAACTTCCTACTTCAATCAGGAAACATAACCGATAGTGACTTTGTAGCAATTAAACACAACCAGGAGAAAGCGAACAAAATTTGTATGTAATCAAAGAAGAACCTTACCATTTTCTGTAGACGGCATATAATCTCCGATCGGTCGTCCTCTTTAATGTTGTTTGCAATTTCATTAACAGTATTGCAAATAGTAGCAAAGCAAATCTTCATATTTTCTGGTAGGTTTTCTATTTCTTCTGCTTCCCATCTAAGCAATCATTCCAATAAATAATATTAGATTCATGCTCTCATTACAGTCAATTCAATTATATATGGAGTTGTACCTATCAATGGTTCCAGTAAGAATCTCTAGTTCACCCAATGAACCATAGACATCAGAAATGTCATCAAGAATTACTATTAGAGCGCTGATCTTCGGAAGCCATTCTAGACATGATTTGAATTGTGGCTGAAAAATTATATTCACCGCGACAAAGAAACACTCCAATATCCTGTCTCTTGCAAAGCTCATGTTCTTTCCAAGACTTGGACTTTTCCAGCAACTGTACATGATAATATTACTTAGGGCATAAAAAGTAAAAGGAAACGCTAGAAAGTATTCAACCTAATTGAATAGTGAACACAGTAGAACAATCAGTACAACTTATTATTCACTACTAATTATGGAAAAATAAGTGGCCCTTCTTTTTGATCGGAAGTATGGGACCATGGAAAACCCGGTCACATAATTCACAGAATAACAATTCAGAACTGAAAATGAAATTGGTACAATTTAGGATATATCAATAATAACAATAAAATTTTGCTTGCTCATTTTTAAAGGTAATTTCTAAAAGCACTCAACATTTTGCTCCTGGACAGCCTATTAGGACTGCCAACAAAGTTTGCAGTCCCAAGATTAAGGAGGACTACCAACTTCGTTAACAGTCTATCTTAATATTCAAATTCTTTAAGACTGTCAACTTTATTAATGTTAGGACTGCCAACAAGTTTGCAGTCCTACGACTGGACTATCCTGGAGTAAAATGTGCAGTGTCTTTACAAATTATCTTTTTAAACTATGTAATTTAAATAAATAAATAAACAAATATTACCCGTAAACATAAAAATAAAATAAAAGAGAAAACTAATTACCATATGCTGTTTATAAGCTCCCTCTGGTGTATGTTTTGCACCATGTTGAAATCAAGCTTCGCCAACCAGAGCAATGTGCTGTTCATGCCCTCTTCAATTTCGTACATGTCGATATATCGTCGAACCTGTAACCTTGGTATACTCCAGTGTGATGGAATATCCAAGGCATCAGACACTTCCCGTGCAAGAGTCGATGTAGGTGAGTCTAACACCTTCAGATGTCTGACTGCGAATTGTCTCGTCTCATCTAGTGTGCTCTCCACCTTGAAAGAAAGGTAGGATGCTTGATATAGGCCTAGCAATCCTTTCACGTCTTGTGAGTGGCTCTCCGCAAAGCAACCATCATGGTCCTTGAAGTCATTGAAAATCTCTACTTGCGCACAGCCGAATGTATACACTTAGTGTTAAATTTTGAATTAAGTTTTAGGGTATGTTTAGTTAATCATTGCATCCATAAACCGATTGGATATAGGTTGTGTACTATAAGCTTAATTATATAATCTTCTTGATTTTATAATGGTAATATACTTATAGACCAATTATGAACATAACTGTGAAGTAGTCTTTCGATATTTACACTGAAATGCGAGCTATAAAATAGGTAGTTTTTTTTATATTTTTATTCCTTGTTTATGATTCTCTCTTTACAAGGAACATGCAAATTATTTGGACATGTGGGATCAGACTCTTAATTTACTGAATTAGGTGAATTAAGATGTGCTTATCAATGCTGAAAGATCAGATGAAAGATCACATATAATTGCATTCTATATTTAGAAATTGCACATTATTTTATTCCATCTGGGGAAGTATAGCTTTCTAAGCAGAAGTAAAAGAAAGAAAAAAAAGAGACCTTGCGGTTTTTTTTTTTAATATTTATCTTCTATGCAAACTTGTTAAGTTTAACTATTACCCTAAGGCCTCATTGTTAGCAGAATGGAAGGGAAAGTAAATTAATTATTGGCATTTTCTTTCCTTTGGAAAGTTACAATTTCATTGATTTTTCTTTCCAATGTTTGAAAATGGCAACAAATTTAGAAAAAAAAGTGAATATTTTAATGTGAAAAAGTGATTTTTTTTTTTTTACTTGGATGGATGGAATCATTTTTTCTCATAATTTTTCTTTCACTGGGAATTACTTTTCTTTTATCCTCAATTCCTTTAGCACCAAAACATAGAAAACTTTCTTTTCTAACCTCATGATTTCGAGAACCAAACGTCATATTTGGAACATGGACTCAAATAGTCAAGGCTCTATATCTTGTATGTAGAGAAGATTTCTCAGGGAAGAGTAAGAGATGACACTGTTATAAAATATGGAAACGGCACAATTATTAAATTCTGGAGATCGTGTGGAATAGACATTTTTGTTTTCTTATATCCTAACCTATATGTCATTGTGCTTAATTGACCCTAATGACTTAGTTTCGAATCAAAAAACTTTGAGGAATTGTGATTGGACATGCATGCATTCCCAAATTCGGAAGAGTCAACAATGGGGAGTTATGTGAAGGATTTAAAACTTTCTTTGTATCTCTTATTTGTATTTCTCTATCTTTAGGAGATGATGCTTGGATAATGGTCTAATTTCATATATAAAGATCTTTTAGAGCATTCACAGTGGATATACTCCAAACGCATAATTCAAATTATTTAAAATTGTATAAATTATTATTTTTGGAGTGTCTCCTTGATAGTGGCACACAATGTTACACTTCAAACAAATATTCCAAAATTAAATACTTCATTTTTTTCCTTCCCTGTTAGGTAAGATTTTTTCTCATTTTATTTTTTCTTTATTTTTTCTTCTCTGTTTGGTAAAAACGGTTAATTTAGCGGGTCCAAACATTAAGGTAGTGGTGGTATGACACGCTCCAAATTTGGTGTTTCTCTTAGTTTTCTAACAATTTTCAAATATAAACAAGTTCCCTCTGCAGCCTTCAAGTGCTATAAAATTTAATAAAAGTCAAATTATAGAAATTAAATTAAATTCCAAATTAAATTAAATTAAATTAAATTCAAATATAAACAAGTTCCCACTGTATGTAATCAAAAAATGAAATTAAATTCCAATTTTGTATGTAATCAAACAATGAAATTAAATTGATCCAGTGACCTGCAATCATATAATTCCAATATATCTATCATGAGAGTTGGATTTACCTATCAGTATAGTATTATATCTTTGAAATCCACGTGTATGAGATTTGAACTTGTACTATTCTAATTAATACCATGTTAAACTCCCTTTTCGGGAAACATGAGTTCATTTATCATTTTGAAGTAATATTTACCTTCTGAAACCATAAAACCATATTGTCTAAGAAGCATGAAAAGAACAGCAGTGTCCTCTAGACCATTCTTTTGCACCACCTTGTGATAGCCACTTGAGAACATAGCATTCAGCAGTCCATTGATCTCCTTCTCAAAATGGTAACCTAAGCCGAGCCGCTTGACCGTATGGATCAACCTCACTTGAGCCAATGGCTCGATTCTGTCGAACAAAAGCCTCACCTCTTCCTTCAACTTCGTAGCTAGAGAACCGTATGCTTCTTCCTACACGAACACAAGTAATTTAGCATCACTACTAAATTTGTATAGAAAATCGAAACAGATCAAGCATAATAGTTATAAAAAAAACATGCATCCACCGTATAATCGCTCTTTAGGGTCTGAATGGAAGCCAAGTCCCATTGGTTCGGCTTGTAGTTTGCAGACCGCCGAACTATGGCATTGTTAACCTAGAATGGAAGAGAAGAAAGGAAATGCAAGAGAGCTTTTTAATACTACTAACACATTGAGTGATTTATTCATGGTGGAATGTGCTTTAAATAGGGAAAGGAAGAAACAAAAAACGCTAAAAAGGAGGAGCTTAAAGCTCACTCAAAACCAGGTCCTAGTGGCCTACATATTAGTAGCTAATTACAGCCACACAACTTGGTCAATACACGTTGGCTATTGAATCAATCTCCAATACTTCCCCTTGATTCAAAATCTACAACGCCAAGAAGATTTCTGAATTTGAAGAACTTCTCGTAGGATAATGCCTTAGTGAAGCCATCGGCAATTTGATCATTTGTTGAACCGTACTTCAACTCCACGACTCCTTTTGTAACAGCTTCGCGTATGAAATGGTGACGAAGCTCAATATGTTTTGTCCTGCCATGGAAGGACGGATTCTTTGTCATACAGATTGTTGCCTTGTTGTCGCAATAGATAGGGGTTGGAGATGTCTGACTCTCGAACAGATCTTCCATGATTCTTCTCATCCATGTAGCTTGGCAAACAGTTGAAGTTGCAGCAACGTATTCAGCTTCGGAAGAAGATAGTGCGACGCTTCTTGCTTCTTTGACATCCATGAGACCGCACCCGAACCAAGGTTGAAGATGAATCCATGTGTACTCTTCCGGTCTTCTAGGGAACCTGCCCAATCACTGTCAGTAAAACCAATTAACTTAAAAATGGAGGAAGGATAATACCAAATCCCATAGTTCTTGGTTGCATGAATGTAGCAGAGAATGCGTTTTGCTGCTCTAAGATGATGTTTAGAAGGTTTGTGCATGAACCTCGATATTAAACTTACTGCAAAAACAATATCAGGATGTGAATTACTACTAAAATCTACTCAATTGACGACGTAAATTTAGCGACGTTCGAATAACGTCGCTAAATTGTGCACATTAGCGACGTTTAATTGAAACGTCGCTAATAGTCGCTACTAGCGACGAAAATAGCGACGTGACAACGACGCATACTAGTTACATGAGCTAGTCATCACGAAACGTCGCTATGATGTCGCTAATAGCGACTAATTTAGCGACGTTTGGATGAACGTCGCTAAATTCTAATTAAATTCCTCCCAACGATTCATTTTTCCCCATTTTACTCTCTCACTCTCTCTCCTCCCCCCCTCCGCACTCTCACTCTCTTCGGCGACTCTCACTCTCTCAACGACGCATACTAGGAAGTGAAGAAGAGGTTGGTGAAGGAACCAACTATAAATCTGTTGGTAGCCGCTGCACCGGGTGTAGCGACTACTCCTGTGGAAGTTGAAGCAGCAGATGCTTGTACAGGTGGACGTTCGGCTTCTTGAACATGAGTTGAAATTTCTCTGGACAAAGGAGCCATGGTGGAGCTAGTTGCCCCTCCCAGATATTCCTCTGCGAAATCAAATAAACACCATCAGTTTGCTATCATTTGCGACTATCAAAAAGGATAAAAATAAGGGCAAGCTTACCATTGCTGGGTCTAGTGACAAGTTTGTCGTCTGTTGGCACAGGTTGCAGCCTAGCAGAAGTAGCTTCAGACATTACTGCCTGACTACTTCCTACTTCGGAGCCGCCAGAAAAATGCCGGCTGCTGCTAGCTATTGCTGTTATTGGCACTATATCAGTGCATACTGGAGGAATTGGAGAAGATTGAATTTCTGCATAAATGAAAGTTAAGATGTCAGTCATTTAATCTATAAAAAAATTATCAATATCAGCCAATACCTCTTGGATCAGTGACAGTAGCTTCCTCCGGTGTTATGTCAGCATTCTTTTCTTGGTATGCATGAGCATCAGCATCCTCTTCCGGATTCGGAGTATCATCAACAGTCTCTGCTGATGTTTCTTCATCATCCGCACCTTCTTCTCGGGCTTCCTCGCTATCACTTGCGGCGACCGAATCTATATCATCATGGAGGCCGAAGTCACAGCCTTCTAAAGCCTCAATTATTAATTTGTCTTCTTCAGCACGAAGTGATCTTGGAGAAGCTGGAAGATGGGTAGTTTCCGGTGCAAGTGTAGGAGATCGCAATACGTCGAGAGACGTTTCTGACTCGTTGATCGGAATCAGAGTTGCAGTCGCCTCTCTTGTTTTTGCAGCTTCATCCTCTGTCTCCACGATCTCCTCTCTTGTCTCTACAACTTCGTCCCTCTTCTCTGCACTGGAAGCTTCCTGTCTGGGCTCAGGGGCAGGTGTAGGAGACGGCATCATAACTCCGGCGACCGCACTTGTCAGGACCGATGCCAGGATAGGTCTTGGAGGAGTGACTACTTTCTTTCTTCTGAAGACTATTTTCTTTCTGTGTAGAGGTCTCTCCGGGCTCTCTACGTCTATAGCATGTTCTTGTCTTTGAATGGAGGTCGGGATCGTCGCCTCTTCTCTCTGAATTGACTCAGCCTGTTGTCGAGATTGCGACCGGGTAGTGACCCTTTCCGATGATTCTAAAACAATCTTCTTCTTAGAGATTGGAGAAGAGGGTTCTTCAGCCTTCCACTTCTTCTCCTTGGCCGGAGATCTTACAACTTTCAAGGAGACGCACAACGGCTCGTAGACTTCTTCAGGGAAGTTGGCTTCCCTCGAAGCTTCTAATGGTGCATCGGACGGCTCATGCTCCTCATCATTACCAGGAAGCACCAGAACAGGTGCTCCTTTCTTAAATCGAGTCGCAGTTGCGAAGCTGTCTGCCAGATTGAAGTTTTCAGCAAAAGTGTTTGCTGATGTATAGAAGATCGAGTACGTATACAGCATACGAGGACCTCGATCATTTCTGGACGGCATCGAGAACGTCGTCCTGGTGTCCCGAGCATTGTAATATGCCCAAGCCCGGGCTCCATCAATTAAAAACCCTTTTCCTTGTAGGCATGTGATAGCATTACCTACATGGAACTGGTCATAACCGAATTGGCGTACAAAACGGCTGGGAAGATAAGGCTCGAGATAGCATTCATCCTCGAACCGGTATACCAGGTGTGACGGTCGGATTGTCCTCAGCCAATCGAAAGCTGTGTGGCCCAAAGGCTGCATCCTTCCGGAGTCCACAAGGTTTGTAGACATATGCTCATAACTGACCGGAGGGGTAACGCAGTAGAAGCTCCATCCTCTACCGAGATTCAGTGCACGTCGACAATCTCTCAAAGTGGTGTAAATCCACTTGCATCCAGAAAATATTCTCAAAAAGCTGCCACCTACTGTCCCCATATCCGGATTCATTAATGAAGGATGGTGTAGAAGCATCCATCCGATCAAGTATGTGTATGGCAGTTCCAGCCGGGGGGAAGTGTCCTTTCTCGCCTTTCCCTTTAATCATTGAATCGACGAAGAGGCGAAGGTCGGCATTTACCCTGCATGTCATTGCTGACAGCAGATCCATCCGGTAGCCGAAGACCGGACGGACAGCAGCAAAAAGTACACCATGGTGAAAGCGGTCGACTGCACCGGCCCCAGGGACGACGTATCGTTGGAGCCAGTAAGTGAGGAAACCTGCCAACTGGGCTTCCTTTGACATGGGCCTGTAGTCCATCCTCATGTAGCTTTCAATAATGTCTCCTTCCTTGAAAGAAGGACACTGGAGATCATCCTTGATCTTGATATCCATATCATCGTGTCTCCATCAGCTCTATCACTTCGCTGTTGCTAAGTGGTCGAAAGTAGTTAGGATGGCAGTTCTCATGCTCCTTGGTCTTCTTCTCGATGATATGGTTGAGGAAAAGATATGGCAGCCATTTGGTGGTATAGCAGGTGCCGGCCGTGCCACTCTTGTAGTAGAGAGAACAGATCTTGTAGTGACATAGTAGCTCTTCAAATACAGCCACCATGTCAGCGTTCTCTTGGCGGAGTCTGTCCAATTCATCGTTTGTCGGGACAAAATCTTCATAGGGGATATCCCCCATAGGCAGGCTGGAGATGTACTTCATCTCGTGCAAAGCTAACCCGATCTCTCCGCGGGGCGTCCTGAAAGTCCCGGTTCTATAGTTGTATCTCTCGGCCAACGCGAGGAATAGATGAGGATTGGGGGAAAAGCCATAAACAGTGGCATACACTGCTTGGTATAGATCAATCTCCTTAACCCGCTCTTCAAATTGTACCAATATCCAATTGGCTATACAGATCCATCTCTTATTGTCCGGATTCACGAGGCCTGTCAGCCGCAACTCCTGATCCGGATACCTTCCTTCTACCTTCGCAAACTCATTTGCGAATATCGGAGTTCTCACTGGTAGCAGCAAGGAAGAATCTTCTGGTGGGATACAGCCAGGCTTTAGTCCTCTAAGCAAGGAGTTATGGCGCTCAGAGGAACTGTAGAATATATCCTTGTTGTCAGACCCCTTCTTGACACAGATGTTCCCTGTTCGGGCTTGCTGAAGTGGAGTTATATCCCAGTCCATTCTTCTGGGATAGCTTGCAAAAGCATATCGAGATAGAGGAAGGCATCTAGAGATCTCCGGCAGAAGGATTATTTTCTCGCCCCTCTGGATAAGTCTCTGTTCCAATCGAGGTCTTGGCTGAGAGTTCTTGTCAAAGGCCTCACCAAACAAGAACAACAACTTCTTATGAGTAACTGTGTCAGCAGTCTGAAGAGGCTGCCCATTCATCAAACACAGCAAAGTCTCATTGTCCTGTGCAGTCAAGACGGCTTGCCGAGATGACGGTAAGGCGTACTGAAGAAATGTCACATGAGATAGATCTTCTTTATATTCAGGTTCAGCTAAGGATCCTGCAAAGACCTCATAGTTGGGGTCTTCCCTGAGGTTAACTGCATCAAATAAAGAAACAAGGATCAGTACATACAAAAGCAAAATTCTACAAAAGATCATCAATTTACGCAAGTTGTCAGATTGCGCCAACACAGTCAGCTTGCGCAAGTTATCATTTTGCGCCAGCACAGTCAGCTTGCGCAAGTTATCAGTTTGCGCTAACATACTTGCGCAAGACATCAATTTGCGCTGGCACAACTGACTTGCACAAAATGATGGATTGTGCCAAACATTTTGTCAGCACTTTCCATCCGATTGCACAAGAGTATAGTTTTCATAAAAATAAAAGTTATTGTGAATGCAACCGAAACCCTAAACAGGGTGGTGCAAATACCATCAATCTCTAAAAAGAGAGAGGTATGAAGGTCTGAAAATATCAAGAACCCTAAAAAAAGAAGGCCAGAGAGAGTGAGAGTCGCGGAGGGGGGGAGGAGAGAGTGAGAGAGTAAAATGGGGAAAAATGAATCGTTGCAAAAGTTTCTATTTGGGGATGCGATAGACTTCAAATCGCAGACTCACCCAAAAAAAGAAGCCTGGGTGTTTAAGTTTGGAGAAAGGGTGATGTATCTCCCTGACATGGACAGGGATTATCCTCTATCTGCTTTTGTCCATGCTACTCACCCTCGTCAGATGCTATGGAATTTGACTCCCCGTAGCTATGGCAGGCCAGGCAAGATTATTTTCAAGAGGGAGAGAGCTAGTGATATAGGCTACCACATTAGTACTCCCAGTGGTGGTGTTGTCCCATTTTATGGTTTATTGCCCGGGTTCACACCAAGTGAAGACTCATTTCTGATCCAGCCAGTACAAGTACCCATATTTATAAATAAGTTCATGAAAGAAGCTGTGCTATATCCTCAGACCAACCCTAGGTTGACAGGGTGATTGACTCCTTATAGTACTAACTGGATTCAAATCAGTGCTTGGATCATGAAGCACTTTAAAACAGACCTGGAAACTATCGGTCTATATGAAGCAGTGGCCTCTACAAGTTACGGCATACCACCAAACAGTAACTTGTTCTTGGCTTTATTGGAATTGTATATGAGTTCAACAGAAACTTTTGCAACTCCACTTGGTGAAATGGGTCTTGTTTTGCATGAGATGTAATTTATCTCGAAGCTGCCAATGGGCGAGGCCCCTTATGAAAAATATGTTCCCTCCAATCGGGAACTAGCAGAAATAAGAGAGAATAACCCTGAATTGGTGCAGGTTTATGAAGAACTCATGTGCCATTATCTGATTTGCACCAGTTTGTATGAAACTGGATCACATTTGGCATATGTAACCAAATGGACTACCTATTTATTTTACCATGAAAATAGGATATCCAAGATTGAGAAGGGTAGGTTTCGAGAAAACAAGACTCAAACCATCAACCCTTGCTCTATAATTCCAGCGGATGTGATCCAGGAACTGATGGTCTCACAGAAAGCTCGAGACCAATATCTATCCACCAAGACTGGAGATATCCCTGCAGGGACTGAGGCTTTAAGCTACCTGAGACATGGTAGTCAGAAGATGTCAAGAAAGGCTCTGCTGGCAGGCTTCCTATCCCTATGGCTATGAAGATGGGTCGTGCCGGGGATCAGTACCATAGACAGGATCCACCGAAACATATTGTGGCCAGCAGTACATTTGGTGTTCAAAGCAAAAATTAATCTGTTGTCGGCAATGGTATGCCGAATAAATGCAGGCCTTCGGACTTTTGGTGAAGAATTAATTAATAATGGTCCTCACCAAGACAATTTTCCAAGGGTGGAACTGCCATATACTTATTTGATAGGATGGTTATTACATCACAATTACAATTTGCTGCCACCAGGCCCTGAAGATGAAGCAAATATCTTCCTTCAAAAATTTAGCAAGACCACATGGACTGCCACGACAGTGGCAGACACCCGAGCAGCGTTGAATTACTCCCATGGTTGGAATTTCTTTTGCACAAGGCTGCCAGTTCCAGCTGATTGCCTCGGCGTGCAATTCGAAGACAGAGGGGAGAGGACAATGTCATTGCCAAAATCAGTTTTCTAATGGTTAATATACATCAGACCTTCTCATCTGATGTACAGGAATGAAGATAACTGTGCATTTGAGCCTTATCTGCCGAGTAGGTTCGCCCGTCAATTTGGATATGACCAGCTTCATGTTGGCAATCCTTCCACTAGCTTCTATTATTATGAAAAACTGATTGACGGAGCATGGAGATACTTCAGCACCGCATGTACTGGTGCTAGATTCAAAATATCTACTGCCACCAGTACAACCGAGCTACGTATACTTCACCCGTATGCTCGTTTTTATGCTTCCATCCGTTCTTTCACAGATGGTTATAGTATGCCAGGAAGTCTTCGGTGGCCTAAAGAAGGGAACATCGAGGAACCAATCAGAATAACTCCTGATGTACCCGACAACACCACTGTTACAGATGAATTTTTGGCAGTAATCCCTACAGGAGCTGGGGAAATAGCAGCGGGACCAATAGTTATTGGGAAAACTCGCAAACAAAAGCAGAGTGCAGCTACTACTCTTCCAGTGAGGACTCCTGAAAAGAAGAAGAAGGTCCCCGTCAAGATGCCTTCCAAACTAAGAGCTGCTACTCCAGAGGATGACATTTCTGTCGAAGAACCGCCACATGTCGCATCCTCTTCAACTCATTTTGAAGAAGGATCCTCAGCATCCCAAGCAGCCACATCAATCGAAGCTGTAGGAATTTTATCGCCAGGACGCCTTAGTACTTTACTTCATTTAACCTTGCCACAAAAGGTACAAATAGTTGAAGGCGTTGCTTCAGAATCTATCCCACTGGATGAACCAGCTCTCGATTTTGATGATGAAGATTGGGATGGGGATTATAACGCATATTTGGCACGTTCTACACCTATTCCAAGTATATATACAAAATCTATACAAGATTATACATTATGATTTTGTATTTTAATTTGTTTTGTTCATTTT